>CM042146.1:107859660-107888510 GCA_023376005.1 Doryteuthis pealeii
GAAAAAAAAAAAACAACAAAAAGTAAAAATGCCTATGGGTAACAGCTTGTTACTTTCTATCCAACTCCAAGAAGTTGTGGTGGCCAGGGGTGGCATGGCTCGGACGGGACGAGATTAATAGGATTTCTTCAGTTGCTCGAATGTCAAGAAAAACTGGAAAGAAGAGTTAAGGAAACAAAACAATAAAAAAAGTTTGTTGGATTTTATGACATGTCAACCCTTGTTGGGTTATTTTATGCCAAAGTGGTTTTGTTTAATTTATGCTGGATGGGTATTCATTTTTTTTTTTTTTTAACTAAATTTAATAAAAAAAATTTTTTTTTTTTATTTAACTAGTTATTTTTCACTATTTCTAGCTAATAACAAGGGCTGGTTTAGCTCAGTCTATATCTCCTAAGTCAGAGAATTTAATGAGTCTCATTCTTTAGGACAGATTCTGGTTTGGCATATACCATTTGGTAGCATTGTCAAAATGTAATTTCTTGCACAATTCCAAGTGGATCACCTTTCCAACCCAGTTGTGCTTAGTCTTGTACTCCTTTTGTGCAAGTTTGCTGCTTTTGTTTATTATAAGATTAACTGTTTTGTCTGTCTTCACACATTCTACAATTGCTGTTCTGACTTATCTATTTTTAATTTGATATGGCTTGCTCTTATGGCACTACTACTACTATTTCACTCCATTAGAGTTTTTTTTTTTTTTTTACACCTGCTTAGCTGGTGGTTCACTAGAGGCTAAGTGGCAGAAAGTCTCCTCAGGTCTTCAGGACTCTTCTGAGTATTCTAGCCAATTTCAACAATGCTGTAGTCTGGATTATCTTGATTCTTCTGATTTCCAGTTCACCCAGACTCTTTTCGACACCCTTGAGGACCGTTCCAAAAGCATCAATTACAATTAGTACGACTTTTTTCTATCTTTTCGCTTTCTTTCACTTTTACTCGGTGATCTGCCGAGACAGCAAAAATCCACAAAATGGTAAGTTTTCTTATTAATTAACACTATGTCTGGTCTCATGGCTGGCATTTAGTGATCCATCTTTATCTCAAAGTCCCAGAGAATCTTATGCTACCAAATTCGAGTTTGTGCATATACTGTTTAGTTGCATGGTGAAAATTTAATTTCTTGCAAAATTCCCAGTGGATCATCTTTTCCACCCAATTATTATTTGATTTCATGAGAGTTCTTCATACCTGCCTTAGCCATTGGTTTACCGGAGGCTGAGTGACAGCAAGACTCCTCAGGTCTCCAGGACTCTTCTGTGTATTCTAACCGATTTTAGCAATAGGGTTTGGATGGTCTCCATTCTTCCTGTGATTTCCAACTCATCCAGACTCTTTTCCAAACCCTTGGGGAATGTTCCAAGGACACCAATTACAATTGCTACAATCTTTAACTTCATACCCTGATGGACTAGGATTAATATCTTCATTTTGGTTAACTATAAGTCATTCATTTTTAGCAAAGATAAAACAGTTGAATTTCAAAAAAGGTTTTAGTGAATACAATTTCTCTGAATTTTTGAGATGAGGCTTGATAATTTTTATTATTTGGATTATTCAGACAATTGTCCCCATCTTTATTGTTATCTACATGTTTCAGTCGATCTGTCCTCTGGCCTTCTTCAGGTATTTGTCGAACTCGAGAACCTTCTTGTTGAGATCAAGAAGGTTCCCGAGTCTGACAAGAAATACCTGAAGAAGGCCAGAGGGTACATCGGCCAAAATGTTGTGTATATAACAATAAAGATGAGGACAATAGCCTGAATAATCCAAATAATAAAAAGTTTTAGTGAATATTTTTCACTCATTTAAAGTGTGATTTTATTGACACACATGACCACAAAATTCTTTCATTTCCAGCCAAGAAGTTTGATTCAATTATTCATAGAAACATTTATGGAATCCCCATTTTCATTTGAGGTCAATTCAGTGCATGATGAAAGGATACGATAATATTCCAGGGCCCAAGTCTCACCCAGGTTGGAATGAAACCTTTGTAGAGTGCAAAAAAGCCTTCAGATTTGACAGTCTGAAAATAAATCACATTTTTCATTAGGGAACATTTTATGAAACAATTTAATCAATTCAAGTAAATAATAATTTAAAAAAAAATTTTTTTTTAAATCATTTACTCAGTGACAAATTCAATCTCTGAAAAGTGAAAGAAGAGAGAGAGAGAGAAGAGTGAAAGAAGAGAGAGAGAGAGAGAGAGAGAGAGAGTGAAAGAAGAGAGAGAGAGAGTGAAAGAAGAGAGAGAGAGAGTGAAAGAAGAGAGAGAGAGAGAGAGTGAAAAGAAGAGAGAGAGAGAGTGAAAGAAGAGAAAAGTATATTTGCTGTGCCAATGTCTTCATTAGAAGATTCCCTGGGTGTTACATAGAAGATTCCCTGGGTGTTACATAGAAGATTCCCTGGGTGTCCCTGGGTGTTACATACATACAGACTTCCCACTCTTTAGGAAATATTTTCCAGGGAAGACTAATAATGAAACGAGCATCGTATTGGCAAAATATTTTAAATGGGCTCAATATTTTTGGAGTATAGTGGATCGGTTTACAAAGCCAGTGAGTGGAATAAAATTGAATACTTTCAAATAGGGGACACAATTTAAAATAACCTAGTAATTTCGCCCTGTCAGTGTAGGCTGGAGAATAAGCCAACTGTATCCCTGCAGAAGGGTACCCCCCCCCCCAAACGGGTGTCTATGGCAAGACATTAAACTAGCTCAATTAAAATTACTAAATCACTAACTTGTATTTTTCTAGTAATAACAAAAGATATTAAAAAAAAGAAAAAATATTTTTTTTAAATTAAAAAGGAAAAAAAAAAAAAAAAAGGAATAGAGGGAGATATTACTAATAATAGATTTAACAACAAAAATAATAACAATAATGATAATACTAGTGGGGCTAATATATAATATAAAAAAAAATAAATAAAATAAAACAAAAGAAACTAATGTGTTTTAACATTTCTTAATGGAAAAGCCCACCTTATATCAAAATAGGGGGTGCGTTGGAATATTTTGATATATAAGGTGTGCATAATTCCCCACCTGGATTTATAGACTAGCCTAAGTCACGTGGTTTATTACTTTGCCAATCACCAACCATACTGCGTGGCTGATACACTACTTAAACACTGACACTGGTCATAATTCTAATTGCACTCATTGAGGAGGGACTTACAATACTCAGGATTACCAGACGATTACCAATACTCAGGACTCTTTACCAAGGGATTACCAAGGATCCAATTCCACTGGACAAGCGCTCTGGCTGCCTACAGGATGGCCCAACAGATTGTAACAACCATTGCATCGAATATCAACACATTTAGCCAGTTGGCTTATTTTTAACACATACAGGACTTTTACCAGAACAGTTACAGCCCAGTGTCCCTTCCAAAAAAAAAAAAAAAACCTTCATAGAAAGTGTTACACATTCTAGCACCTATATGATAAAATGGGTCGGGGTTTTGTCATGAGAGCAATTTGAAGAAGACGGTTGGGACAATCATATAGTTGCTAGAGCTTGACGTGACAAGCCTATTGATCAGATGGGGCCTCTTGGACTGCCTGTCTAACCTAAGTAATGGCCAAAATCGAGTGTTTCATGTCCTGGGACCAGACCACTCAGCTATCACAATCCTGTTGTCAGGCATTACAGGTTGCCCCTCATAGCTCCATTGCAGAAGGGGAGAGGTCTTCTTGATTGAACCTAAAACCTCCAGATGATTGTCACTTAGAACTATCAACTCAACGAATATAATCATTACACTATATGTCCTATTGATTGATTCAAAGTGAATTTTTAAAATCTATAAACTTTTTTGGACCATATGACCTTTAGTCACCCCTTTTGTGATCTCGATTCGTGGGGACATTTTTTCCATTTACAACGTCAAAATCTGGTTAATTGTTAACAGACGATTTTTAGAGTTTCTTTTTTAAATTATAAAACTAACCCCTAACAAACAACCGGATTTTGACGGTGTAAATGGAAAAGTGTCCCCACAAATCGAGATCACAAAAGGGGTGCCTAAAGGCCATATGGTCCACTTTTTTTTTTAACTTAGAATTTACACATACTTATGTATGATTTTTTTTTTTTTTTTTTACTTTACTCATATTGCAATTTTTTCATAAACATTTTAGAAATTCATCAATAATTGTTAGACTGATAATAATTTTCAAAATATTTTCTTGTTAAAAAGAAGGTGTGAATTTATCATGTAGAGAGGCTCATCAGATTATCTCCCCTTGGATATTTAGAGTCTTGAATAGTTGTAGCAATTTTAAAATAATTTATTGGTAGATGACATTTGGGATTTTAAAATTTGTAGACATATGATAGAAATGATGGAAATGTTCAAGTTGTTATCCCTTACTAGCTGTAAACAGCTTTTAAGATATGTAATCTAGACCATAGAACTATAAAGGCATAGAAAATAGTATGTATTTTAGTTTTGTAATTGTGAAACACCAATACATTTTTAAAAATTATTTGCAACCTTTATTTTATGGTCAAAAGTTAATTTGAGCCATTAAACCTATTGACATAGGCAGATCACCAAAATAATTATTGTTTGGTTTGTTTTTTTTAATTTTTTTATTTGGTTTTTTATCTATTTATCTACCCCCCCCCCCCTTTTACAGCACATCAAACCTTTTTGAGTTATTTAATGCCGAATCAAGTTATTTTGATATTCGGTTTCTTACAGTACCTGCAGTTATTTAAATGGTCACCATCTAAGTATTGAACTGGCTCATTGCTGCTTAACTTTGATGATCTAGCATGAACTAGTGTTTTGAATGTGACTTGACCATAAGCACCAAAAGGGTTAAACAAAAAGATACCGGTTTTACAGAGTGATGTCTGAATGTGTTTTGAGTTTGGTGTTTTGGGTTTGATATTTTGGGATATTTTTAAGCTCAGGTACAGGGATTCTGAGAGAGAAAGTTTAAAATTTTAATAGTATTCATACTTCTAGTTAATTTAAAAAATAATAATACTGAAATAGTTACCTGCATGAGGCAATCCATTGAAGAGGTATAGATGGCTGGGGCAGTTCCTGCTTCCCCAACCACTTTCAGTACACGTTGATTCATAAGACGGGTCTGCAAGTTAAAAAAAAGAAATTCTTTTATAGAAAACAAGGATCTGAATATTGGGCACACACACACACAAATGTAAGTGAAAAATAGAAGTGAATCCGACAATTGTGTTGAAAGATAAATGGAAAGAAAATGTATGGATAAAAATTATTTATTGAAATGCAGACACTTGTTTTGACCAAGAGTTTGTCCTTGAAATCATTGTATCCTATTGAGTATAATTTTAAATACAAAATAAAATAAAATAATAATAATAGAGAAACATAAAATTTAAGTATAAAAAGAGCGATCTTCTTCAGGGCAAGATATTTTTATATTTTTTTTTATTTCATATTCAAAATATCTTATATTGAGAATTTTTTATTTTTTATATTTAAAATATCAAAATATCTTGCCCTGAAGAAGACCACTTTTTTTATATACTTAAATTTTATGTTTCTCCATTATCATTATTATTTTATTTTGTATTTAAAACAATACTAAATAGGATACAATGTATGTAAGGACAAACTCTTGGTCAAAACATGTGTCAGCATTTCAATAAATAATTTTTATCCATACAATATTTTCTTTCCATTCATCTTTCAACACACACACACACACATACATACATATATATATATATATATAAAGTTAGGGTATCAAGAAAAAAAAAATGGAAGTGAATCTGGCAGTATATACTTTTATAAAAATGTAAAAAACAAGTTGCATTGATGTTTATTTAGCTGATGCTACACCGTTTCAGTTTGTTTGGGGCCATTGTCTCTCTAAAAAAGAAATCATTAATAAACAGAAGTCAACGAGCCTCTTCTTTTAGTGTGTGGTGGTTTCTGTTGATACATAAATATGAGAAAAAGACATAACTTAAAATGCCACATAACATTGGTGGCCCCATTCAAATCGTGTGACATCATTTTGTTCAAAAACTGCCTCAATGCAACTTTTTTTAAAAATTTTTATAAAATTATCAGTTAGGGTAATGTGGGCAGGAAGTCAATAGCACTTGGTTACTGACAGTTTCTCACCTACGTGATTTTCAAACCAAGTTGTTTGAAAATCACATAGGTGAGAAACTGTCAGTAACCAAGCATCGTTGACTTCCTGTTCATGCTGAAAAGTTCATATTATAAATATAACACACACACGTGTGTGTGTTATATTTATAAGTAAATAGTGCTCAATATCATGGATAGAGCATTTATATCCAAGTTAAGATATAAATGCTCTATCCATGATATTGAGCACTATTTACTTATAAATATAACATGCATACATGTGTGCGTTATATTTATAATATGAACTTTTCAGCACACTTGTATATACACTTATCACAAGTACACTGATTGTAATTGGTGACCAGAGTTCAAATCCTGGATGAGGCTGTTTGTGTTGCTTATGAGTTTCTCCTTACAACTCCAGCAATACTCAGCACATTTTGTTCAAGACAGCACGCAGCATCCTAGTGTAATTTACATCTAGCTTTTTCTCCAGGTGTTGCATTAGAGTCCAAGTGGTGCAGCCAAACAATAGCACTGACACTGCTATAGCTTGGAAGAATTCCTGGTTTTATTCTATCAGAGAGGTCAGATTTCCATATGATCATTAACCTGTCCATGCTTTACCTATGCATATGCTGACACCACTTTCAGTAGAGGAGATATTGCTACCAGGGTGTGCGAACTGGTTTACTGATTTCAAAGGCTTGACATTTGATGAGGAGATTTTGCTTGATTAAAATGTATGAACTTTGTCTTATCTGAATTCACACCAAAAATAGATTTGGGGGGAGGGGGTAGGTGATGGTGTGGGAGAGTGAGTTTGGAATGTGTTGGGATTGAGAAAAAAAAGAGATTAAAACATGACTGACCTTTACAACATCTATGGGATTGGAAGTTACAGCACCTGCCAGTCCAGCTGTAAAACTGGCTCTAGAAAGAAAAAGAAAAAAAGAAAAATAATTAAAAACAGAAAAATAATGGAGAAGAAAATTTAAAAAGAAAACAAAATCAAAAAGGTAAGAATATTTTGACCATATTACCTTTAGGCACCCCTTTTTGATCTCGATTAATAAAGGACATGTTTTTCATTTACACTGTCAATATCCGGTTAGGGTTAGGGGTTATTTTTATTATTTAAAAAAAAAAAAAAAAATCTAAAAATCGTCTGTTAAAACAACCGGATATTGACAGTGTAAATGAAAAACATGTCCTTTCTTAATCGAGATCAAAAAGGGGTGCCTAAAGGTCATATGGTCCAAGTTTTCTTACAAATGAAGAATTAAACAGGATTAAAGAAAAAGAAAAAGTATACTTAATTTTGTTAATATTTTGATGTTAATTCCATCAGTCTTAGGTTTCTTTGTTTAATGGCATATCAACCATCATGAGTTATTCAATGCCAAAGCCATTCTTGTAAAAGAACAGTAGTTAGTACTATTTAACCCATGACTGAGAAGATGAGGGGTTTCATAAATTTCCCAAGGGTATTAGTTAAAAACTGAATGGAATAGAACGACTGGAGTTCAAACTCACTTACTATAATGCTGCAGTCCAGTACATAAGCCATTATGTAAAAAAAACCCCCAAAAAACAGGAATTCTTACTCGAATGGGAGGGGGTCTCTCATCCTAATAAGAATTCCCATTTTTTTTAAGTTGGTTGTCTCTGAAGGTTTGAGATGAGGCTTTATGATTAGTATTATCTGCGTTATTCGGACTATTGTCCCCATCTTCATTGTTATCTGTACAACGTTTTGGCCAATGTACCCTCCGGCCTTCTTCAGGTATTTCTTGTCGAAGAAGGTTCCCGAGTCAGAGAAGGTTCCCAAGTCCGACAAGAAATACCTGAAGAAGGCCGAAGGGCACATCGGCCGAAATGTTGTACAGATAACAATGAAGATGAGGACAATAGTCCGAATAATGCAGATAATATTAAACTGGTTGGTTTAATTGTTTTGTTTTATGGTATATCAACCCTCTTTTAGGTCATTTAATGCTGAATCAAATCATTTTGATAAACAAAGGACTCAGGTTGCTTACAGTAACTACTGTTTCTTAAATGGTCACCCATCACACTTAGTTTTTTTTCTTAATCGATATTAAATAGCCAAACATTAAAAAGGTAGGACTTCCATACCTGTAGATCTATAATTAATTTACTACAAGGAGGTGGGTATTTCAACCCAAAGCCAATTTTTGTATTTCTCTATTTAAGACAAACTTTAAAGGTAATTGCTTTTAGACAAGTAAACAAAGGAGAGAAAAAAACCTGAAGGGGTTGATGATTCCACCATTAAAGTGACCTTTGCTTCCAATTCCAACTAAAAAGATAAAAATCCACTTACACAAAATGAGTGCCTGTGTGATCTCCCATTAATTCAGATTTAATTATGTGTTTCTTGGTGATATCATAGACAGGTAGTTCAACTCCAGCAACAACAGCTGCTCTTTGGGCTGTAGGAATAACTCCCTGAAAATAAAAGAAATGGATTAAATTTATAAAAACAAAACACAAAGGAATGCTGAAAAGTTCTCAGCCAGACCAAAAAATACTATGAAACAGACACTGCACACTGTCAACTTTCCCCTAAAAAAACCCAAAAAAACCTGATATTTGATTGAAATCACAACACTCCTAATAACCATAGATCATCGACTTAAAATCAGTCATAAGCTACTTTTTGATATATTTGGGATTTCTATGAGACGACATAAGACGTCCAAAGGGCACACAGTTGTGGGAGGACACAAGATGTCCAAAGGGCAAAGGAAATGGACTTGTCAACCAGAGTTCAAATCCAGGACGACACTGTTGGCATTTCACAGTGCTAATACTCTTCAGGTCTGAATTCTAAGTTTTCCTTCTCCTAGACCTGTTGCCATACAAAGGTTAAATAGACCAGTCTGCCCTACTATTTATCATAACTGGAGGGAGAATAGTTTGATTCCTACCTTTCCCAAGGATATTAGCACTATCTGAAATGCAAACAGCCTTGTCCAGGATTTGAACTCTGTTGTGTCCATTTTTCTATGATGATAACCATAGCACCTCCAGCTATGCCAGTTTAAACCATGAATTATTAGACCCTTTGGACTTTGCTGTTTTTATTGATATGCCCTGTTACTGTGCCTGCCTATATGTTCCAACCAACAAAAATCAAATCTTATTTCAAACATTTGTAAAGATTCAAACTAAAGACAATATTAATTCTTGTTTGTAATTGTTGCATAGCATACTCATCTTGAGATGCATCTTATTGGATTATTTACTATAACTCCAACATAAACAAAGGGGGACCACTCTTGACTGATAAACTTTATTTTCCCATTAAACTAACCCTAAACCTGACTTCTTTTTTCCTAGTAGATCAATAAATAAGTAAATAATTTATCAGTCAAGGGTGGTTCCCCTTTGTTTATGTTGGAGTTCTAGGAAATAACCTCTTATCGTCTGTATCTGTTATCTGTATGGCTGTTTTATCTCTGGATTCTGCTATCTTTTCTGAACTGGGAGATGGCCTCTTAGTTGGATCTATCTCTAGATCCGGTCTGGTAGAAGTTATTCTGGAAAGTCTTCAGCATCTTGGCCATTTGTTTGTTCTTAGTAAACGAACACAAGACTTTGGTTTTTCTTAGAGCTCTTTATTATTTCATAAGATCCAGATCAACAAGCACCCATGCAAGAATTTGACTAATTAAACGGAACATGGCCGTTACGTCTGTCTCGCTTAATGCCCAGCCAAAAACTGACTTTCCTAAACTAACTTCTCACACTTGCACTGGTGAATCAGAAGAGGTCAAAATCTATCCATTTTTTTCCTGTGTTTTTCCACAACCATTAGTTTGAATTTAAGCTACATTTATTGTACATAATTAATAGGCTACCTATTGATTATGTAACATAATTAAATTCTATAATCATTTTAATTATGCAACATTTTTGCTTACGAGAGAGAATAAAAATTATAATTACAAATAATTACATTTTGATTATTCTCTTTTTCCAAATTAAATCCAAATTATTTCTTTTTCTGAAGTTACATTGATATTTGTTATTGTATGAAGCACTTACCCTCCAAAGTCCAGATATTCCTTCATTCTGATAAATATGTATAAAGGATTTGAACATTGATGTCTGCCCAGCTTCTGTGCATGCTTGCATCCGTACCTGACAAAGAAACAAAAACAAAGATTAATCTTCTATCTATCTATCTATCTTCTATACATATATAAAGGGCAGTTGTGTATATGTGTATGTCCGGAGGAAACTTCGAAAATAAAACAATTAATGACAAAGTAAATATATATAATATATATATATATATATATATATATATATATATTCACTATCACCAGGGCTTGGTTTTTGAGCAAAAATAATGAAGATTTTATTTATATTTGGGAAGATATTTTAAGATTAAAATATGAGGAAATGGAAGTGGCAACCTGAGTTCAAATACTAGATGAAACTGTTTGCATTTTTAGAATGTTTTTATCAAAAGAAAATGGTAACTGATATCAAAATTAAAACTTATGGACTTGGGCATAAGTTGATTTGATTGATTTTAACAGCATGTTAAACCGTCTCAGGTTATTTCATGCCTAGAGGTTAGGGAATTGTATTCATTGTACATTTATATGATATTATGTACTACATACTATTATCTAATACAAATAATTTGCATACAGTTGTATGGTTTCTGTTTCTTTTCTTTGGGGATTTTATGGCATGTCAACTTTTGTTGAGTTATTTTATAGCAAAGACATTTTGTATTCATTCTTGATGGATATTGAAAATTCTTTTTTTGAACTCAATTTAAAAAAACATTTTTGTCAACTCATTTTCTATTTAACCCATAAATGGGACCCTAACTGGTCAGAGTGGATCTGGTAGTAATGGCAATGAAGGTGTACTCCACACTAGAGCTTCAGAATTGGAACTTCACCATTAGTTGCAGTTTAATGTCATGTATGGTTTCAAGTATTACTATCTAATACTAATAATTATATGGTTTCAAGTATTACTATCTAATACTAATAATTATATGGTTTCAAGTAATTATTTCTATTCAATAGTAGTAATTTTTTGGTACTTCAAAAAGTATAAGATCAGAAAAAAAAAAAAAAAAAAAAAAAAAAAGCACTATATCACTAATAGAAGATAGTCTCAGAATTATTTTCGGCGGAGCTGAACTTTCAGACCCCCCCCCCATCTAAAATTTTTGTTTTTAATTTTTTTTTTTTCAACGGATTATGATCGATTGCACACCAATCTATCCGATTGTAAAAAAAAAAAATTTTTATTTTATATTTTTTTTTATTTTTCGAGTTTTCAGGGGTGCTCAGTTCCCCGTATAAGTTTATTGCAAACCGATACCCCATATCGAAACCGCTGGAAAAAATTTTTTCCTTGTAATTTCTTTTCTTTTTCTTCAATGGATTATTATCATTTACACACCAATCTATCAGATTGTAAAAAAAAAAAAAAAAAAAAAAATTCTAAAAAGTTCTTTATTTTTCGAGTTTTCAGGGGTGCTTATTTCCCCGTATCAGTTTTATAGTAAATCGATCCCCCATATCAGAACCGCTCGAAAATAAATAATTTGGGTTCTGTTTTTTCTGGGCCACCCTAGTGCCAGTTTCCTTTCGAGCGGTTCCGATATGGGGGATCGATTTACTATAAACTTATACGGGGAACTGAGCACCCCTGAAAACTCGAAAAATAAATAACTTTTGAATTTTTTTTTCAGTCTGATAGATTGGTGTGCAATTTATAATAATCCATTGAAAGAAAAAAAAAATTAAAAACAAACATTTTTAGATGGGGGGGGGGGGGGGGGGTCTGAAAGTTCAGGCCCGCCTTATTTTCATATACAACATGTGACATATGGATGTTGCTTAACCGTCAGGGTTTCTTCGTCAAACTTTCAATTTTGGAAAAAAAAAAACAACTTAAAATTACAAGAAATGTAAACAAAACTCAGCACATGCCGGACTGGCTTTGTGTAAGATAGGTATTCTATTACTTGTAAGTAATTCAACATAAGCATTTAGAAATGTATTTTTAAGTTCAAAGTGATGTTATATATTTAAATTAATACTATATATGTGTGTACATACAGTATTAAAATGAAAATCTTGTGGTAAACTTAAAAAAACCCAAAAAACAACAGCTATCCGTACCTCTTATTCTCTAAATAATAGGTTACAGCATAGAGATACATACAATTTGAGTGCAGAATCAGAAAGAACATACAATTTTACATAAGAATGACAAATTTTATCAAAATTGCTCAAAAAATAAAGAAATGGTGCAGAAATTACTGAATTTCTTGTTTGAATTGGTCCGTGATTTGACATTTTTTTAACAAAATCATGTCCACTTTTGTACCCCCAATTTTGGGGCTTTAAATTCTCATAACTTTTGAACCACTGGGGATATTTGCATAATTCAAACAGTGCTGAACTCCATTTACACAGCTCTATTTAACTAATATGATTAAATAACAATAACCTCAAATAAAAAAAAAAAACAACTGGGAATACTATATATAGTATTCCGAAGAATGTATCACTTGTGTTATAACAATTTGAACTGTAATAATACAATCAAGAAATATTGCCACTTTACAAGTAAGAAAATGTAAAATTGAACCTGAAAAAAAAAAGAGAAAAAAAGGTAAATATAAATGAGTTTTTACTTACCTTTAGTACATCGGTAGGATTGGCTATGGAACTAGAGACAACTCCTGCAACCACCCCACTAAACATATTGATCACCATTGTCTCATCTGAAGAGAAGAATTTATAATTTGGAGTTTATAAAAATCAGAACAAAATAAAGTTTTGTTAAATATTAACAGAAATTTTCAATGAATGTTAAAAAAGTAGGGGAAATAAAAGTTTTTTTCTTCTTGGCTTGTTTGTTCCACAACACATCCTAGTATCATTATCCCCTCCCTCCCATGTTGGGAGTGGCCAAATACGAGTCTGGGTCACCATTGTCTACACAATGTCTGATGTTGGCAAATGCTTTGCTTTTCAGAAGTTGTTCTGTCATAAAGTAAAGTCATCAGGGTGGCCTAATATCCGTATCAACCAATCAGCGAGGGAGTCTATCCCCTTTTCACTAGCGCTAGACCAAGGAGATTGTTTTTGTGTCTGAGGTGGAGCGCCACACCTACCATCAGCTCCTTACTTTCCCCGCACAGATCCCTGTGCTACTCATACACTGAGTTGGTGAGGGCCGGTTTCGAACTAGGAACCTTGTAGTTTCTAGCCAAATGCTCTACCGACTGAGCTAGGCTGCATATCCTCTAATATTAACTGGGCCACGAACCAATTCATGGGTTAAAATTACTAATTACATACATACATACATACATGCGAGACTCCTTCAAAACCCACCACCTCTCCCAACACCATCTGTGCTAGTCCAAGGCTATGACCTCTGACTCATTCTTGGACCTACCAATTGCAACCCAACAAGGTCATTAGATTTTGGCACTTGGTTTTTTTTTTAGTTTCTTAAATGTACGTATTTGTCTATAATACACTTTTACATTATATTTACGGTTTCCAGTATTGTTTTATGTTCTTTTTGCAACCGCTTGGTTAAACTGCTGCTTGATTCCTTTGCACAAATGAGAAGGCAGAATAGAAGTCATGGGGCTCCAATCACTTTACCAGAGTGTCATCGTTGATGAGAAAACAATTAAATGCAATGAGGGGGTTGGTTGGTTGGATTTTGTGGCATGTCAACCCTTGTTGGGTTATTTTATGTCAAAGACATTTTTTGTTGGGTCTTCAATTTTAAACTCATTTTTTTATTTAATCCATAGATTAGACCCTCAGGTACTACTATGCTGGAGTAGAGTGGATCTGGAAAGATTGGCAATGAAGGGGTAATCCATACTTCTCAGTGCTCCAGGATTGGAACCCTACCATTAGATGCAGTTTAATGTCATACCCAAGATATGCAATGAAGGGGAAAAACTGTATCCAAGTGCCTGGGAATACAGAAAGTTAGTCATACTATTATTATCATTAAAGTTCTACTTTTTATGAAGTATTGAGCACTCTTGGATAAATTACTGAAATAATACTACTCCAATGCATATATATATATATATATATATATATATATATATGCTTCCTGTCTTATTTGTTGTCTTCAACTACACTTTTTACCATCTTTCAATGTATATTTCCTGAGGAGCATTGATCGAAAGAAGAAATTCATTTCTGATTTTAAATCAAAACTAGGGTACCCTTTTCCTTTCTTTTTAAGAAAAAAAAAAAATTTACATAATGCATATGCTTTTACGCGTCTCATTAAATTTTGTACTACAAATAAACTTTTTATATATATATATATATATATATATATATATATATATATATCACTTTCAATAAGAAGAAAAACTCAAACTGTCATTTAGCTATTATAAATCTATTTTGGCTGGTAACTCCATAAATGAGCCCAGTCTCATCAGATAGCTATCACAAAATGAAGAAAATATACTAATAGGGAGAAGAAAAAAAAAAAAACAAAAACTCTTTTTTCTAAGTAGACTCTTCTTCATTCACAAACACACCCACATTATATAATATATATATATATATATATATTATATTTTTTTTTTCAACATTACTTTACAATATCTGTACGTTTTCTAATTTATTACTGATATACTGTCGGATTCATTTCCTTATTTTTATTGATTATATATATATAAAATAGAAACAAAAGATAATAAAACAAACTAAATAAGTAAATATATAAACAGGAAGTAAAAATTTGAGTTTGAATTCAGTATCAGTCACAAACAGGATGCATGCAATGTTTTGACAACAATGTATCCATATTTTCTTTTTGGTTGTATTGAAAATTAACAAGCTCATAAATCAGACTATGAATATTCAACTTATATTAGTTTAAGAAGAAATTATCATTTTAAGAAGAAATATATATATTTTTGATGGCATTGGCTTAGGGGTTGGAGTGACACTGGGCGAGGCTTGGTCCCTAGTTGAAGTTACCATTCTTTTGGTTTGTGGAACATCCTCAAATATTGGTTCAGGGGGCTCAGGCAAAGCGCTAGGAATAGGGACAGGGGCCACTGGTGCTTGGAGCTTCCTGAGGAATCGGCGATTCCGCAATGTGATTCTACCTGATCCATCAATCCTGTTCGCAGCGCCATATTGAAGTCAGTAAGTCTACTGTTGGTTTGAATAACAACATATAAGTACAACTTAAGCAGTGTCCAAGACAGTTGGTATATATAGAAATCAAGAATGACCCATTCATGAATTTGGGTGATTTGGGTCATTCCATTCCTTGAGTTCTGCTTGACTGCTTGATTTGAATGGCATTGTGGAGTCTTATATATATCCTGTCATTCTGCAGTAGACTTTGTGACTATTCGGGTTTGTATTTAAGTTACAACCGTTTGTTGCCTTGTCTTCCCAGTTAGACGGTAATTGGAACTTTAATTATTCTTCATATATATATATATATATATATATATATATATATATATATATTTATATATATAAGTTTATTTGTAGTACAAAATTTAATGAGGACGCGTAGAAGCATATGCATTATGTAAAATAATTTTTTTTTTCTTAAAAAGAAAGGAAAAGGGTACCCTAGTTTTGATTTAAAATCAGAAATAAATTTCTTCTTTTCGCTCAATACTCCTCAGAGAAAATTACATTGAAAGATGGTAAAAGTAGGTTTACGGTAAATAGAGGTAAGAATTGTACTATCTGTTCGTTCCACTAGAACGTCGAGAAAAGGTAAACAATTATTAGCCTCAAATTCACACGTAAAAGAAAGGGAGGGGTGTAAGTTATTAAGACGGTGAAAAAATAGTCTGCATTCAGATCTAGTAGAGAAAATGGCAAAAGTATCATCCACATATCGTTTGTAGAACAGTGGGAGATGGTTATTAGAGTGAAATAATGCCTCTTCTTGAAAGCCAACGAATATATTTGCCAGGGCCGCTCCAAGGGGACTACCCATCGCTATGCCATCAATTTGTTCGTAAATACAGCTGTTAAAACTAAATTGAATATTTTTGTGGCGATGTTGATCAGTTTTATAAAAACTGGTTCAGGAATAGGAGGAGGGTCAAGGTGGCTACGGTATAAATATCCGTGCAGATAGTGATGGTTTCATCCAATGGGACATTAGTGTATAAACTATTGATATCGAAAGAGCAGAAGAAAGACTGGTGGAGATTCAAAGGAAGATTTTGTATAGTCTTAACAAATGTAAAGGAGTCAGGAATACAAAATTTAGAATAGAAATTAACAGCAGGTTGTAGAAGAAGTGCTAACCATTTAGCAAGGCGATGTTGGGATGATCCAATCATGGATAGTATAGGACGGAGAGGGGTATTGTTTTTATGGATCTTTGGTAATCCATAAAGACGGGGTCTTTGAGCGCCTACAGGGCGAATTTTAGTATAAATAGATTTAGGGAGAAGATGTCTTTTATATAGAATTAGAAGGTCCCGTTGGATGTTACTTTCTTGTTGGCAGTTTGGTCGAATTCTTCCATATTTCCAATTAGTTTGAATTTTGTTTGTGTCAGTAAGAATGGTTTCCATTTTGCTGTGGTAGTCACTCTTGTTGAGGATGACGACACCAGAGCCTTTATCCGGTTTGGTGATAACAAGATTATAATTATTACGAAGGGATTTAACAGTTTGAAAATGTTCCTACGCAAAAAAAAGTCGGATTTGTCAATGTTTGTTCCACAGTATGTATGCGCAAGATCTATCAAGCGGGCTTTGAGAGCCAACAATGAGTCGTTGGATTTCGGCTTGTGTTGGAGGAGCTGGAGGTATAACAGTTCAAATTCGGACAAGACATTCTCCCGGTTGATTTTGACGGGTGGGATGCAAAACTCAAGGCCATGCTTAAGAATGAATTCCTCTGTCACTAAGTTGGTGGTTGGACATGTTGCAAATTGCAAGATCAAAAATATTCGAGGTTGACCCGTATCGTCGGTTGGTGAGGAGGGCCAAATGTGAGTCTTGTTTGGACAGGATATTTGTACTAATTTCTCATTAATGAGAGCCATATAACGGCAGAGACGGATAGTATCGAAATGGTTAAAAAATCCATTTTCGATTGCCAAAGATGTCGACATTGTTGTCTTAAGGCACTAAATTTGGAACAATGGAAAAGGCGGAGGTCTAATAAAAATGCCTTTTCAATAAGGAGACTGGACTTTGGTTTTTGAACGCGATATGCGGCGAGCGACGGAATTTGGAATAACTCGGCGCGCAATGCATTCATCTAAAAAACGAATCGCATGGTAATGAGATCTAATTTTACCACGGAGTTTAATATAGTTGTTGAGGGTATGGATTGTTTGGTTTGTGTACGACGCTTAAATATATAAAAAGTTTATTTGTAGTACAAAATTTAATGAGGACGCGTAGAAGCATATGCATTATGTAAAATAATTTTTTTTTTCTTAAAAAAAGAAAGGAAAGGGTACCTAGTTTTGATTTAAAATCAGAAATAAATTTCTTCTTTTCGCTCAATACTCCTCAGAGAAAATTACATTGAAAGATGGTAAAAAAAAAGTGTGGTTGAAGACAACGAATAAGACAAGAAGCAGTGAGAACAAGGAAAAAAGTTTGTTCTTTTTTAACTCTCAGAAAGAGAATTCGCAAAATATCCGAAACTTAAAACTCACGTGGGGGGGGTTTCGGAAATTACGGGTGCCCCCCGTTCGATAAACTGAGGCTTGAAATGCGAAAAGGAGTAGCTGTTGTGATTGTTTTTGCACGCACAGGATGGGTTGAGTGCGAGAAATGAAGAGCGACTCAAGGATTTGAAGTTGTAGTTCGCTATTGGAACTACAAAGGACTGAGAACATCGCAGGATGGTAGGAGCGGGCACAGGCAGAGTTTCTTAATAGGTGTTGTCCTATGGTGGAAGGAGTATTTAAGCCTGCAGCTGTGGGACAGTCCACGTTGCCTGAAATGTTGTAGGGTATGTGCTGCTTGATTCGAGACTCCATCTCAAGGTAGTACGGCCGATGTAGCAAATCTCGCATTTGCAAGTAAACTTATAGATAAGGTGGCTTTTGTGATGAGGGGCAATACTATCCTTGAGATTGGAGGAAACAGCACATTGGACTTAAGGACTATCCGAGGATTGATGGAATTAAAGCAACGATGGACAGACTTTTTAATTTTGTCTAACAGAGGAATGGAAGATTTGCCCAGCCAAGGAAGTCTTAGGTAGACTGGGCATTTTTCGGGACCAAGTTTCGGGGTTGAAAGCTGCGCACATTTGTATCTTATAGTGGCATTGACCAAGTTTCAGGGTAACCGTTCTTAATTAACGTAGTTTTAATAAAGGAAAATTCCTGCTGGAGTTTGGATTTGGAACAGATCATAAAGGCTCGATGAATCAAGGTTTTTATTAAGTTAATTTTACGTTGAGGGGACAAAGGAACCCAACGTGTATAGGACCCAGTAAATGTAAATCAGAAAGGCTCGATGAATCAGGTTTTTATGTTAATTTTACGTTGAGGGGGACAAAAGGAACCCCAACGTGTATAGGACCCAGTAAATGTAAATCAGAAATAAAAATGCCTTTTCAATAAGGAGACTGGATTTTATTTCTGATTTTAAATCAAAACTAGGGTACCCTTTTCCTTTCTTTTTAAGAAAAAAAAAATTATTTTACATAATGCATATGCTTCTACGCGTCCTCATATATATATATATATATATATATATATGAATGCCATAAAAAAAGTAAACTTCTAAAATGATAAATTAAGTACAAATTGTTTTGTGACAACTGACATCACACACAAAAATAAAGACCCCCCCCCAAAAAAAACAGATAAATATATGGTATTTTTATATATCATCCTTCAGGTCTTATTGGTGGGAGGAATTTGTATCCAAAAGTCTGAAACCAAAATTGGAGTAGGATTTAAACATTTTTTTTTTGCATAATTATAAATTGAAAACCTTATTTTGATAGAGGGAAAAAAAAAGAAAAAGAAAAAAGTGTTGCAGGGTATTATGGAGAGTTATTAATCCTAAAGGAAACAAATATTTCAGTTAAAATGGCCGGTTATAAAAGGGGAAAAATGAGAATGAAGACAACTAATATTCAGTGTATAATGTCTAAATAATATGTGAATACTTACCCATTGGGTTGGATACAAACATTCTTTTCATAGATTGGTAAACACCGATCTTGATGGTACCATATGTCGCTTGACGTAAAAGAGCTGGACCAAGACTGAAATTAAAAAAAAATATATATATAACTAGATATATGTTTGTAAGATTTGTATGAATGGGTGCTGGATTGAGGCTTGCACACGACTCCTTTCAACTGCCGAATAATGTGAATACAATTCTGCCACATGATTAATATTGTAGTATAAAATTTATGTGCACATAAATTCTATCCTCTTTAGGGCTATATGAAACCCCTTGTATATTGTTTTTCCTATATATAAATATCTAAGACTTTAATTTATAAATTAGATACAATAATAGATTAATAATAATAACCATTATTAAATGGTTATAATAACTAGTAAAAATATGTGCCCTACAGATGCAAGTATTTAAGTATTACTGTGATAAGATATCATTAAATTAGAAAGGTAATGAAACGGAATAATACATATAAAAAGACTACACTTATTTTAATTTAATTAATTTCTATATAGATTATTAATTAATGTTAAACTTATTTGAAAACGATGGAGTTTAATCAAAGAATAGAACAGCTTGGACACTAGCTCTTCCCATCAACCCCGGGGTTTAATAGCTAAATTTTCCTAACT
Organism: Doryteuthis pealeii; assembly: GCA_023376005.1. Taxonomy (NCBI): domain Eukaryota; kingdom Metazoa; phylum Mollusca; class Cephalopoda; order Myopsida; family Loliginidae; genus Doryteuthis; species Doryteuthis pealeii. Next base: position 107,879,617 of record CM042146.1, read on the forward strand.
AAATTAGACAGTAAAGAATAAAATTACAGTTATTTCGTTTTTGTTAATGGATTTTTTTAAAGATATATTGATGGGGTTTTTGCTCATATTTACTAAAAATAAAACCAAACAATTTGAATTCAGTAAAACCAAGCAAATATTTATCAAAATAATTTTTTTTAAAGATCAATATGTATATTAGCCTTCCCATACACACTATAAACCGCTTGTTGGTTGAATATATCTTATTATAATGGAAATTATGAGTCTGTAAGTGAAACTATGTCACCAACATCACAATTCTCTTAGTTATTTACCTTATATTCTCAATGGTTACTAAATGATCATTATTCAATCTTAATTAGTATCTTATTTATTAACAATGTCTATTAAGATCTAGCTGAGATAGATTTGCCTCAAAACAGCCCATATTATTAATGTGTTTAAAATCCTATGATGTGTGTTATATATAATTAAGAAATAAATTTTTACATAGTATATGGTGTGAATAATTTGCATACCGGTTTTAACAAAATCGTGTTTAACAAATAATTACTTGGTGTTATTGATTTCAAATATTACTGTCTCATTCTCAAACATTAAAAACGATCCTATGTATAATTTTATATTGAAATCAATTAGAATAAAGTAGAAAAGTAATCTTTTTGTGTTCATATTTAGTTTCATTAGTCTTTCTAATTCAATATAATATTTAATCATATTAAACTTAAATACTTGTGCATTTTTTTCTAGTATATATAATTGCAAGTTATTATGTAGATAAGGCTAACAGTATTAATAATATGAAACAATTTTATTAATAATCTAGTTTGAAATAAAATTAAAATCATGAGTATGTGATGTAAATAACTAAGGGAATTGTGACTGGTTATAGACAAACACTATCCATTATAATAAAATATACTGTAATAAAAAGGTTGTGAGAGAAGATCTTGGCAACTGAAGCATATAATTCTCTCCTTAACAGATGTCACCTTTTTATTTAGATGCAACCAACCATAAATTTTGGCCTTTCATCCCTAAATGTCATTAGGAATCACCCTACACAGACACACACATTTCAATTTATTAAAACTCATGGAATGCTGAGAATTTTATTCCATGTAATAAAGAAAATTCTTAAATGAAGAGTTTGTAAAAAAAAACAAAAAAAAAAAAAACAAAAAAAAAAAAAATACAAAAAAATAAATAAAATAAACAAAAAAATAAAAAAAAGGTTGTTAGAGTGGCCTCTTGTCAGCATCAGCAGGACAGATTTGTTTTTTGCTGAGGTGGAGTGCTACACCTACCATCAACTCCCCACTTTATCGCAGAGATCAGATTACCCAAGTTGTGCTACTCATGCATTGAGTTGGCAAGGACCAGTATCTATCCCTACATGCACATATTTATGAACAATAATATATACTAGCAGGACCTGCGGATACATCACAGTATGACAATTTAACTGTTTTTACTTTAGAGCTACTACAAATAGTTCAATATGTAAAAAGTATAATAATCTTGATTCAACTCTCACTTTTTTCTTTCTTTCCTTCTTTTCATTATGTTCAATTGAAACAGATTAGCATTATCGCTTCCGCATGCTCACTCCCTCTATCTTTCCCATATTTTTTTTTCTGTGTAACATTCATTTTTCTTACCGTTTTTTATAATAAAAATGGAATGGTCCATTATTAGCTGAGGTGATGCCAATCATAATAATTTGACGATTAAGAGACCCCTGATAATCAGGAACTACATTCTTACATTTCATCTTGGACAATTTAGACAGTTTTATTTTTAACCAGAGGATGTTGCAGGATGATAACGGTCGGAAGATTAAGGAATAACAGTATTTATATATAGATTAGCTGTGAGCATACCTATATGTGTGCATATAGCCAAAGGGTACATGTATGTGTGCATAATAGAATCAAAAAAATAGCTAAACAAGTATGGGAGGTTGGCAGATTGTAATAGATATCAAAATAGAAAGAGAAGGATTTCTCAATGGGGATGAAAGGTTTAGTTTTTTAATGTGTGTAATAAACAGAAGTTTTTGGTTCTAATATAGTCATGTCAGTAGACAAGGATATCAATTAATAAAAATTTTTTTTTAAAAGATGCTTTCGTTCTGAGGGGGCCACACGGGAAAGGCAGTTTTCTTTTTCAGAAGTCGGGACCCATATATTCAAGGGAGCAGGCAGGTGTTGTATAGAGTAGTTGCAACCTAGAGCAGTGGTGGATGGGCTATCAACCCGAGCTGTGCTCCTTCCCCCATCCACTATAGTTAGTTACAAGAAGAGTCAATCCAAGAAACCGGAGTTAGGGGCCACTTACTTAGATTGAAAAACAAAGTGTCACCCCTCTACCCTACGATAAATGCAAAGAGTGAATAAAGAAACTTCACTTTATGTAGTGGCTTATTCACAAGGTTACTGGTTCAATACCGGCCCTCGCCAACTCAGCGTATGAGTAGCACAGGGATCTGTGTGGTAAAGTGAGGAGCTGATGGTAGGTGTGGCACTCCACCCCAGACACTAAAATAATCTCCTTGGTCTAGTGCTAGTGAAAAGGGGATAGACTCCATGGCTGTCTGGCTGATACTGACATTAGGCCACCCCGATGACTTTAGTTTTTTACTTTTATACTGTTTAAACCAAAACTTGCAGCTGACTAATCTTGTTTTAAAAACTAACATAACATTGGGGTTGTTTATTAGGTGATGTTAATGCACGCATAGGGAAGGCATGTTCTGGTACAGATAGATTATCAATCATATGGAAATCTGATCGGACTGATAAGTTAATGCAACAATTTTTCCAAGCTGTAACCGTGTCAGTGCTACTGTAAAGCTGCACCACTTGAACCCTAACGAGGCACCTAAAGAATAAGCTAGATGGGAGTTTCTTAAGAATGCTGCATGTGATCTTAAATCGTGGGAACCCCACAAGAACGCAGCTGTACGGCCACTTGCCCCCATCACACAAACCATCCAAGTGAGATGAACAAGACATGATAGACACTGCAGGAGAAGCGGGGACAAACTAGTAAGTGATGTAAACCCGTGGAAGCCAACACATGGGCATGCTAGTGTGGGGCATCCTGTAAAGACCTACATTGACTAGCTCTGTGCAGAGGACCTCTTGAGAGCAATGAATGATAGGGATGGTTGGTGAGAGATTGTCATGGATATCCGTGCTACTAGAGCAACATGATGATGATCCAGTAAAACCAAGAAGGCTTCAACAATACCGCCACAGACTACTGCTTAATTTCTAAAGTTAAAATACTAGTGTTGTAACTAGAGTATCAGAGTTAACAGAGAAATAGAAAGAAACATGAGTATTAAGGATAGGGAAAAAATATTTACTAAGCAAAGATACAAGGTGAACACTAATTAGCAACTGCTAGGCTGAATTAATGAGATCTGATTGTTTCTCTCTTCAAGGTTTTGTCAGACATTTATAGGAAAAACAGACGATTCCATTCTCATTATTTAGGTATTTTATCCTTCTTGAGTAAAATAAAAATATATTGAAAATTATAAATCAGATATAAAATACATCCAGGAAATACATCTACAAAAATACACCTAAGTGAGAAACTACCAAAGAAAAGTACCAACTTTTATCTCATACTAACAGGTTTTCAACATTAAATAACCCACAGGGTTATTTTACCATTAAACAAACCTAACCAAGCCAAATGAAGTTAATGAAAATTATACGAATTTGAAGATATGAATAACGTCAAACACAGAAACTTTTATCAAAAGAACTTGTTTCTGCATTAAAGGACACGAAAAGGGTTGATATGCCATAAAACAAACAAAACAAACCCTCATTTCAATTGGGGCAAGCACAAAATGTCCTCTAGATATTTAAGCAGCACTTAGCCGTTATTTTCTGCTGCCTAAAAAAGTCTCCATTATATTCAATAAGAAAAACTTGGATCCTGGATTTTGAGCAACAGATGTTACCACCAGTTCTAATAAAGACGGCAAACTGAGTTTGTGTAAACAAGCAGTTAATGAAAGAGGATGTTTATACTGATCATCACAAAAAGTCAAGAACGGAAATAACATTTTATCTTTTGGCAGAATTTTCTTTTTAGAAAAATACAAGATTAGATTTCTTGGGCTTAAATAGTTAAGAATAATTCAGGCTACAGCTGAGAATAAAGTGTGTACAAGTACTCACTCACTTGAGTGAGTACTCGTACACACTCACACTGTACACACACATACACTGCACATGCACACACACACACACACTGTGCACACACACACAGCGCACACACACAATGTAAAGTCATTTCCTATTCCCAGAATTTATATCATAATTTGCAAATGCAACTTCATGAACTCTTCCCAACTTATCTATATATTGATATACTCGTGTTCCTTAATCATACAACCATTATAATCTTGCAACACCCTCTGGTTAAAAATGGGACCGTTCAAATCATCCAAGATGAAATGAAAAAAATGTAAATCCTGATTATCTGGTGTTGCTTATTCACCAAATTCTTATTTAAGTGTTGTCACCTTAGCTAAATAATGGACCATTCCATGCTATACAGAAAAAAAAAAAAAAAAAAAAAAAAAAAAAAAAAAAGAGTAGGGGAAAGATAGAAAGAGGGGGGTGAGTGTGTGGAAGCAATAATGATAATTTATTTCAATCGAACATAAAAAGATTTGTTAAAAACAAAGAAAAAAAAGTGAGAGAGTTAAATCAAGATTATCATACTTTTTACATACTGGAGTATTTTTCAATAGCTCTTAAGTACACAAATCAAACATAATAATTAAATTATCATACTGTGGTATATCCAGCAGTCCTGCTAGTACATATACAATTCAAAGACAAGACATAACTCCTGGCTTTATCCAACTTATTCCAACTGTAATATACGGCTTAACATAATTGATGATGTGTAACTCTTTAGGAAAGGAAGATAAATAAAAGAGCAATAATCCAAATTAATTGTTTTCTCTACTGTTGTAACATTGTAAATTTACTTTGTCCTTAAGTGGGATTTATTTTATATTTCACAATTTTTGTTTTTCTTTTTTCCTTTCACACTGATCAAAAGGGATTTAGTAAGATACTAAATCCATAGAAATCATAAAAATGTGGTAAAAAATTTTTTAACAAGTTTCTTTTCACGAATTGAAAAGTAAATAAATTTTTACATAAATATGTGTTTGGCTTAATCCATTACTTATTATCCTAAAAGGTGACTAAATTGCTTTGATGTAATTTCTTGTATTATTATCTCAATGGTTCTCAAGTTTGACAAGAAACCCCCGGAAGAAGGTCAAAGAGCACATCAGCCGAAATGTTGTGTATACAACAATATTTCTCATTTCTTTATAATAAAAACAGAATGGTCCATTATTTAGCCGAGATAACAACACTCATAAGAAATAAGAATTTTGCGGATAGGCAACCCCAGATAATCAGGATTTAAATTTTGGGATAATTTGGACAGTCTCATTGGTTATTTCCTATAAGTTTAACATAAACAAAGGGAACCACTCTTGACTGATAAATTATTTATTTTCCCCATTAAACTAACCCTAAACCAGTCTTCTTTTTTACTAGTAGATCAATAAATAAATAATTTATCAGTCCAGAGTGGTTCCCCTTTGTTTATGTTGGAGTTATAGGAAATAAGCGCCTCATTTTTATCCAGAGGGTGTTGCAAGATGATAACAGCCATACAAATAAGGAATATGAGTATTAATATATAGTTCTCAGCTTGAAATAATGGGCTTATGGGTTCAAAGAGGAATGCACTCATCCTTAATTAAAAGTTCTTTACTAAGGATGAAGATCAAATAATTACCTATTCTATCTACATACATATAAGAGCAGTTGGGGTGTATGTATGTTCAGATGAAACTACTAAAATAAACAATTAATAACAAAGAAATAATATATATATATATATATATATATATATATATATATATATATATATATATATATATATACACACACACACAACACACATTAAATATCACCGGTTCTTGCTTTTTGTGCAAAAATCATAAAGATTTGATTTATATTAAAAAATTAAAATATACATAGAAGTAGCATTGAAATTCTACTTAAAAATGTCCAGCATTTGTAAATCTCAAAAGTAAACAAATCAATACAGCAGGGTTTACCCCGACTCACTCTACGCAGGCAATGCTGGGTAGCCACTTCTAATTCTAAATTAGTTTTGAAAATTAAAATACTACATCCTATAGTATTATCTGCGTTATTCAGACTATTGTCCTCATCTTCACCGAATAACGCAGATAATACTAATCATCAAGCTTCATCTCAAACATTCAGAGAAATACTACATCGTATAGGTAAATAAGGAGAGATGGGGGATTATTCTCAGAGCAGTAAGAGCTTTGACAAATAGCCAAAGAATATCAGAGAAGACAAGAAAAACAAAAATCAAATCAATAGACTAAGACTTAGCTAAGATGATCAACTGATGAATTTACATAAAGAAATCACATTTACTTTGTTTTCTTGTATGAAAGAAATCATGCAGTGTTAACATTCTATTTGACTATTGATATTTTCTTGGCTTACGTCAGTCTGGTGTGATACTTAAGATATTCTGTCCCTAGGTGCACTTATTTAGGTGCAATAATGCATATATATATAATATATATATATTATATATGAGGAAAAATGAGTAAAGAAAAGAAATGTAGATGGATAAAATCGAATTTAATCGATATCATTAAACATGTGTTTCGGTCAGTTTATGTGTGTGAAAATATTTCGCACACATAGAAGAATCGACCTTCATCAGAGTGAACATTTATTTAGAAATATTTTCACACACATAAACTGACGAAACATGTGTAAGTGATATCGATTAAATTCATTTTATCCATCTACATTTCTTTTCTTGACTATTTTTCCTCATATTGTCGGATTCATTTCCTTTTTCCATTTTTCACACACACACATTATATATATATATATATATAAAATAAGATAAATATATAAAGGTTTTACATATCTATTTATTAGGTGACAAGGAACAATCACAACCATATTGGTTTCCATGCGATGCAATCATCAGGTGAAGATGTTTCAAATGTAAGGAAATTTTTCCGATTTTCCTTACATTTGAAACATCTTCACCTGATGATTGCATCGCATGAAACCAATATGGTTGTGATTGTTCCCTTTGTCACCTAATAAATAGATATGTAAAACCTTTATATATTATCTTATTATTATATAAGCAGCTCTATTTTTATTGAGGCACTCTACCAATAATACTGCCTTTGGTACCATTCCAGCAAAAGCTGAAACAGTGGCCATCTCACACTATAGTATATAGTATATATATATATATATATCATATATACATATATAATATGGTGGACTCTCCTATCGTAACGATGATGAGGGTCAGCAGTGAGTAATTTGTTTCCTCCATGTCGTGCATGCTATCAAGAAGACATTTTGTGTTTCCATGGTGGAATTTAGGTCTGTTGAGTTCGATTTAACTTTGGTCAGTCTAGCATTTTCAAATTTCAATGAGATGTGTAGGTGTTTACAAAAAGAAAAAAAATAAACCAGTAAAGCATTTACTAACTATATATTTAATACTTGTGCTTCCTTAATTGTACAACCGTTACCATCTTACAACACCTCTTGGTTAAAAATGAGACCATTCCAATCATCTAAAATGAAATAGTAAAAGTTTAATCTAATTATCTGGTGTTGCTTATCTGCCAAATTCTTATAAGTGTTGTGACCTCAGCTAAAATAATGGACCATTAAGAAATATGCCCACACAGAAAAAAATTAAGAAAGAGAGAGTAAAAGAGAGGGGTGAGCGTGCAGAAGCGATAACGCTAATCTGTTTCAATCAAACATATGAAAAGATGAAAAAAAAAAAAAAAAAAAAAAAAAAAAAATTGAACTAGAGTTAAATGAAGATTATTATAATTTTTACATATTGAACTATTTAGCATAGCTCTTAAGTAAACATATCAAAACGTAGTAATAATTAAATCATCATACTGTGGTATATCAGAGGTCATGCTAGTCTAGAAATAATATTGTGTGTGTGTGTGCGGCGCGCCACAAAGTTTTCCAGCAGGAAAAAGGTTTTTCAACTATTGTCTTAGATTTTTTTTTAAGTGCTGGGGACTTTTTGTACACACCTAATAAAAACAAGAAATGTTTATTGAATAAAATGACATTTTCTTTTTTTTTTTTCCTTCTCAGTTGATCCTCTCTTAGTGACAGGTTGTCCGTTCGTAATCATCTTTTTGTGCAATTAGATCGATGGAAGGGTGGATTTCAGCATTAGTAGATAAATCCATTCAGATGAAAAACTATTAATTACATTTAGTGTCCTATGTCGTGGAATAAAATGTAAAGTAGTTTGGTTTGTTTTACGGGCATATCAACCTCAGTGGGTCATTTTAATGCCGACAAAGTTTTCAAATAAATTCATTCAATGGATAATCAAATTTTGTTTATAAACTCATGTTTTCTATTTAACCCATAGATGGGACACTAACAGGTACTACACTCTGGGTTAGAGTGGACCAGGGCAATGTTGATGAAGGGGGCTCCACATTCCCCAAACCTCCAAAACTAGACCTCACCATCAGATAGAGTTTAACGTCATTCCGAGGACATATAGACCCTCAGCCACCACCTTCTAGCAGCCATATGATAAAAAGGGTTGGGGCAATCATATAGGTCTAGAGCTTAAAGTGAGTCGAAGTGGCCTCTCCACACCATCTAGCCCAAGAAAGGGCCAAAGTGGAGTATTGCAAGTCATGGACTGCTCAACCACCTGGGTTCTATCGCTTAAGGATCACAGGTTTGCCACACCCACGGCGGGTCGCTTACCGCCAGCCGACA
>CM042146.1:107888610-107932670 GCA_023376005.1 Doryteuthis pealeii
TTATTATTTTTTTCTGTGTGCATAGTTCTTTTTTCCCTTTTTTCTTTTTTAATGAGCTCCATTATTTAGCTGAGTCACGACACTTATAAGAAATAAGAATTTGGCAGCATAAGCAACACCAGATAATTAGGATTTAAACTTTTGCCTATTTCATTTTAGAATGATTGAATTGGTCTCATTTTTAAACCAGAGATGTTGATAGATGGTAACGGTTGTACAATAAGGAACCACAAGTATTAATATATAGTTATAAATGCTTTACTGGTGTATTTTTCTTGTCTTTTTTAAAACACCTACTCATCTCATGAAATTTGAAAATTGCTAGGACTGACCACAGTTAAAATCGACACTCAACAGACCTTAAATTCCACCATCGGAAACACAAAAATAGTCTTTCCTTGATAGGCATGCCACAACATTGGAGAAACAAATACTCAACTGCTGACCCTCATCTTATCGTTTCACGATAGGAGGAGTCCACCATTAATATATGTATTAACGATAAGTCAACGGCTCAATACGACCACGAACGTGTGTGTGTATATATAATATATAATATACTATAGTGTGAGATGGCAACTGTTGTCAGCTTTTTGCTGGAATGTGTGTCCAAAGCAGTATTAATTGGTAGAGTGCTCAAATATAAAATAGAGCTGCTTATATAATATAATAAGATAAATATATAAAGGTTTTACATATCTTATTTATTGTGACAAAGGAAACAATCACAACCACTATGCGTTTCATGCGATGCAATCATTTCAGGTGACAGATGTTCAAATGTAAGGAAAATCAAAAAAAAAATTTCCTTAATTTGAAACATTCTCACCTGATTGATTGCATTCGCATGAAACCATATGGTTGTGATTGTTCCTTTGTCACCTAATAAAAAGATATGTAAAACCTTATGATATTTATCTTTATTTATTTATATTATTATATATATATATATATATATATATATATAATATGTGAAAATGGAAAAGGAAAGGATCCGACAATATGAGGAAAATGAGTAAAGAAAAGAAATGTAGATGGATTAAATGAATTTAATCGATATTCACTTACACATGTTTCGGTCAGTTTATGTGTATGGAAAAATATTTTCTAAATAACATGTTCAACTCTGATGAAGGTCGATCTTCTATGTGTTGCGGAAATATTTTCACACACATAACTGACCGAACACATGTGTAAGTATATCGATTAAATTCATTTTTATCATCTACAGTTCCTTTTCTTTACTCATTTTTCCTCATATATATAGTTATATACATAGATATATATATACTATATATTATGTGCATTATTGCACCTAAATAAGTGACTAGGGACAGCATAGGCTTAAAGTATCACACCAGACTGACGTAAAGCCAAGAAAATATCAATAGGTCAAATAGAATGTTAACACTATGATTTCTTTCATACAAGAAAAACAAAGTAAATGTGATTTCTTTTATTGTAAATTCATCAGTTGATTTCATCTTAGCTAAGTCTTAGTCTATTGATTTGATTTTTGTTTTTCTTGTCTTCTCTGATATTCTTTGGCTATTTGTCAAAGCTCTATACTGCTGCTGAGAATAATCCCCATCTCTCCTTATTTACCATATACGATGTAGATTTCATCTGAATGCTTTGAGAGAAGCTTGATGATTAGTAATTAATCTGCGTTCTTCGGTGAAGCATGAGGACAATATCTGAATAACGCCAGATAATACTATAGGATGTAGTATTTTCATTTTCACAACTAATTTAGAAACTAGAAGTGGGCCTACCCAGTATTGCTTCGTAGAGGAGGTGGGTTAACCCTGCTGTATTGATTTGTTTACTTTTGAGCATTACAAATGTGGACATTTTTAAGTAGAATTGCAATGCTACTTCTATTATATTTTAATTTTTTAATATAAATCAAATCTTCATGATTGTGCACAAAAAGCCAAGAACAATGATATTTAATGTGTGTGTGTGTGTAGTATATATATATATAATATATATATTATATATATATATATATATAATATATATATAACTATATTAAATACTTTGTTATTAATTGTTTTATTTAGAGTTCTCTGAACATGCATACACCCCAACTGTTCTATATATGTATAGATAGCAGATAGTAATTATTGATTCTTCATCCTTAGTAAAGAAACTTTTAATTTAAGGATGAGTGCATGCCTCTTTAACCATAAGCCCATTATTTCAAGCCTGAAAACTATATATATACTTATGTGCCTTATGTGAGCGTACATCTGCAACCAGCCTTCTGGATAAAAATGAGACGGTTATTTCCTATAACTCCAACATAAACAAAGGGGAACCACTCTTGACTGGATAGATTATTATTTATTGATCGGTACGTGAGTAAGAAAAGAATGACGGTTAGTTAGTTTATGGGAAGAGATAGAATAAAAATAAGTGTCAGATAGGTCGGAAGGATGCCGCGTGGTGTTATGTGTAGAACTTGATAGGAGAATAACCAATTGAGCTGTCCATGAATCATCCCAATGAGCGGCTGATGTGACGGGTGTGCCATCGCCAAATTCTTATTTTAGGAGTGTTGGTAGTCTCAGGCAAGATAAGTGGGACCGATTCTGTTTGTATATAAGAGATAATGGCAGAAGGATGATGGTTGGGGATAAGCGAGCGGATTTGGTGCGTGGCTGATGTGCTCGTGCCTCTCAGGGGTGCTGTGTCAGAACGTGAGAACCGATGTGATAATGAGAGTGACAAGAAGAGTTACTTCAAGCAATTTATGTCACCTTAGTGATAAATAAGTAAAGGATTAAGCCAAAAACACATGTTTATGTAAAAATTTATTTACTTTCAATTCCGTAACAATGACAGGTGAGAAGAAACTTGGTTAAAAGAATGTTTTACACATTTTATGATTTCTTATGGATTTAGTAAATCCTTTAATCAAGTGTGAAAGCCAAAAAAAAATTTTAAAAATGTGAAAGTTAAAATAAATCCACTTAAGACAAATAAATTTACAATGTTACAAACATAGAGAAAAACAAATTAATTTGGATTATTGCTCTTTATTTATCTCCGTCCTAAAGGTTACACATCAATTATGTTAAGCCGTATATTACAGTTGGAATAAGTTGGATAAAGCCCAGGAGTATATTTGTCTTTGAATGTATATGTATAAGCAGCGTACCGCTGGATTATACCAAAAAAGCAGATAATTTATTATGATTTGAATATGTTTTACTTAAGCACTATTGAAAAAACTCCAGTATGCTAAAAAAGTATGATAATCTTGATTTAACCTCCTCACTTTTTTTCTTTGTTTTTAACAAATCTTTTATTGTTCATTTGAAATAGATTTATCATTTATGCTTCCACACGCTCAGCCCCTCTTGCTATCTTTCCCCATCTTTCTTGTTCATTTTTCTGATATAGCATGGAATGGTCCATTATTTAGCCTAAGGTGACAAACACTTAAATAAGAATTGGTGGATAAGCAAACACCGATAATCAGATTTTACATTTTTTTTCATTTCACTTAGGATGATTTGAGCGGTCCATTTAACCAGTCTCATTTAACCAGAGGGTGTTGCAAGATTATGAGGTGTGTATGATTAAGGAACACAGTATATCAATAATATAGGATAAGTTGGAAGAGTTCATAAGTTGCATTTGCAGATTATTGATATAAATTCTGGAATAGCGAAATGACTTTACAGTGTGTGTACACGTGTGAGAGTGTGTGTGTGTGTACAGTGTGAGAGTGTGTGTGTGTTACAGACAAGTGATTGTGTACAAGTTACTCACTCAAGTGAGTGATACTTAGTACACACGTTATTCTTCAGCTGTAGCCTGAATTATTCTTAACTATTTAAGCCCAAGAAATCTAATCTTGTATTTTTCTAAAAAGAAAAATTCTACCCAAAAGATAAATAATGTTATTCCGTTCGACTTTTTGTATGTCAGTATAAACATCCTCTTCATTAACTGCTTGTTTAACACAACTCAGTTTGCCGTCTTTATTAGAACTGGTGGTAACATCTGTTGCTCAATATCCAGGATCCAGTTTTCTTATTGAATTTGAAGATGGGAGAACTTTTTTTGAGGCAGCAGAAATAAACGGCTAAGTGGCTGCCTTAAATATCTAGAGGACATTTTCTGCTTGACCCAATTGAAATCAGGGTTTGGGTTGTTGTTTTTATGGTATATCAACCCTTTTCGGGTCTTTAATGCAGATAACAAGTTCTTTCGATAAAAGTTTCTGGTTTGATGTTAATTAATATCTTCAAATTCGTATATTTTCAATTAACTTCATTTGGCTTGGTGGGTTGTTTAATGGTAAAATACCTGTGGTTAATTTAATGTTGAACCTGTTAGTATGAGATAAAAGTTGCTACTCAAGTTTCTCACTTTAGGTGTATGTTTTGCTAGATGTTATTTCCAGAGTTTTTATATCTGATCATAATTTTCAATATTTTTTTAATTTTACTCAAAGAAGGATAAAATACCTAAATAATGAGAATGGAATCGTCTGTTTTTTCCTATAAAAGTCTGACAAAACCTTGAAGAGAAAAACAATCAGAGTCTCATTAATTCAGCCTAGCAGTGCTAATTAGTGTTTCACCTTGTATCTTTGCTGAGTAAATATTTTTCCCTATCCTGATACTCATGTTTCTTTCATTTATTTCTCTTGTTAACTCTGATACTCTAGTTAACAACACTAATATTTTAACTTAGAAATTAAGCAGTAGTCTGTCGCGGTATTGTGACAAGCCTTCTGGTTTCACTGGATCATCGTGTTGCCTAGTAGACGGATATCATGACAACTCTCACCAACCATCCCTATCTTCATTGGCTTTCAATAGGTTCTCTGCACAGGAGCTAGTCAATGTAGGTCTTTACAGGATGCCCCACACTGGTGTGCCCATGTTTGGCTTCCACAGGTGTAACATCACTTACTTAGTTTGTCTCCGCTTCTTCCTGCAGTGTCTATTCATGTCTTGTTTCATCTCAACTGGATGGTTTGTTGTTGATGGGGCAAAGTGGCCGTACAGCTGCTTTCTTGTGGGGTGGTTTCCACGATTTAGATCACATGCCAGCATTTTTAAGAAACTCCCATCTAGCTATTCTTTAGGTTGCCTTGTTTAGGGTCAAGTGGTGCAGCTTTACAGTAGCCACTGGACATGCGTTCAGCTTGAAGAATGTTGCATTAACTTATCAGTCGATCAATTTCCATATGATTGATAATCTATCTGTACCAGAACATGCCCTTCCCTATGTGTGCATTACATCCACCTAATAAACAAACCCCAATGTTATGTTAGTTTTAAACCAAGATTAGTCAGCTGCAAGTTTTGGTTTAAACAGTATAAAAGTAAAAACTAAAGTCAATCGGGGCGCCTAAGGTCAGTATCAGCCAACAGCCATGCGTAGTCTATCCCCTGTTCACTAGCCACTTAGACCAAGGAGATATTTTAGTGTCTGAGGTGGAGTGCCACACCTACCATCAGGCTCCTCACTTTACACACAGGATCCCTGTGCTACTCATTACGCTAGTGGCGAGGGCCGGTATTGAACCAGTAACCTTGGTGAATAAAGACCACTACATAAGTGAAGTTTCTTTTATTCCACTCTTAGCATTTATCCTAGGGTGAGGGGTACACTTTGTTTTTTCAATCTAAAGTAAGTGGCGCCCCTAACTTCCGGTTTCTTGGATTGACTCTCTTGTAACTAACTATAGTGGATGGGGGAAAGGAAGCACAGCCGGGCTTGATTAGCCATATCCACCTACTGCTCTAGGTTGCAACTACTCTATACAACACTGGCTGCTCCTTGAAATATAGGGTCCCGACTTCTGAAAAGAAGACTACCCTTCCCGTGTGACCCCCTCAGAACTAAAGCCATCTTTAAAAAAATTTTTTATGATTATCCTTGTCTTACTGACATGACCATACTAGAACCAAAAACTTCTTTTATTCACACACATTAAAAAAGTAAATCTTTCATCCCCATTGAGAAATCCTTCTCTTTTATTTTAATATCTATTAAAATCTGCCAACCTCCTACTTGTTAGCATCTTTTTGATTCTATTATACACACATACATGTACCCTATACCTAATAGCATACATATAAGGTATGCTCACAACTAATCTATAATAAATACTTTACTTCCTTAATCTCGACCGTTATCATCCTGCCAACATCCTCTGGTTAAAAATAAAACTGTCTAAATTGCCCAAGATGAAAATGCAAGAATGTAGTTCCTGATTATCGGGGTCTCTTAAATCGTCAAAGTATTATGATGGCGTACCTCAGCTAAAACTGCGACCATTCCATTTTTTATTATAAAAAACGGTAAGAAAATTGGAATATTACACAGAAAAAAAATGTGGGAAAGATAGAGGGAGTGAGCATGCTGGAATCGATAATGCTAATCTGTTTCAATTGAACATAATGAAAAGAAGGAAAGAAAGAAAAAAGGTGAGAGTTGAATCAAATTATTATACTTTTTACGATATTGAACTATTGTAGTAGCTCTAAAGTAAAACATAATTAAATTGTCATACTGTGTATATCCGCAGGTCCTGCATAGCTGATATATTATTGTTCCTTAAATATGTGCATGTAGGATAGATCTGGTCCTTGCCAACTCAATGCTTATGAGTAGAACAACTTGGGTAAAATCTGATCTGTGCAATAAGTGGGGAGTTATGTAGGTGAGTTACTCCTACCTCAGCAAAAACAAATCTGTCCTTGCTGATGCTGACAGAGGCCACTCTAACAACTTTTTTGTTTGTTTTTTTTTTTGGGGGGGGGGGTATTTAGTTTATTTTTATTTATTTATTTATTTATTTTTTTTTTTTTTACGAACTCTTCATTGAGAAAATTTTTCTTGTATTACATGAATAAAATTCTCCAGCATTCCATGAGTTTAATAAATTGAAATGTATGTGTGTCTGTGTAGGGTGATTCCTAATGACATTTAGGATGAAAGGCCAAAAATTTATGGGTTGGTTGCATCTAAATAAAAGGCTGACATCTGTTAAGAGAGAATTATACGCTTCAGTTGCCAAGATCTTCTGGTCACATAACCTTTTATTACAGATATTTTATTATAATTGGCATAGTGGTTTGTCTATAACAGTCACAATTCCCTTAGTTATTTAACATCTCATACTCATGATTTTAGATTTTATTTTCAAAATTGAAATAAAATTAAAATCATGAGTATGAGATGTAAATAACTAAGGGAATTGTGACTGGTTATAGACAAACACTATCCATTATAATAAAATATACTGTAATAAAAAGGTTATGTGACAGAAGATCTTGGCAACTGAAGCGTATAATTCTCTCCTTAACAGATGTCACCTTTTTATTTAGATGCAACCAACCATAAATTTTGGCCTTTCATCCCTAAATGTCATTAGGAATCACCCTACACAGACACACACATTTCAATTTATTAAAACTCATGGAATGCTGAGAAATTTTCCATGTAATAAAAGAAAATTCTCAATGAAGAGTTCGTAAAAAAAAAAAAAAAAATAAATAAATAAATAAAAATAAACTAAATACCCCCCCCCCAAAAAAAAAACAAACAAAAAAGTTGTTAGAGTGGCCTCTTGTCAGCATCAGCAGGACAGATTTGTTTTTGCTGAGGTGGAGTACTACACCTACCATCAACTCCCCACTTTATTGCACAGATCAGATTACCCAAGTTGTTCTACTCATGCATTGAGTTGGCAAGGACCAGTATCTATCCCTACATGCACATATTTAGGAACAATAATATATACTAGCAGGACCTGCGGATATATCACAGTATGACAATTTAATTATGTTTACTTTAGAGCTACTACAATAGTTCAATATGTAAAAAGTATAATAATCTTGATTCAACTCTCACTTTTTTCTTTCTTTCCTTCTTTTCATTATGTTCAATTGAAACAGATTAGCATTATCGATTCCGCATGCTCACTCCCTCTATCTTTCCCACATTTTTTTTTCTGTGTAATATTCAATTTTCTTACCGTTTTTTATAATAAAAATGGAATGGTCCATTATTAGCTGAGGTGACGCCAATCATAATAATTTGACGATTAAGAGACCCCCGATAATCAGGAACTACATTCTTGCATTTCATCTTGGGCAATTTAGACAGTTTTATTTTTAACCAGAGGATGTTGCAGGATGATAACGGTCGGAAGATTAAGGAATAACAGTATTTATATATAGATTAGTTGTGAGCATACCTATATGTATGCATATAGGTATAGGGTACATGTATGTGTGTATAATAGAATCA
Organism: Doryteuthis pealeii; assembly: GCA_023376005.1. Classification (NCBI taxonomy): domain Eukaryota; kingdom Metazoa; phylum Mollusca; class Cephalopoda; order Myopsida; family Loliginidae; genus Doryteuthis; species Doryteuthis pealeii. Next base: position 107,896,897 of record CM042146.1, read on the forward strand.
AAAAGATAGCTAAACAAGTATGGGAGGTTGGCAGATTTTAATAGATATTAAAATAGAAAGAGAAGGATTTCTCAATGGGGATGAAAGATTTACTTTTTTTAATGTGTGTAATAAATAGAAGTTTTTGGTTCTAGTATGGTCATGTCAGTAAGACAAGGATATCATAAAAAATTTTTTTAAAAAGATGCTTTAGTTCTGAGGGGGTCACACGGGAAAGGTAGTCTTCTTTTTCAGAAGTCGGGACCCATATATTCAAGGGAGCAGCCAGGTGTTGTATAGAGTAGTTGCAACCTAGAGCAGTGGTGGATGGGCTATCAGCCCGAGCTGTGCTCCTTCCCCCATCCACTATAGTTAGTTACAAGAAGAGTCAATCCAAGAAACCGGAGTTAGGGGCCACTTACTTAGATTGAAAAACAAAGTGTCACCCCTCCACCCTAGGATAAATGCAAAGAGTGAATAAAGAAACTTCACTTTATGTAGTGGCTTATTCACAAGGTTACTGGTTCAATACCGGCCCTCGCCAACTCAGCGTATGAGTAGCACAGGGATCTGTGTGGTAAAGTGAGGAGCTGATGGTAGGTGTGGCACTCCACCTCAGACACTAAAATAATCTCCTTGGTCTAGTGCTAGTGAAAAGGGGATAGACTCCATGGCTGTCTGGCTGATACTGACATTAGGCCGCCCCGATGACTTTAGTTTTTACTTTTATACTGTTTAAACCAAAACTTGCAGCTGACTAATCTTGGTTTAAAAACTAACATAACATTGGGGTTGTTTATTAGGTGATGTTAATGCACACATAGGGAAGGCATGTTCTGGTACAGATAGATTATCAATCATATGGAAATCTGATCGGACTGATAAGTTAATGCAACAATTCTTCCAAGCTGTAACCATGTCAGTGCTACTGTAAAGCTGCACCACTTGAACCCTAACAAGGCACCTAAAGAATAAGCTAGATGGGAGTTTCTTAAAAATGCTGCATGTGATCTTAAATCGTGGAAACACCACCCCACAAGAAAGCAGCTGTACGGCCACTTGCCCCCATCACACAAACCATCCAAGTGAGATGAACAAGACATGATAGACACTGCAGGAGAAGCGGAGACAAACTAGTAAGTGATGTACACCTGTGGAAGCCAACACATGGGCACACCAGTGTGGGGCATCCTGTAAAGACCTACATTGACTAGCTCTGTGCAGAGAACCTATTGAAAGCAATGAATGATAGGGATGGTTGGTGAGAGATTGTCATGAATATCCGTGCTACTAGAGCAACACGATGATCCAGTGAAACCAAGAAGGCTGTCAACAATACCGCGACAGACTACTGCTTAATTTCTAAAGTTAAAATATTAGTGTTGTAACTAGAGTATCAGAGTTAACAGAGAAATAATAGAAAGAAACATGAGTATCAAGGATAGGGAAAAATATTTACTAAGCAAAGATACAAGGTGAACACTAATTAGCAACTGCTAGGCTGAATTAATGAGATCTGATTGTTTTTCTCTTCAAGGTTTTGTCAGACTTTTATAGGAAAAACAGACGATTCCATTCTCATTATTTAGGTATTTTATCCTTCTTGAGTAAAATAAAAATATATTGAAAATTATGAATCAGATATAAAATACATCCAGGAAATACATCTACAAAAATACACCTAAGTGAGAAACTTGAGTACCAACTTTTATCTCATACTAACAGGTTTTCAACATTAAATAACCCACAGGGTTATTTTACCATTAAACAAACCCAACCAAGCCAAATGAAGTTAATGAAAATTATACGAATTTGAAGATATTAATAACATCAAACACAGAAACTTTTATCGAAAGAACTTGTTTCTGCATTAAAGGACACGAAAAGGGTTGATATACCATAAAAACAAACAAACCAAACCCTGATTTCAATTGGGTCAAGCACAAAATGTCCTCTAGATATTTAAGCAGCACTTAGCCGTTATTTTCTGCTGCCTAAAAAAGTCTCCATTATTCAAATTCAATAAGAAAAACTTGGATCCTGGATTTTGAGCAACAGATGTTACCACCAGTTCTAATAAAGACGGCAAACTGAGTTTGTGTAAACAAGCAGTTAATGAAAGAGGATGTTTATACTGATCATCACAAAAAGTCAAGAACGGAAATAACATTTTATCTTTTGGTAGAATTTTCTTTTTAGAAAAATACAAGATTAGATTTCTTGGGCTTAAATAGTTAAGAATAATTCAGGCTACAGCTGAGAATAAAGTGTGTACAAGTACTCACTCACTTGAGTGAGTACTTGTACACAATCACTTGTACTGTACACACACACACACTCTCACACTGTACACACACACACACTCTCACACGTGTACACACACTGTAAAGTCATTTCCTATTCCCAGAATTTATATCATAATTTGCAAATGCAACTTCATGAACTCTTCCCAACTTATCTATATATTGATATACTCGTGTTCCTTAATCATACAACCATCATAATCTTGCAACACCCTCTGGTTAAAAATGAGACTGGTTAAAAATGAGACCGCTCAAATCATCCTAGATGAAATGAAAAAAAAATGTAAATCCTGATTATCTGGTGTTGCTTATCCACCAAATTCTTATTTAAGTGTTGTCACCTTAGCTAAATAATGGACCATTCCATGCTATACAGAAAAAAATGAAAAAGAAAGATGGGGAAAGATAGAAAGAGGGGCTGAGCGTGTGGAAGCAATAATGATAATCTATTTCAATTGAACATAAAAAGATTTGTTAAAAACAAAGAAAAAAAAGTGAGAGAGTTAAATCAAGATTATCATACTTTTTACATACTGGAGTATTTTTCAATAGTGCTTAAGTAAACATATCAAACATAATTAAATTATCATGCTGTGGTATATCCAGCGGTCCTGCTAGTACATATACAATTCAAAGACAAGATATAACTCCTGGCTTTATCCAACTTATTCCAACTGTAATATACGGCTTAACATAATTGATGTGTAACTCTTTAGGACGGAAGATAAATAAAAGAGCAATAATCCAAATTAATTGTTTTCTCTACTGTTGTAACATTGTAAATTTACTTTGTCCTTAAGTGGGATTTATTTTATCTTTCACAATTTTTAAAATTTTTTTTGCTTTCACACTGATTAAAGGGATTTACTAAATCCATAGAAATCATAAAAATGTGGTAAACATTCTTTTAACAAGTTTCTTCTCACCTGTCATTGTTAGGAATTGAAAAGTAAATAAATTTTTACATAAACATGTGTTTGGCTTAATCCTTTACTTATTATCCTAAAGGTGACTAAATTGCTTTGATGTAATTTCTTGTATTATTATCTCAATGGTTCTCAAGTTTGACAAGAAACCCCTGAAGAAGGCCAAAGAGCACATCAGCCGAAATGCTGTGTATACAACAATATTTCTCATTTCTTTATAATAAAAACAGAATGGTCCATTATTTAGCTGAGATAACAACACTCCTAAGAAATAAGAATTTGGCGGATAGGCAACACCAGATAATCAGGATTTAAATTTTGGGATGATTTGGACAGTCTCATTGGTTATTTCCTATAAGTTTAACATAAACAAAGGGAACCACTCTTGACTGATGAATTATTTATTTATTTTCCCATTAAACTAACCCTAACCCAGTCTTCTTTTTTACTAGTAGATCAATAAATAAATAATTTATCAGTCAAGAGTGGTTCCCCTTTGTTTATGTTGGAGTTATAGGAAATAACCGTCTCATTTTTATCCAGAAGGTGTTGCAAGATGATAACAGCCATACAAATAAGGAACATAAGTATTAATATATAGTTCTCAGCTTGAAATAATGGGCTTATGGGTTCAAAGAGGAATGCACTCATCCTTAATTAAAAGTTCTTTACTAAGGATGAAGATCAAATAATTATCTATCTTCTATCTATACATATATAAAGAACAGTTGGGGTGTATGCATGTTCAGATGAAACTACTAAAATAAAACAATTAATAACAAAGTATATATATATATATATATATATATATATATATATATATATATATATATATATATATATATATATACATACACACACACACACATTAAATATCATTGGTTCTTGCTTTTTGTGCAAAAATCATGAAGATTTGATTTATATTAAAAAATTAAAATATACATAGAAGTAGCATTGAAATTCTACTTAAAAATGTCCAGCATTTGTAAATCTCAAAAGTAAACAAATCAATACAGCAGGGTTTACCCACCTCCCTCTACGCAAGCAATACTGGGTAGCCACTTCTAGTTCTAAATTAGTTGTGAAAATGAAAATACTACATCCTATAGTATTATCTGCGTTATTCAGACTATTGTCCTCATCTTCACCGAAGAACGCAGATAATACTAATCATCAAGCTTCATCTCAAGCATTCAGAGAAATACTACATCGTATAGGTAAATAAGGAGAGATGGGGGATTATTCTCAGAGCAGTAAGAGCTTTGACAAATAGCCAAAGAATATCAGAGAAGACAAGAAAAACAAAAATCAAATCAATAGACTAAGACTTAGCTAAGATGATCAACTGATGAATTTACATAAAGAAATCACATTTACTTTGTTTTCTTGTATGAAAGAAATCATCAGTGTTAACATTCTATTTGACTATTGATATTTTCTTGGCTTACGTCAGTCTGGTGTGATACTTTAAGCTATCCTGTCCCTAGGTGCACTTATTTAGGTGCAATAATGCACATATATATATATATATATATCTATGTATATATATATTATGAGGAAAAATGAGTAAAGAAAAGAAATGTAGATGGATAAAATGAATTTAATCGATATCACTTACACATGTGTTTCGGTCAGTTTATGTGTGTGAAAATATTTCGCACACATAGAAGAATCGACCTTCATCAGAGTGAACATTTATTTAGAAATATTTTCATACACATAAACTGACCGAAACATGTGTAAGTGATATCGATTAAATTCATTTTATCCATCTACATTTCTTTTCTTTACTCATTTTTCCTCATATTGTCGGATTCATTTCCTTTTCCATTTTCACATATTATATATATATATATATATATATATATATATAATATAATAAAATAAAGATAAATATATAAAGGTTTTACATATCTATTTATTAGGTGACAAAGGAACAATCACAACCATATTGGTTTCATGCGATGCAATCATCAGGTGAAGATGTTTCAAATATAAGGAAATTTTTTTTGATTTTCCTTACATTTGAAACATCTTCACCTGATGATTGCATCGCATGAAACCAATATGGTTGTGATTGTTCCTTTGTCACCTAATAAATAGATATGTAAAACCTTTATATATTTATCTTATTATATTATATAACAGCTCTATTTTATATTGAGCACTCTACCAATAATACTGCCTTTGGTACACCATTCCAGCAAAAGCTGAAACAGTTGCCATCTCACACTATAGTATATATATATATATATATATACACACACACATACATATATATATGGTGGACTCTCCTATCGTGAACGATAGATGAGGGTCAGCAGTGAGTAATTTGTTTCCTCCCATGTTGTGCATGCTATCAAGAAGACATTTTGTGTTTCCGATGGTGGAATTTAGGTCTGTTGAGTTCGATTTAACTGTGGTCAGTCTAGCATTTTCAAATTTCAATGAGATGAGTAGGTGTTTACAAAAAGAAAGAAAAATACACCAGTAAAGCATTTACTAACTATATATTAATACTTGTGTTCCTTAATTGTACAACCGTTACCATCTTACAACATCCTCTGGTTAAAAATGAGACCATCCAATCATCTAAAATGAAATAGCAAAAGTTTAAATCCTAATTATCTGGTGTTGCTTATCTGCCAAATTCTTATTTCTTATAAGTGTCGTGACCTCAGCTAAATAATGGACCATTAAAGAAAGAAAAAAGGGAAAAAAGAATATGCCACACAGAAAAAAATATAAGAAAGAGAGTAAAGAGAGGGGTGAGCGTGCAGAAGCGATAACGCTAATCTGTTTCAATCAAACATAATGAAAAGATGCAAAGAAAAAAAAAAAAAAAAAAAAAAAAAATTGAACTAGAGTTAAATGAAGATTATTATAATTTTTACATATTGAACTATTTAGCAATAGCTCTTAAGTAGACATATCAAACGTAGTAATAATTAAATCATCATACTGTGGTATATCAAGAGGTCATGCTAGTCAAGAAATAATATTGTGTGTGTGTGTGTGCACGCACACAAATGTTTCCAGCAGGAAAAAGGTTTTTCAACTATTGTCTTCGATTTTTTTTTAAGTGCTGGGGACTTTTGTACACACCTAATAAAAACAAGAAATGTTTATTGAATAAAATGACATTTTCTTTTTTTTTTCCTTCTTCAATTGATCCTCTCTTTAGTGACAGGTTGTCCGATTGTAATCATCTTTTGTGCAATTAGATCCGATGGAAGGTGGATTTCAGCATTAGTAGATTAAATCCATTCAGATGAAAAACTAATTAATTACATTTAGTGTTCTATGTTGTGGAATAAAAAAGTAAAGTAGTTTGTTTGTTTTACGGCATATCAACCTCAGTGGGTCATTTAATGCCGACAAAGTTTTGAAATAAATTCATTCTTAATGGATAATCAAATTTTGTTTATAAACTCATGTTTTTCTATTTAACCCATAGATGGGACACTAACAGGTACTACCACTCCGGGTCAGAGTGGACCAAAGAGCAATGTTGATGAAGGGGGCTCCACATTCCCCAAACCTCCAAAACTAGAACCTCATCATCAGATAGAGTTTAACGTCATTCCGAGGACATATACACCCTCAGCCACCACCTTCTAGCACCCATATGATAAAAAGGGTTGGGGCAATCATATAGGTACTAGAGCTTAAAGTGACCAACCGATTGATCGAAGGGGGCCTCTCTGACCACCCGTCTAGCCCTAGAAAGGGCCAAAGTGGAGTATTGCAAGTCATGGACGGCTCAACCACCTGGGTTCTATCCTTAAGGATCACAGGTTGCCACCGGCGGAGTCTTACCCCCAGCCGACAGGGCGGGAAAAAGTAAAGTAGGCGGAGTGGCCTATTGTCAGTACCAGCCATACAGCGAGGGAGTCCATCTCCTTTTTGCTAGTGCTAGACCAAGGAGATGGTTTTTGCTGAGGTTGAGCACCACACCTACCGTCAGCTCCCCACTTTACTGCACAGTTCAGATTATCTAATCTGTGCTACTCATACGTTGAATTAACGGGGGCCGGTATTAAACTCAGAATCTTGCGATTCTGAGGCAGGTGCATCTACTGACTGAGCTAAAATGGCCTAGTTATATCAATGCATATCAACCTACATTGGTTATCTAATGTCAAAGCCATCCTTGTAGAAGAACACAAATGGTGCTATTTAACCTGTTGGTTGGGTTTTTACAGCATGTCAATCCTTGGGTTATTTTTGTAGCATAATTATTATGGTCTAAAGGGAATTTGGGGATGGGGATTGAAAAGAAAACGGTAATCGAATTTCTGGAGAAAGAGAAATAAGAACAAAAAGAGGTTAAAGTTTGGAAGGGTAAACAGTCAATGGGGATCAGCCATTGACCACCAAATGACACCGGAACTAGATTTTAAAATGGAAGTTCCGGGTTTTGAGTGGAAGCAGATTTGACCTTCCCTCATCCCATTTGGCCTTTTTTTCACCAGACCTGAGAAGGGTTTGACGCGTTTGTTGGGGCTCTGTCATGACATATCTAGGGTAGCAACGAACAGCGTTCATGAACGTGATTTAAGATAGAATAGCTTGACCTTACTCTCTCTCTACTCCCTGAAAAAGAACCCACAAGCATAGAAATAAATAAACAACCCCTTTTTGACTATAGATTTTTGTGTGTTGTTCCTTCAAGCTAATGACTACTACTACTAACTCGACTTTGGCCCCTATGCAACAGTTTATGCTGAAGATGTTTTGTTTTATTCATTTTTGTTGGGTATCTAAATTTTTTAAAACATGTTTTTTTAAACTCATTTTGATCTATTTAACCCATAGATGGGACCCTCACAGGTACTACCACTGCTGGTCAGAATGGATTTGGGAGTAATGGCAATGAAGGGGTACTCCACATTCCCTAAAGCTCCAAAATTGGAACTTCACCATTAGATGCAGTTTACCCATAGCTGGGGGATGAAAGGGTTCATACCTTTCAAGGGTATTAATCCAAAAGTGAATGTACTATGATGTCGCAGTTCAGCATGTTAGCCACTACGCCATGGGGACTCCCTCAGAAGTGGTTTTAGCAGTGGATAATATAGACAAGTGTTGAGATGAGACATCTAAACAGATGGGAGTGTAAATCTTTGGGATTTACATCTTCATTTTAAACAATAGTATTAGGATTGGAAAAAAAGAAAAAAGAAAGGAGTGGTTAAGATGAATATTGTAAATGGTTGAACTAATGAAAAGACATGAAGGATTAAGTTGGATACTGCTTACTCGCAGGACAAACATGTCTGGACAAAGAATCTTGAAAAAAGAAAAAAAAAAAGTTGACCAGATAGTGAAATTAATTGCTTGATATGCTCATTTTTAAGAGAAGTCTTTTTACCTCAAATAAAAATTTAACTTTGTGATTTAAAATCACTTGCTGAAAACCCACTCTTATAACTATATAAACAACATTTTTTTAAGTATTGGTCTTCTGGTAAGTAGATTTAAAAAAAAAGGAAAGAAAAGAAGAAAGAAAGTAAAACTTAAGTAAAAATGAACCCTACTTTATTTGTCAAGGGAGATAACTATTGAATGCTAATTAACCCTCACTGAATGGATTAAATTTTTGCGCACTAAAATAAAGTTAGTCGAGTGGCCTATTGTAAGTATCAGCTTGATAGTGAAGGAGTCTATCCCTTTTGTGCTAGCCACCATTATAATCTATAAATAGTATGTGATGTGACACCAAGTCTAATGGCTGCTAGTGGGATTTAATTGTTTGTTTATTGATTTTAACAGCATATCAACCCGTCTGGGGTTATGTCATGCCTAACAACGTGTTAGCATTATTGGGGATTATGTTGTATGGTATTGATTTGTTTCATGTCTATATTCTATGGTAGAATTTTATTTCCCTCAAAAAAAAAAAAAAAAAAAAAAAGACAGAATATCCTCCATGTTGACATTTTCAAACAGATCTTTCATATTGTTTGCTTTAAAATAACGGTTTCTGATGTGAGCAAGAAACCTGCATTCCATAATAAGTAAGTGTTTTTGACATGTTCCACTTAAGTATAAAAAATAGTTTGTGTCATTTGTTTATAAGAAAAATTCTGAAGGAAAGGAGACAATGCTTATAGGCAGATAAACTGTATATTTTCATATAACAAAAAGATTTGCGTTTTGATATAAATTAGGGATCTTTCAGTGGATGTCTATCGCATTTAATACAAAAACAATAAGAACAAAATAGTATAAATTGATGTTTACCCTGAGTATAGGGCATAAACTCCTTCTTCGTGAAAGATCCTCACAAAGGCATGAAACATTCCTCTGTATTTGCATTCTGTGAGCCGAGAGTCTATCACTTGCCCCTGGATCTGAAGCCGAGTTTTTGTTGTGTCTATTGGAAACGTACCTACAACAGAAATAAAAAAAAACATTTTAAATTGACAAATTGATTTTTAGATTAGAAAAAAAAAAAAAAAAAAAAAAAAAAAAAAAAAAAAGAAAAAAAAGAAAAAAAAAGAAAAAAAAGAAAAAAAAAACAATGACTTAATCTTCTATACATATATCAAGAGCAGTTGGTGTGTATGTATGCATGTCCAGATGAAACTACGAAAATAAAACAATTAACAACAAAGTAAATATATATACACACATCAAATATCACTGGTTCTTGCTGTTTGTACAAAAATTAGGAAGATTTGATTTATTTTAGAAGATCTGGAGTGGTAGTACCTGTTACTGTTCATCCATGGGTTGAATAGAAAAAATGAGTTTGGGAAAAAAAAAAAAAAAAAAAAAAAAGTTGAGTACTCATCAAGAATGAATAAAAGAAAACATCTTCAGCATAAAATAACCCAACAAGGGTTGATATGCTGTAAAATCTAACCAACAACCAACCAAATCTGTTAAACTCCACTTATGAAATTGACCAAGTGTTACATCCTACTTGTGCAGAGGTCTTTGGTGTGTGTGTGTGTGTGTGTGTGTATATATTTAATAGAAAGAAAAAAAAAAAAAAAAGTCCAAGAAGGCACCATGACTTTTGTCAAATGTTAAAGTCGGCTCGAAGAGTTAAGATTTGCCAGATAAGTAGTATTTTTTTTTAAATTTAGTGTTTTTAAAGAATAGAATGCATATTAATTAACACATGTTTATTTCTTTTTACATATTGTTTTACTGCTAACAAACTTTGTCTTATTTTATTTTGTTTAAATAAGCAATGTATTTCTGAAATATTATTTCATTCAAACCGGACAGTCACGCAGGTGTCTTTGAAAAGCATTAATTTGAACCAACTTACGATTTTGCTTTTTGATAATCTAAAATGGTACATGTGGACTTATACTAAGTTAAAACTTAGTCTTTTTTTTTTTTTTTCCCCCGGTGTGGTGGACCCGTAGATCTTATCAGATCATCCACCTGCGTTCCCCAAAGTCTCCCAGTCATCTTGCTCGGCTTGTCACTGATACTTGACTTTGGGAAGGAGAGCATGCGGTGTGTGTCGCACAAGCACGCAACATGTAAAACAAAAAACATGTGCAGATATTTCTACAAGTCCCCGAGTGATGTAGGAATGGTGTGGTATGCAGGCCTGACGGGATGGAAGCATGCAGATGTGAATCTACATACATACGGCGTGATTCGTGGCACACTTAACGTCACAGCTTTGCTGATTGAACAGCAACGTGCCTCGGCGAGCAGCCCCTTGGTTAACACTGTTCACCCAGCCATTTGGGAAGTGTCTAGAAAAAGTGACCTAAACAAATGCCGGTTCACCTATCAAGCTGGCCAGAAACCAACATTTCGACGGTTGTCCACATTAGCTGGGCGAAAACTAGAAAATACTACAACACAAGACAAGGCTAAGAATAGCCACCTGGAATGTCTGGACACCTCCCGATCTTGAGACTGGGAAAACCCAAACTACATACTTGCATCGTGACAGGGAAGTATCTCGAAAAGGGACAGACACCGATGCTCTTGCGAAATCAGCTCCAGATATAAGGTCCAATTGACAGGAGGTCTGGATACACATCCTCATGGAAAGACCGCTGTAAGGAGTTTGAGGTAAGGTGACTCGAGCCCTCCATTCTGAAGCGACACATGACGGACACCATGGAAACATTTCCTACATTGAAGTCTGACCTGTGTGGCAGCGCCTGTATGTCGAGGATTTCATATGTGTGATGGGGTACATAATAAAAATAATAATAAAAAATAAATAAAAAACTAGCTGGATCCGTGGGCCATCTGCGTGCTCACAACTGCTCACATCTGGACTACTTGTAGAAATGGCCTTATTCTGTCAAGAAGCGGCAATCACCATATATATATAGTCCTGTAGGTATTTTCAGATGTATTCATTTTTTGGAGTGATATTTTTGGAAAGGAAGCAGTTTTTTCAGTTTCATGCCTTTTTTCAATAAAGCTTTAATAAGCAAAACTTAATTTGATGGCAAACCTCCTTTTGCAGCTCCAGGCATGTGTGGAGGGTAGTATATAAAGTCTTGTCTAATTTGTGTTCGTATGTGTGGGGGGAGAATGTTGTAACATTCATTGTTAGAAAAATTTATTTACATAATGCAAAAGAAACTAATCTAAAAAATTTAAAAGGAAAAAAAAAAAAAAAGAAGTCTTATAAAATATTGGCATCAGAAGAAATCTAAAGCAACAAAAAAATAGAGAAAAGAGCCAACAAATTTTTGGCAACAAATTCCTGGCAATGATATCCAATTTATTGATTTTGAAAAGAGAAATATTCAATGTCATTAACTTATTTCTTTTACGTTTATTATTTCAGACAATATATTCTAGCGTAGACACAACAAACTACAACCACTCCCTTGTCTGCAAATTGAATTAAAAAAAAAAAAAAAAAAAAAAATCAATTTCACATAATTTCTCTGAATTCTTTAGATAAGGCTTGATAATTTAGATTATTTGGACTATTGTCCTCATTTTTATAGTTATCTGCACAACATTTCAGCCGATAAGCACTCTAGCCTTCTTCAGATATTTCTTGTTGGACTTACGAAGAGTTTGAGAAGGTTCCTGAGTCTGACAAGAAATACCTGAAGTAGACTGTGGGCACATGGGCCAAAATACTGTGCAGATAACAATAAAGGAGGACAATAGTCCGAATAATACAAATAATACTAAAGAAAGTTTTGTTGAGTTAATACAGTTCTAAGTGACAGTTATCTCTAGGCTGCAGGTTCAATCCTGGTCAAGGGCGACAGTAACATAGAATAATTAACACAGCTTAACACTTGTACCTAGTCATGGTTAACGGAATAACAGTCTACCCCTGTGGATTGACTAAAGGGTTAGGTTTGAAGTTCTGTGAAGGCTCCCAATTAAGACAAGAAGGTTCCAAGTCTGACAAGAAATACCTGAAGAAGGCCAGAGAGCACATCAGCCAAAACGTTGTGCAGATAACAATAAAGATGAGACAATAATACAAATAATACAATTTCACATAATTAGAAAAATTCGATTTGAAGAAAGCATTTACCAAAAAAATCTATTTTAAATCTGTTTATTAATAAAAACTTAACTCTTAATGTCCTGTACCACCTCATTCCACCTGACCAGAAGTTACATTTATTTTCCTAATCTGCTCCAAACAATAGCCTTTGTTTAAATGTAATATTAAACATATTTAGAAGTCTTTCATTTAATGGAAATAACTTGGGTAACTTTAAATGAAAAAGCCATTTTTAGCCATTCATTGATAAATCCTTATAGGAATGGGGCTCTGGACTTTTATGGAAAATTCTCAACAGGATGTTAAGAGTTAATTGGTTGTAGAAGAAAGGATGTCAGAAATTTAATTCATAGAAATTATTAATTTGAAAGATTCCAGATATAATTAAATAATATTTAGGCCAATTAGCTCAGTCGGTCGAGCATCTGTCTAAGAATTGCAAGGTTCCTGCTTCAATACCAGTCCCTGCCAACTTGGCACATGAGTAGCACAGATTAGGTAATCCTATTTGTGCAGTAAAGTAGGAAAACTGACTGTAGGTGTAGTGCTCCACCTCAGCAAAAAACAATACCCCTGGTCTAGTGCTAGCAAAAAGGGGATAGACTCCTCCGTTGTCCAGCTAAGACCAACAATAGGCCACTCCACCAACTTTACAATGTAAAACATGGCAAGATGGAAGGGGGGGGGCATCCTGCCAGCTATAGGTTAAATCAGTGTTTTTAAAAAGGTTTTTTTTTTTTACTGAGACTCACATCCAAAACAACAATTTGAATTGCATCCCATTAAACCAAAGTGTAATGATATGAAATGAGAAAAATCAAAGATAAACACTGTTCAGAATTATTTATTTCACAACCCACTAAGGAGTCAGATCCCATAGTTTGAAAACCCTCAGTTAAATAGGACCACTACTGTTCTTCTACAAGGATGACTTTGGCATTAAATAACCCACAAGGGTTGATATGCCATTAAACAAAGAAACCAAACCTAAACAAATCAACCCTAAAAATAGCATTACAAGCTGATATCGGTGGACATTTTCAAATTTGCGACATTAATCAGTTAAATTTGCAATTTCTCAAGTATTTCAGGTCCAATCTTAAAAATATTATATGGTTGGAAATAAAATAAAATAATCTTTCTAAATATGTAATTTCCATGGTTTTTATCCATTGAATTATTTTTTACAGCGATTTAAAACCGTATTTTGCTTCGAAAAGTTGAAAACAAAAAATATGACTTTTTTTCGAGTGTAAATTTTAGTCGTTAGATTGCATTGCAAAATCAAAGAGGATAATCTTTATCAATATTCTTGAAATTGAACATTTAATTAGTAAACACTTTATACTATATCGTGTAGGTTGTTTTTTTTCTTCTTCGACCTTCAGAAGCGAAACCACTACCAACGAAAGTTGACGCAAGTTCCTTAAAAAAGTATAAGCTAAGTAAAAAAAAAGAACTATATCCTTAATAGAAAGTAATCTCGGGATTATTTTGATATATAATATGTGATATTTAAACCGTCAGGATTTTTTGTCAAACATTCAGTTTTGGAAAAAAAACTGAACATATGATATAGTATTAAAATGTTAACAAAATACATCATTACACGCCAGCCTCAGCCTTTGTTTTTAAAAAAAAAAAATGATGTAAATAGGTATTCTATTTCTTGTACGTAATACAACATATCAAGTATTTAAAAAGGTTTGGTTTGGTTTGTTTTGTGGCATATCAACCTCAGTGGGTCATTTAATGCCGATAAAGTTTTGAAATAAATCAATTCTTAATGGATAATACAATTTTTTTTTATAAATACATTTTTCTATTTAACCCATAGATGCGACCCTAACAGGTACTACCACTCTGGGTCAGAGTGGACCAGGGAGCAATGGTGATGAATGGGGTGCTCCACATTCCCCAAACCTCCAAAACTGGAACCTCACCATCAGATAGAGTTTAACGTCATTCCCAGGACATGTAGACCCGCAGCCACCGCCTTCTAGCACCCATATGATAAAAGGGGTTGGGGCTTGCCATAAGGGCAATAGGGTTGGGAAAATCATATAGGTGCTAGGGCTTGACGTGACCAGCCGATTGATCGGAGGGGGCCTCTCCGACCGCCCGTCTAGCCTAAGATAGGGCCAAAGTGGAGTATTGCAAGTCATGAACTGCTCATCCACCTGGGCTCTATCCTTAAGCATCATGGGTCGCCACCCACGGCCAACAGGTGGCCCCATTGGGGGAGTCTTACCCCTCTGCAGAGGTGCAGTCGGCGCATTCTAACGCCCCAGCCGACAGGGCGGTATTTTTAAGTTCAAAGTGATGTTATTTATTTAAATTAATACTATATATGTGAATACATGCAGTATTAAAATGAAGATGTTGAATAATCTTGTGGTCAACTTTAAAAAATTTTTTTAAATGTTGATATCTGTACCTCTTATTCTCTAAATAATGGGTTATAACAAGAGATACATACAATTTGAGTACAGAACCAGGAAGAACATAATTTTACATAAGAATTGCAAGTTTTATCAAAATTGCTCAAAAATAAAGAAATGGTGAAGAAATGACTGAATTTCTTGTTTTGAATTGGTCCGTGATTTGACATTTTTTAAAACAAAATCATGTCCACTTTTGTACCCCCAATTTCGGGGCTTTAAATTCTCATAACCTTTGAACCACTAAGGATATTTACATAATTCAAACAGTTCTGAACTCCATTTACAGAGCTCTATATAACTAATGTGATTAAATAACAATAATCTCAAATAAAAAAAATCAACTGGGAATGCTATTAAAGAATAGTAGTGGTACTATTTAGCTGGGGTGGGGGATGAGAAGGTTTATACCTTTCCCAAGGGTATTAGCTTGAAAGTGAATGTAATAGCACAATTGGAGTTCAAATTTGCTTACTATGATGTTGCAGTCCAGCATGTTAGCCACTACGCCAAGGGAATTCCACTTTAATTTGTTTACAAAAAAGTTTTAAATGTGGGATCTAAGAGATACACATTCTAGCCATCTGAATACATTGTTAGATTTAAATGGCATGTCATCCCATCTAGGATTATTGGATGGCTAGAGGTTATGGAATCACATACATTGTATATTTACATTTTTATAGAGCCAGCTTAGCTCAGTCGGTAGAGTGTCCGACTAGGAAACAAGGTTCCAGGTTCGATACTGGCCCTCGCCAACTCAGCATATGGGATCTGTGCAGTAAAGTGGGGAGCTGATGGTAGGTGTGGCGCACTCCACCTCAGATGCCAAATAATCTCCTTGGTCTATCACTATTGAAAAGGGGATAGACTCCCTCGCTATCTAGCTGATATTGACTTTAGGCCACCCCGTCGACTCGTGTGGTTCTTGAGGGTTTTTTTTTGCATACCGTTATAAGATGTCAAGCAGGTCAGCATCAGGTCAGTTTCTTAAGTAAAGTTGAACAGGTTTGAATTCAGAGTTTTCCTTCTCCTAGATTGGTTGCCATACAATTTACTGATAGTTGTATTCATACCTTTCTCAAGGGTATTATTGCTATGTGAAATGCAAACAGCCTCATCCAGGATTTGAATTTTGGTTGCAGAGTCGATTTCTTACAATGATAACCATTGCGCCACGTGTTTGTTCAAACTCTTTGTCTAAAGCCTGGACAACATTTACTACCAAAATTAAATTATACAAAGTAAAATAATACCTCAAGATTATTATTCATGTTTCAAGGAACTGAGAAATAATAAAAAATTAAAATCCTTTTTGAACTTTTAAAAAATGATTACAATGTTTTAGAATAAAAGCCATGTAGCACAGCAGGTTAACAGCTGAGATTCTTTTAAAGTCTGAATAAACAGTCACATATCTTTTTATCCAATCAAATTGGTTGACTTCAACTCCAAAAACTAATCCCACCTTTGACCAACATGAAAAGGGAGGAATTCAGCTAGTTTGGGCAGATCTTTGAGCTACAGTTTCAGTAAAGAGTGCTAAGAGAAGGACAAAGGCCTCACAAGAAAAAAGTCTCAGCAAGCAGCTAAAAGGTCCTAAAAGGCTGGGGTTTAAAAAAAAACAAAACAATTAGGAGTCATAATACTGGTGTTCCTTGAAAGTACACCTGTTATCTTGAAACACCCTCTGGTTAAAAATGAGACCATCCAAATCATCAGAGATGAAATGCAAAAATGTAAATCCTGATTATCTGGTGCTGCTTATTTGTCAAATTCTTATTTTTTATGAGTGTTGTTACCTCAGCTAAATAATGGACCACTGTTTTTATTATAAAGAAAGGGAGGAAAATGGACTTGCTATACAGAAAAAATATAAGAAAGAAAGAGTAGGGGAAAGATAGAAAGAGAGGATGAGTGCGTGAAAGCAATAACGCTAATCTGTTTCAATGGAACATAAAAGGAGGAAAGAAAGAAAAAATGAAAAAGAAAAAAAAAAAAAAAAAAAAAGACAGTTAAATCAAGATTATTATACTTTTTACATATTGAACTATATTGCAATAGATCTTAAGTAAACATATCAAACACTGTAATAATTAAATTATCATACTGTGGTATATCCATAGGTCCTGCTACTTATTATAATTAAGGAATTTATAGAAAAAAAATTATGAAGTTATGAATCATTTACCAAAGTGTTTTTAACCAAGAAAGTTCTTTCTCCAACAAATGTCTCACTTTACCAAAATGTCATTAAACAAAGATTTTTTTTGCATGCTATCAAGCATCTTGTTAACCAAAAAAAAAGTATTTCATCATTTTAATGATTTTTTGGACCATATGACCATAACTCGTGGGGACACTTTTCTCATTTACACCGTAAGAATCAGGTTGTTGGTTAGGGGTTAGTTTTATAATTAAAAAAGAAAACAAACTAAAAATCGTCTGTAAACAATTAACCAGATTTTGACGGTGTAAATGGAAAAAAATGTCCCCACGAATCAAAATCGCAAAAGGGGTGCCTTAAGGTCATTTTTTTCTGCCCTAGGTAAAAAAGAGTTAACTGAATTCCTTAACTTCTAAAATACTATCTAGAAGCACATTGATCTGAGTGGTCTCAATTCCAATTGAGGATTCATTATTGCTCATGAAATGTAATTTTATATTTTAATTAGTATTATTTGGATTTTTCAGACTTTATCTTTTATGTTATATATAGGCGTATGGTATAAGGAGTTGTAGGAAATAGACTCGTTGACCAGAGTTCAATTCCTGAACATGGCTGTTTGCATTTCACATGACGCTAATATCCTTGGGAAAGGTATGAATCCAATTCTCCCTCCAGCTATGGGTAAATAGCAGATCAGACTGGGCTCTTTATCCATAGCTAGGTAACCAGTCTAGGATAAGGAAAAACTCTGAATTCAAACCTGTTAAATTCCGCTTAAGAAATTGACCACAATTGTCACATCCTGCTGGTATAGAGGGGTTGGTAAATATATATATATATATATATATATATATATATATATATAATATATATATATATATATATATATATTACACATACACACGTTTTGGCTGATGTACTTTTCATTGAAAGTTGAATGAGAAATTTCTCCCTTTTTCTAAAAATTATTATATCTGGCCTAGATAAAATTGAGGTCACACTAACAATGTTGTGCAATGGTCTTACTCAGGGAGAACTTCATTACTCCTTTTGGGTGAAGTTGCATGTGTGAGCCTATTTTAACATCTATATTGAGTTTTACTTTTTACGCTTTTGAATAACTTTAAGAGTTTTGTTTGTGGAAAGACAGAAAAAAATCCCAGTATCACAAACATCAGATTTATTTCAAATACAGTTAATTATAAATTTGGATAAATTTATACAGGGCTTTTATGGCGACAGATTTAATAAAATAGTACAAAATTAAATAAAAATACAACAGCTTGGGACACTTTTGTATTAGTGATGTCATAGTGATAGTAGTCATAAAGAAAACAAATCGCTATTCAGGGATTGATAGCAGCCCTTCTATTATTCAATTATAAGAGAGAGAGAGAGAGATCAAACAAAAGATAAGACTTCTTTGTTTCAAATTATCAGCAATGAATTTTAGTGAAGGAAGGAAGAAAAAAAAGAACTTGAGCAGAAATGTTTTTTTCACTGTATTTTTAAGATGAGGCTTGATAATTGGTATTATTTGGGGACCATATGACCTTTAGGCACCCCTTTTTGATCTCGATTAAGAAAGGACATGTTTTTCGTTTACACCGTCAATATCCGATTGTTTTAACAGACGATTTTTAGATTTAAAAAAAAAATTATAAAACTAACCCCAACCCCTAACAAACAACCGGATATTGATGGTGTAAATGAAAAACATGTCCTTTCTTAATTGAGAACAAAGAGGGGTGCCTAAAGGTAATAGGGTCCTTATTTGAATTATTGTCCTCATCTTTATTGTTATCTACACAATGTTTCGGCTGATGCGCCTTCCGGCCTCCTTCATGAACTCAGGAGCCTTCACAGAACTTCAAACTGAACATTTTATTCAATCTATGGGGGTAGACTGTTCTCATCACAATTCTTCTAACATAACATTTCTTAACAATAAAAATGAGGACAATAGTCCAAATAATCCAAATAAAACAAATCCTTTTTTTATTATAATTTTAGGCTCAAAGGTTTGTCAATAAATTTGTAGCCCAAAATTTATATCTGAAATTTTCACAGTATAATCTATGATATTAATGTACTTCATGAAAGATTTTTTGGTTTGCAAAGCAAGTTTCTTGCCAACGCCAAACCATTATTTCTAAGATTAAAATAGAACAACTCATTGACATAAAAATACAATATAAATCTTATTGATTGCTGAGGCCAGTCGTCAGACTATTTCTGTCACAATTCTAAAGATTAATAAGCTAGCTAGATATCAAATTTCATTTATTTCTCTTTCCAGTTATGCAATGGGTTGATAAGTACTTGGTAGACTTGCATTGCTTTCATATCCTGATATGTCATTAGTGGGATGGTGTCACTGGTGGTATGGTTTTACTTGATGGTATGTTCTATCAGTACAGGTGTGTAGGAGTTATCAAGTTTGGCATTTGGTCTAGAGTATTCTAGTTCACATCACACTAATTTGCTTAGGAAAGGCATGAATCCAGACTGGTTTAGCTCAGCAAGGTTCTGGGTTTGATACTGGTCCTTGCCAACTCATGCATGAGCAGCACAGTTTGGGTAATCTGATCTGTGTAGTAAAGTGGGGAGCTGATGGTAGGTGTGGTGCCCAGCCTCAGCAAAAAATCTAATCTAGCACTAACAGAAAGGGATAGACTTCTTCATTGTCTGGTTGATAATGACAATAGTCTGCTCTGCTGACTTTACTATAGATAAACAGCAGGACAGTAAAAAACAAATCTAAAATTTAGGTAAAAGAGAGATAGGTATAAGGATAGCAACTTATGGGGTGGTAAGAGGTTTGGGTGTTTTAAAGGTGGCTGGATATTCTTGGTGCATGTTCTTCAGGTTTTTACTTTTTACCCCATCACATTTGGTGGTTGCGCTGAAAATGAAGGAATTCAAGGAACGAAACAGAAAGGAACAAAGGCAGAAGGTGGTTTTATGACTTAGGCTTTATTCCTGGTCATAGTTGCCTGTGGTAAGGGAATATATCCCTGGCTAGCAGCGGCAACTAGACCCAATCAAGGCCTAAACTTGAATGGTTGAGATATTCGCTTGAGAGTTGGAATTTCGTCCTTTTTCTCGCACATGTGCGGAGGGTTCTTCCTGTGAAGGCTCATGGGAGTTTGTTGTTTTGTTTTTAATTCTAATTTTATTTTCACGGACTCCACCTCTCCCCCCACGACTGCACCTGAAACTGCCTACAAGAACTAATAATGGTGATCGTTGTCAATCATTATCATTATTCTCACTGAGTTTTTCACACCAGTTTTAACAGAAGTGACAGCAAGTCTCCTCAGCTCCCCATGACTTTTCTAAGTATTCTAGACAGAGAGAGAGAGAGAGAGAGAGAGAGAGAGACAGACAGACAGACAGACAGACAAACAAAGGATGCCAAGTCAAAAATTTTCTTTATTTGAAGTGCTCAGTAAAGTATTTATAAAATCTATTATGACTCAATTCTGGTTAGCAAAGTTGACGGAAGAAGAAGAAGAAAAAGTCAATTATTATCTACGTGTGCAGAGACATTGGGAAAACTGTTTCTATTTGCAACTAGTAGGCAATAGAGCATAAAATGGTGCAGCAATGTGATTTAAGACAATTGCATCTACGCAGCAATAAACTAAATTGCTGCTTTTCTGCCAATGTCTGCATCTAACAATTGGCAACAAACTGCACCAAATTAAATATTGATTGAAGAAAAAAAAGAAAAAAGAAAAGACCCCCCCCCCATCTCAAACAGTATCTTGAGAAATTGGAAATTCTGCACAAAAAATTCTATCTAAAATATTCTTTTCAATATTTCCTTAGTACAGATTATATTGTCTTAAAAAACATAAAATGATAAAAACTCAATCAAGATGGGTTAAAAAACAAAGACCCCCCCCCCCCCAAAAAAAAAAAAAAAAAAAAAAAACAAATAAACCCACAACCTCCTGAAAAACACACAAAAAAGTCAAAATATCTTTAGTGACCAAAGTTGATCCCCTTATACAATACTGAATAAATTAATACTGGTCAACAGATACTATGGAGGAAAAAAAAAAAAAAAAATAAATAAATAACCTCCCCAAAAACACAAACAAAACCTATATTGACCCAAGTTGATCCCTTTATATAATACCGAATAAATTAATATTGGTCAACAGATACTCCAAGAAACATAACAGCGGTCATTTTTTGCAAATGGGCAGACAAGTAGAAAATCAAACACAAAATCAGTGCCCAGTTATGTATTCTATCTACATTAGAAACTGACATAAAGTGTGTGTCGGGTGGGGTGGGGGGGGGTCAATCACATGCTTTAAAAGTGGGATCATAAAGTTGATTTTCCTCAAAAATGAAAAATTTCCAAACAGAGTACTCGTAACAAAAAAATTCTATGTTTTAATGAAATAACAGTGGGTTAGTTAATATATAATCTTAATAAGAAAAAAAACTATAAGCAAACAGCAACATTGGTAAGTCTTTGTATAATAGTTTGCTAGTAAAAATCTTAATTGAAAGTAACAGAAAGAAGGTAACTGATCCAAGTATCATTTTATTTATTTTAACATAATTATTATTTCTTATATGAATTTGTGAAATAGATGAATCCACACTTCATTGGAGGAAAAATGAATATCAGATTTTATTTATGACACTTTGTATCAAATTCACAATGGAAATCACAGAGAGTAAAAATTAATCAAGATTAAAAAAATAAAAAATAAATAAAAAAAGATAAATAAATAAATAGTAGAAATTTGCTAACATTATGAAAATTTATCTGCAAAAGTAAATAACTCCTCCACACCTTTCCTAGTTATCACCTTGTGGGTATTTCTATCAGCATTTTAGTTTTGTTTATTTATTTAAGGACATATCAACTACTTATGGGTTATTTAATGCCAAAATGTTATTTATTTGTTAATCATAATTTATATTTTCAACATTCCATTACAAGTATAAAAAAAGAAAAAAAAAAAAAAACAAAAAAGAAAAACAAAAAACAACACTTCTGTATATAATAATCTTTTGTTTGCACAGTTATATAGTTTAATGTATTCCTATTCAATACTAATAATTTCTGAAAAGATCTACAGAGTTGTCAAAAAGTCTTATCAGACCTCTAGATATTTTTTTAAGAGGTAAAATAATTACATATTATATTTCTATTTACCCATAGCTGTAGGGAGAGTAGTTGTATGCATACCTTTCCCAAAGGTATTAGCGCTATGTGGAATGCAAACAGCCTCGTCCAGAATTTGAACTTGGATCAACAAATCCATTTTCTAGGACTGACACATATATAGGTCCCTAACAGGAACTACCACTCTAGGTCAGAATAGATCTGGAATTAATGGTAACAAAAGGAGTACTCCAAACTCCCCAGAAATGAATGCAGTTTACTGCCATACCCAAGACACTGCCTCTGAAAATTCACATAACTAGCAAGAATATGCACCCTTCAGGCTTAAGTTTTAATGTAATGAAATATATTAGAAACACTAACTTAAATAAGAACACATATAAAAAGATATTTATTTTAATTATATTTTAATTGGTTTCTATATAAAATATTTCATAGGATTGATTTTAACTCCTTTGAGAATAAAACAATATCAGATAAACAAGTAATTATTTATCAAACCTGGTTTTGTTAAAACCAGTATGCTAATTAACCACACAATATATTATGAAAACCTTTATTCCTTAATGATATATAAGACACATTGCAGGATTTTAAACACACTAATAGCATGGGCTGTTTTGAGGCAAATCTAGCCTAGATTTTCACAGAGACATCATTAATGAATAAGATTTATCCTATGTATTAATGATTGTAAAAATAAACTAAATACTCATTGATAAACTTACAAAATTCCTGAAGGTATTGTGACATAAGCAGTGAAATAGTTTTGGTTAAAGACAGACACTGAATCTCCATTATAAGATTTGATAGGAATAAACAACTACACAGACAGTCTGATACACGAAGGAGTATTTAATTGTAGGGCCCAACAAGACAAGGTCAGAAATGAACTTGTTCTAATTACATGATTGTAGGACGTTGTTGATATCCAATGTGAGAAAAAAAAAAAACAAAAAAAAAACAAACAAGAGAGAACTAATTATGCAAGTGTTAATACAATAGTCATTAACAGTCAAAAGATCACATGTTTGGAAATTTTATTCAAAAGAATGTGAATACAATTAGTATTATTTGTATTATTCAGACTATTATCCTCATCTTATTATCTGTACAACGTTTCATTTGGACACATAGCGTAGTGGATAAAGAAGTTAGGTTAAGACAGTTCTAAGTGACAGATATCTCTTGACTGCAGGTTCAATCCTGGTCAGGGGCAGCAGTAACAGAATAATAACTAACACAGCTCAACACCTGTACCCCAGCTATGGTTAGCGGAATGAGAACAGGATATCCCTGTGATGGCTTCCAATTATGACAAGAAGGTTCCCAAGTTCGAAAAGAAGGTTCTCGAGTCCGACAAGAAATACCTGAAGAAGGCCAGAGGGCACGTCAGCTGAAACATTGTACAGATAACAATGAAGATGAGAATAATAGTCCAAATAATACTAATTATCAAGCCTCATCTCAAAACTTCAGAGAAATAGTGAATACAATTGTTTAGAAACAATGAATTCTTAGAACAAGTTTGTCCTTTTCTAAAGTTGTTACATGTAATTTTATTTTGTACATAGACATCATTAAAAGATTGATTTTAATGGTATGTCAACTTGTCTTGGATTATTTTATGCCTAGATGTTAGGGAATTATGTTCATTGTCTTTATGTTCATTAAGTCTATAGTTTTTGTGTATTTTTTAAAAGAGTTTTTTTTCTTCACAGTTATATGATCGAGAATTCCAATCTCATACAAATAATTTGCACACAGTTGTATGGTTTTAAGTATTCCTAATACTAATAATTATATTTCAAATAATTATTTTTATTTATATAAGTGATTTATTTAGACCTTATGTAAATAAAAATGTGCAAATAGATCCATTTTAACATAATAAATAAGCTAAATTCTATTTCTAAATTTCATTATACAAGGCAGAAGAGTAAATTTAAAGAGAATAATATATACATATATATATATTGTTGAAGTGAGTTAGCGTAGTGTTGGTTTGGACAACAGCAACTAGCTAAGCACAACTGAACAGTGCCAAGATAGTTAGTATTTATGGAAATCAAGAATAGTCAATTCATGTATTTGGGTGATTCCATTTCTTTAGTCCTGATTGGCTGCTTAGTTTTTATGATGTTATGAGTCTTCATAAATACCCTGGCATTTTGCAGTAGTATGGCAGCAAGATAGATTTGTATTCAGTTACAACTACTTGTTGCCTTGTCTTACCAATTCGATGGTAATTGGAACTAATATGATTATTCTACATATATTAGGTACTAAATATATATAATATTTGTACAACTGTTATCTTGCAACACCCTCTGGCTAATAATGAGACCATCCAAATTGTCCAAGATGAAAGTCAAATGTAAATTCTGATTTATCCGTCAAATTCTTATGAGTGTCATCACCTTAGCTAAATAATGGACCATTCCATTTTTATTATAAAGAAAGTGAAGTAAAGGGACATGCTTTACAGAAAAAATATAATAAAGAAAGAGAGTAGGGGAACGAGAGAGAGGGTGAGTGTATGGAAGCGACAATGCTAATCTGTTTCAATCAAACAATGAAAAGAAAAAAAAGTTAAAGAGTTAAATCAAGATTATTATACTTTTTATATTATTGAACTATTTGTCAACAGCTCTAAAGTAAACATATCAAACGTAATAATTATCATACTGTGGTATATCCACAGGTCCTGCTAGTGTGTATGTTGTATATATTATATATATATATATATATATATATATATGTGTGTGTGTGTGTGCATGTGTGTGTGTATACTAATATATATATGTACTAAATATATATAAAATACTAAAGATAAACAATAATACAGCACTATAGGTAGGCAGTAGCAGAATAGTAAAATGTAGCCTGAATAAGGAAAGTGATTAGCAAAAGGAATTAGTTAAGAAGACTAATGAAGAGGGATGAATTAAATTAGTATCTAAAATTAATTTATATTTAACTATAAAAAAATCGGCAATTCCAAGAGTTAAAAGTTGGGAATGCACACTGATGTGAACTATGCTTCAACATTTCAATATGGCAAAAGCTGATTATGAAGTAGTTGAAAAAAAAAAAAAAAAAAAAAAAAAAAAAAAAAAAAAAAGAGGATAACCCCACAGGAGTTGAAATTATCAAATGGCCCACTGATTCTTTCATCTCTAGTGACATGTCTCCCCCCTCCCCACCACACTGAAGATTGGGTTTCATGTGTGTGAAAGCTCTATAAAAAGAACCCCAATTATCTAAGTAAAAACAGTTCTAGAGGAGTTCAAAGATTCAACAGTGTTACTCTAGTCCCCATCTCAAAATATCAGGACGTTAAATTATATAATCTCTAACGGCACATACACACACACACAAAAAAAAAAAAAAAAAAAAAAAAAAAAAAAAAAAAAGCACTCCCCCACCCCCAAAATCAGAAGTGTCTTGGGTATGACGTTAAACTGCATCTAGTGGTGAAGTTCCAATTCTGGAACTCTGGAGAATGTGGAGTACCTCTTTATCACCTACAGGATATAAATACACACACACCAAAACTTTCAGTGTCCTGGTTATGACGTTAAACTAC
The DNA here is from genome assembly GCA_023376005.1 of Doryteuthis pealeii. Lineage (NCBI taxonomy): Eukaryota > Metazoa > Mollusca > Cephalopoda > Myopsida > Loliginidae > Doryteuthis > Doryteuthis pealeii. Next base: position 107,922,932 of record CM042146.1, read on the forward strand.
ATCTAATAGTGAGGTCCAATTTGCAGCTTTTGGGATTGTGAGTACCCCTTCATTGCCATTACTCCCAAGTCCACCCTGACCCGGAGTGGTAGTGCCTGTTAAAGTCACATCTATCGGTTAAATAGATAAAAAATGAGTATTAGAAAATGTGTTTAAAAAATTTAGTTTGGAAAAAAAAACCCAAAAAACTGAATACCCAACAAGAATGAATAAAACAGAATGTCTTTGGCATAAAATAACCCAACAAGGTTTAACATGCCATAAAATCCAACCATCCAACCAACCAACCAACCCAAAAGCAGAAGTCCTGTGATCCAGAAATTGATCAAAGTAGAAAGGAAATCCCCTGAAAACTTGTGAAACTCAAATCCTCACAGACCAAAACATTGTTATGCAATATTCTAGTTTTTTTGTTTAAGTTTCAGCTTGCTTTTAACTAGAAAGAATATCACAAGTTGAAAAATCTACATATAAGGAAAATTGGGCCAATACTATAGTATTACCCCCCACCAAATTAAAATTGTGGGGCCATTTCTAAAAAATGTGTTATTTATATTTGAAATTTTTTTTAGAAAACTTGATATTAAAGATGTTAACAAGTCTCTTCTGCAAATAGTGGAGTTATTTTTGGCTTATTTGGTAATAAGTAACTTTTTCTCCTCAAAATTGTGATCATTAAATTGTATATTTGTAAGCAATTTCAGTTTTATAAAAATTGATTTAAATCAGTGAAACCAGACCACTTAAATTGGCACAAATCTATTACTTGATGCGGAATTGGGGAAAAAAAAAAAAAAAAAAAAAAAAAAAAAAAAAAAAAAAAAATCCACGGGTCTTCAAGTCGTCACTTGTAGCAAGCCTCATCATCCAGACTGACACAGACAACGGGTTCTCCAAGCTGAAAACAGTCATCATCTCATCTAGAGAAAATGCCTCGACTTTTATGCCACCTCACCGGACGAACCACTCCAACCAAGAGGGGTAACAGGACACTTGGGAGATGCTACTCACAACCTGGAGGTTGTGAGTTCAATCTCTGTATCCTCATGAGGTAACTCACATCACCTCTCAGTAGTGAATACAAATTTTTAAATGCTAACTTTTAGTTCAAGAAATTTAAATAAAAATAAATATAATAAAATATGAAAAACATCCTAGGTAAAGTATGTTAGATGTTGAAATAAATGTTTGATAGAAATTCCTTCATTAATCATATTAAGCAAATGACAAGGTTGATGAATCTAGCCAAGATTATATATTACTAGCAAAATAAAATAAAAATAAAAATTGAAAGATATTGCCCGAGTGAGGTGAAGTGGAGTGGGGTAAAATTCAATGTCAGAGGGTTTGTATCATAAGTAAAATCAAATTTATTAGAGTAAAAAAGAAAAAAAAAATTTTTTAATAGAAACTTAGTTCTGTCACCCTCAAATAAAATCTTGCATGTATATCAATTATTAATTAAATAAATATTTTGAATATTTTACACATGATTTTTACACAAAATCATAGATATTTATTTATTTGTAAACATTACATATATTTTAATATACATTAATATCAATTTTATGATAAAATTATATTTTACAACATAAAGGATAATATAATCTATCTATACATATATAAAAGGCAGTTGGTGTGTATGTAGGTATGTCCGGAAGAAACTACAAAAATAAAACAATTAACGACAAAGTAAATATATATATACACATTCACTATCAACATACCTTGCATTCTGAGCAAAAATAATGAAGATTTGATTTATATTGGTGAAGATAATTAAAAAATAAAATCTGAATAGTAACAGCATGGATCCCCCCCCCCCATTTAATATTCTAAATAGATGTTAATTTTTTTTTCAGAGTGTCTGTGCACTTTTATTTATGACACCCCACCAGGCCAAATCAACACAAGATCCTTTTTAGGAAGGGATTTTAATGGGGAATCCTGCGACGATCCAATCGTGATTCAGTAATAATGGATCTGTGAGACTATTTGCCCTCCTCTACCTTGCATTGCTCACGTAGCCACTTCTAGTATGATAACAAGGGATAATGGATATTTATCTATACATATATAAAGGGCATATGTGTGTATATGTATGTCTGGAGGAAACTTTGAAAATAAAACAATTAACGACAAAGTAAATATATATACACATTAAATATCACCAGGGCTTGGTTTTTGAGCAAAAATAAGAGATTTGATTTATATTTGAAGATAATTAAAAAATAAAATTTAAATGATAACAGCATGGACTTTTTTTCATTTAATATTTTAGATATTTAACATTTCTTTTCAGAGTAGCTGGATCAATGCAAGGTCTATTTTTTTTTTTTTTTTTTTTTTTTTTTTTTTACATGGGATTTAAATGGGCATCCCACAAGGATTCAACTCACGATTCAGTAATAATGGATCTGCAGGACTAACTTAAAAAATCCCCTCTACTCAGGCAACACCAGGTAGCTGCTGCTAGTATAATATAAAGGATAACAAAAGAAGATGATGATGAGGAGGAGGAAGATGAGAATCTTACCACATTCAGCTGTGACAGATGCTAAACCTCCAAATACAAAAGGTCTCCAATCATTCATTCTGTGTCAGGCAAACCTTCTTGCTTCTGTCGTTCCTTTTTTGGATGCAGAAGCAAAAAAGGTAATAGCTTTTCTTCTAAGACAACTGTGAAAGAAAGAAAAACAAAAAGGATAAGTTAGTTTTATATAAATTTTTCAGGCAATCCAAATAAAACATAAAATAAATCTACTTATATTTGACTATATAAAGTGGTGTAATGGTTATTGTCATAGAAAAGGGACTAGGCAACCAAAGTTCAAAATATAACTATTCTCCCTTCAGCTATGGGTAAATAATAGAGTAGACTGAGCTTGTTACCCTTGGCTAAGCAACCAGTCTCGGAGAGAGAAAATTGAATACAGAAGCAAAAAAGGCAATAAGTGGTTGTATGTGACAAAAGGGCCATAACCATGATTCTCCCATTTTTCAAAAGTCATCCACCCTTACTTCTTCCATCTCAAGTCCTGAAGAAGGTTTGCTAAAAAACCGAAACATTATAATGTCGACTTCAAGAATAAATTCATCTTTTTGGAATACTTTGTGTTTTTCTATTTTCTACATATTCTTGGATTTAATTCCCTATCTATTCCCAATCCGTGTATTTTACACCCATCACAAGTTGTGAAAAATAATGCATCTAGGTGATCAATAAATTGATTAATAAACAAGAAAATGACTTTTTTTTACCCAAAAAGTTAATTTTATCTTTTAAGCTTTAAAACTGCCCGATATATTTTGTATATACAAGGCGTTTCAAAAAAATTGATATCATTTCATAATATTTCTGAATTTTTTTTTTTTAGATGAGGCTTGATAATTTAATTGTTGTATGCACAACGTTTTGGTTGATGCGCCCTCTGGCCTTCTTCAGGTATTTCTTGTCGGACTCTGAAACCTTCATGTCGAACTTGGGAGCCTTCATAGAACTTTGAACCTAACCCTTCATTCAATCCATGGGGGTAGACTGTTCTCATTCTGTTAACCATGACTGGGTACAAGTGTTAAGTATTCTAGGTTACTGTCGCCCTTGACCAGTTCCCAAGTTCATTTCATAATATTTGTATGTTTTGTTAGATTTTTTTTTGTGAATTTCATTATGGATGAAATGATATTACTAATCACGGAAAATGTAATAGATCTACTTTGTATACTGGTTGGTAAGTATTACAGGCTTTAAAAAAATAGTGATGATAAAGACTTTTTTTTATCATCAGGATTATCAGTTAGATAATCTGACAGATGACAATTATCAAGAATCTGATAACGACAGAATATTGAAATAAAAGATGACAACAACCACACCCTTTGAAAAACAAACAGTAAGTAGAACAATTTCCAATACTACTTCAGCTTATTTCTTCTCCCTCATGATAGGTAAATACTAAGGCAGACTGGGGTCTTTAGCCTTAGGACAGCAACCAGTCTAGGAGAAGGAAAACTGAATTCAAACCAGCTTAATTCCACTTAAAAATTGACCTTGCATCGCATCTTACCAGTGGCAGATAGGTGGGTTTGTTGAATTTTACGGCATAAACCTTTGTTGGATTATTTTATGCCAAAGACATTTTGATCTTATTCATGCTTGATGGGTATTGAAAATATTCTTTTTTAAAAGATTTTTTTTATTTAACCTATAGATGAGATCTTAAAAAGTACTACCACTCAGAGTCAGAGTGGACCTGGGAGTAATAGCAATAAAGGGGTACTCCACACACCCCAGAGCTCCAGGACAGGAACTTCACCATCTGATAGAGTTTAATGTCATACCTAGGACATTAAGACCCTCAGCCACTGCCTTCTAGTATATATATGATAGTGTAAAGATTCAGCTGAAAGACCCAACTGCTTTTTGTGCTTGATATAAAATATGATGGATATTAAAAAGATTTTTATTATTAGACAAATTTTTGTAAATAATGAACTTAGTAAATGTTTATAGATCCTGCCTTAAGTATTAATATTCCCAATTCAAAATGCTATACTTAAATATTTAAAAGAGTTACTAATATCTTGAGTTTATAATGACAAAAGTATTGATGTATCAATCTTCCACAGACTGAAGAAATTTATTCACTAGTCAAACCCATTGAAAGTATATAATTTTACCTTGAATATTATATGACTTAATAAATACAAGTCTAAAAGACTACTTATCTTAGATTACCACAATTATCTTGAAGAAAAAGAAGAAAAAAAAAAAAAGATATGTTCTGACACATTAACATTTATATGGGAGTTATGCAGTTTGGACAATTTTTCTTTTACCTTTCATAAACAGATTTATTTTTACGTGTATGGATCCTGTTGAGATTTTTGGACTAATAAGGTATGTGTTAATTGCCCACTCCTAATTATAGACTCGACCAGAACTATATGATCAAACTCTTGGCCAATCACTGGCAGTACTCTGAGGTTGATACAATACTTAACCGACCATAACTGGTCATAACTACGTTGACACTCTTTGACTATGGACATAGGATTGAAACACTGGACCTTTACCAATTTGCAGGATAGGACTTATACGCTTACCAAAGGATTCCATAACACAGGACTTTCTTTAAGCCCTTTTCAACTGGCCAAGGATGGCATTTAAAAACTTAACAGATCCAACATTTTTTTACTGTTACAATATCCAGTTCTGCCAAAAGACAAGAACATAGCTGAAGGAGATGATTGAATATCACAATTTAATCATTTTCTGAAAGCTGGTGAATGTGAGAATCCCCACAGTCTCTTATAAAAAAGAATATATATATATATATATCTGCATAATGAAATACTCTAGTTCATATTGCAGTAAGAGAAACAAAAAAAAATGTTTTGGTTATAAACACAACTTTAATAAAAAAAAAAACAATTTTTTTTTTTAACTTCTAGATTTACAAAATTTAAAAAAAAAGTAAATTATATATTTGGTTATAAGACAGAAAACTTAAAAATATTTTTCTTAATAGAACTGAGGGGAATGCATTTAGTTTATGGGAAAAATTTAAAAAAAAAAAGAAAGTTCCCTTCCTATAATTAACCTATTTATTTTGAAATAAGGAAATAAAGTAAAATAAAATTACCAACAAGGTATAATTCAGTCTGAATTGTTGAAAATTAAACAGTGGATTGGAAAATTAATAAATAAATAAAATAGAATAAAAAAATAAAATGAATAGTTAAATAAACAAATTAAAAAGCTACATTATAAGTTGAGCACTAATGAATTAGAATAAAATTTAAAAAAATGTACAGAAACCAAAGTACAAAACAATTAAGGTTTCTAATCTTTATTATAATGGAGATTCGGTGTCTGTCTGTAACCAAAACTACATCACTGCTTACATAACAATACCTTCAGGAATTGTGCAAGCTTATCAAGAAGTACTTAATTTAGTCAAAATCATTAATACATAGAATAAATCTTATTTATTAAAAATGTCTATGAAAATCCGAGTTAGATTTTCCTGAAAACAGCCCATGTTATTAGTGCATTTAAAATCCTGCAATGTGTCTTATATATCACTAAGAAATAAAGGTTTACATAATAGCTGTTATGATTAATTTGCATACTGGTTTTAACAAAACCGGCTTTAATAAATAATTACTTGGTGTTATTGATCTCTAATATTATTGTTTTATTCTCCAACGTATTAAAATCAATCCTATGAATGATTTTATATTGAAATCAATTAGAATAAAGTAAAAATATAAGTGATCTTTTTATATGCATTCTTATTTAATTTTGTTAGTCTTTCTAATTTAATATATTTCATTACATTAAAATCTAAATACTTACACTTGGAGGACACATATTCTTGCTAGTTTAATTAACAGACATAAATAACACCTGACTCAATTTATTTAGAGATTATATATGCAAAAGTGTTGCCCTTCCAATAGAATAATAAAAAACAATTTTTATTAATTTTGACAAGTAATGTTTCATCTTTAATTTTAGTTGTAGTTTTAATTATTTTTTGATTAATTATTTGTATAACAGTAAGGAAGTGAATATCAAAGACAATAATAAAGGATAGACTCCTGGTGAGATGCAAACTCCTGACTCAATTTATTATATATAAAAAATATTGCATCTCCAATAAAACAAAAACATGGCTCAATTTTTATTAATTTTAACTAATTTTAGTTTCATATTTATTGTTTAATTTTAAATCACAAATATTTGTATAACAGTGAAAAACCCTACCCCCCCCAAAAAAAAAAACAAGCTATAATCCATATTTAAGGATTATTATGTTTATTTTTGGTCATCCATACTACAACTGTCTAACAAGATGTCATAAATTTAAGTGGGCTTTCATCACATATGGGGAAGAAATGCTAAAAACATAACATTCATTACAAAACAATAGACATTGGGGACCATATTACCTTTAGGCACCCCTTTTTGATCTCGATTAAAAAGGACATGTTTTTCATTTACACCGTCAATATCCTTGTTTGTTAGGGGTTAGTTTTATAATTTTTTTAAATCTAAAAATCGTCTGTTAAAACAACCGGATATTGACGGTGTAAATGAAAACATGACCCTTCTTAATCGAGATCAAAAAGGGGTGCCTAAAGGTCATATGGTCCGACATTGGTTTTATAAAAATTTTTCTTGCAACAAAGAACATTTTCCTTTTGCTATAAGTAAATTTGTCAGAGTAGCCTAAAATCGGTAACAGCCAGACAGCGAGGTAGTCTATCCCCTTTTCACTAGAGCTAGACCAAAAAGGTTGTTTTGGTGTCTGAGGTGGAGCGCCACAACTACCTTCAGCCCCTGACTTTACCATACAGATCGCGTACTACTCATACGCTGAGTTGGCGAGGGCTGGTATCGAACACAGAACCTTGTGGTTTCTATGCAGACATTACAAAATTTTAAAAATTGAGTAAAAAAAATGTGCACCATATCAACCATTTGCATATTCTGGTGGTACCTAAGTTATATAGAATACTTTCACCGTTGATAAAATTAGCTTTAAAAAAAGCAAGCAAGATTTTTAAAGTAGTGTGTATATAACAAAATACTTGATGTTATTATCTCATCACATTTTTTAAAAGTGAAATAGTTCAGCAAAGATATCACCATAGTAATGCTTTTGTTTTGTTTTTTTTTTTACCCTGCCCAACATCAACTGGTATCATTAATCTTTAAAAATATAAAGAAAGTATGAAGACATCTGGAAAAAAACATCAAGGACAAATTGAAAACTGTTTGAACAAGCAAAATCTTAGAATGCTGAGAAGTTCAGTTGCAATCTGATCCAAGTTTTCAGGCCTATTATAGTAGAGAAGAGAAAAAAACTATCAAATATGACCATGTAGGTACAAAAATAAGTCTGTAGGATAATTATATAAAAAAAAGGATTTATTCAACAACAAATAAGTTTCAATCTCATTCCTAGTCAATACACTCTGTAGCCATATTAGTACTACTCTATGGTTGCAGCATTTGGACTCTAACAAAAGACTTTGAGAAAAAGCTAGATGGGAACTACACAAGGATGCTGCATGCTATTTTTAACAACTCCTGGAAGTAACAGTTGTAAGGATATTTACCTCCCATCAAGCAAACCATCCAAGAAGGGTGGAGCAAGACATGCTAAGCACTGCTCAAGAGGAAAGCAGCATTTTCTTATGGACTCCTACACATGGACACACCAGCAAATATTCATCAGCTCTGTGCAATCACTGGATGCCATCTAGAGTACTTACTTAGTGCAATGACTGATAGGGACCGTGGTGAGAGAGAGTAAAAAGAATCTGTGTTGTTGACAAGTCTTGATGAAGATGAAATAATTTCAGACCAAAAATTCAGTTAATAATTGTCATACTACAAACTTATTGATTTGGTTTGGTTTGTTTTTGTTTTACGGCATATCAACTTCAGTGGGTCATTTAATGCCGATAAAGTTTTTAAATAATTCATTCTTAATGGATAATACAATTTTTTTTATAAACACATTTTTCTATTTAACCCATAGATGGGACCCTAACAGGTACTACAACTCCAGGTCAGAGTGGACCTGGGAGCAATGGGGATTAAGGGGTTCTCCACATTCCCCAAACCTCCAAAACTGGAACCTCACCATCAGATAGAGTTTAAAACACCTCTAGCAATGTAAAAATATCAAAGTGAATCTATACTTCTATTATTAGATCAGAGTTTAGGACTTTGCTTTTGCCTCTGTGAAAAGCAAGGTGTGGTGAGTGAACTGATACCTCACCTGTTTGCTTACATAATTAGATGCATCAAAAGATTTTCTCTCCAATGTTTTCCAAGTTTATATGTAGGTTGTTGGGTATATTCTCAGTAGCAGGTTCATTCAAGATACTACCTCTTTATACGCATTTATATTCACAAAGTATATCTGTGTGTATGCACGTAGATAAATGTGACCGTATGGAGATAAGGATAGAATGGAAAATACCATTTTCTTTTAGAATGGTTGTTCACCACTAAGGTTAGAGAGTTCAACTTGCCCTGCAGTTTGAATAGGTTTTGTTTAATGGCATATCAACCACAGTGGGTCATTTAATACCGGCAAATTTTTGAAAGATTCGTAGCAATAGTTTGAAGAAGATTTTTAAAACTTTTTTTTGTTAAGAAATTTTCTATTTAACCCATAGATGGGACCCTAACAGGTACTACCACTCCGGGTCAGAATGGACCTGAGAGTAATGGTGTTGAAGAGGTACTCCACATTCTCCAGGACCAGAACCTCACTATCAGAGTTTAATGTCATACCCAGGACATGAAGACCCTCAGCCACTGCCTTTTCAACACCATATGATAAAAAAAAAGGGGTTAGGAGTTGCCATAAGGTCTGCTGTTTGATTTCCAGATTGAGAAAGTCGATTCATACATTTCTCATGCATATTAGTATTTAAAAAAACAAAACAAAAAAAACAAAAAAAACCCAAGAAATAAGTGATTTTTTTATAGATTTTAGAAGCACTTGTATATGTTGCGTAGCACTTCTTCACTACTCTGAATCGTACTACGTTGCTAGCGTAACTGCGGGTCATCGTCAATCTAACCCTAGCGACACCGCAATATAAGTGTAGTGGCTGCTTCGCTTAATGAAAATCACAACACATGATTATAGAGCGAGGCTGATTTTATTTTCTATCTTCTCTGCTGTATGTGGGGCGGTGAATCGCCTCT
>CM042146.1:107932770-108042770 GCA_023376005.1 Doryteuthis pealeii
AAAAAGAAGAGAAGAAAATAATAAAAGAAAATTAGTTAGAAGACTAAATGAATGAGGGAATAAATTAAATTAGTATCTAAATTAATTTATATTTTAATCCTAGTAAATGATAGAAAAAAAATCTGCAAGTTCCCAAGAGTTAGAGTTGGGAATGCACACTGTAATGTGAACTATGCTTCAACATTTCAATATGGCAAAAGCTGATTATGAAGTAATTGAAAAAAGAAGAGGATAACCCCACAGGAGCTGAAATTATCAAATGGCCCACTGATCCTTTCATCTCTAGTGACATGTCTCCCCCCTCCCCACCACACTGAAGATTGGGTTTCATGTGTGTGAAAGCTCTATAAAAAGAACCCCAATTATCTAAGTAAAAACAGTTCTAGAGGGAGTTCAAAGATTCAACAGTGTTACTCTAGTCCCCATCTCAAAATATCAGGACGTTAAATTCTATAATCTCTAACGGCGCGCACACACACACACACAAAAAAAAAAAAGAAGAAAAGGAAAGTAAAATTGCACTCCCCCCATCCCCAAAATCAGAAGTGTCTTGGGTATGACGTTAAACTGCATCTAGTGGTGAAGTTCCAATTCTGGAACTCTGGAGAATGTGGAGTACCTCTTTATCACCTACAGGATATAAATACACACACACCAAAACTTTCAGTGTCCTGGGTATGACGTTAAACTGCATCTAATAGTGAGGTCCAATTTGCAGCTTTTGGGATTGTGAGTACCCCTTCATTGCCATTACTCCCAAGTCCACCCTGACCCAGAATGGTAGTGCCTGTTAAAGTCACATCTATCGGTTAAATAGATAAAAAATGAGTATTAGAAAATGTGTTTAAAAAAATCTAGTTTGGAAAAAAAAAACCCAAAAACTGAATACCCAACAAGAATGAATAAAACAGAATGTCTTTGGCATAAAATAACCCAACAAGGTTTAACATGCCATAAAATCCAACCAACCAACCCAAAAGCAGAAGTTATTAACAAGTCCTGTGATCCAGAAATTGATCAAAGTAGAAAGGAAATCCCCTGAAAACTTGTGAAACTCAAATCCTCACAGACCAAAACATTGTTATGCAATATTCTAGTTTTTTTTGTTTAAGTTTCATCTTGCTTTTAACTAGAAAGAATATCACAAGTTGAAAAATCTACATTTAAGGAAAATTGGGCCAACACTACAGTATTACCCCCCCACCAAATTAAAATTGTGGGTCCATTTCTAAAACATTTGTTATTTATATTTAAAAATTTTTTTTTTTTTTTAGAAAACTTGATATTAAAGAGGTTAACAAGTCTCTTCTGCAAATAGTGGAGTTATTTTTGGCTTATTTGGTAATAAGTAACTTTTTCTCCTCAAAATTGTGATCATTAAATTGTATATTTGTAAGCAATTTCAGTTTTATAAAAATTGATTTAATCAGTGAAAACAGACCACTTAAATTGGCACAAATCTATTACCTGATGTGGAATTTGGGGGGGGGGGGGAATCCTACCAAGTAGTCACTTGTAGCATGCGTTGTCATCCAGACTGACACAGACACCGGTTCTCCAGCAGAAAACAGTCATCACCTCACCGAGAGAAAATGCCTTGACTTTTATGCCACCTCACTGGACGAACCACTCCAACCAAGAGGGGTAACAGGACACTTAGGAGATGTTACTCACAACCTGGAGGTTGTGAGTTCAATCTCTGTATCCTCATGAGGTAACTTACATCACCTCTCAGTACTGGATACAAATTTTTAAATGCTAACTTTTAGTTCAAGAAATTTAAATAAAAATAAATATTATAATAAAATATGAAAAACATCCTAGGTAAAATGTTAGGTGTTGAAATAAATGTTTGATAGAAATTCCTTCATTAATCATATTATTAAGCAAATGACAAGGTTGATGAATCTAGCCAAGATTATATATTACTAGCAAAAAAAAATAAAAATAAAAATTGAAAGATATTGCCCAAGTGGGGTGGAGTGGGGTAAAATTCAATGTCAGAGGGCTTGTATCATAAGTAAAAATCAAATTTATTAGAGTAAAAAAGAAAAAATATATGTAATTCTAAATGGAAAAATAGTTCTGTCACCGTCAAATAAAATCTTGCACGTATATTAATTAAATAAATATTTTGAATATTTTACACATGATTTTTACACAAAATCATAGATATTTATTTATTTGTAAACATTACATATATTTTAATATACATTAATATCAATTTTATGATAAAATTATATTTTACAACAAAGGATAAGAATCTATCTATACATATATAAAAGGCAGTTGGTATGTATGTATGCCCGGAAGAAACTACAAAAATAAAACAATTAACGACAAAGTAAATATATATACACATTAAATATCACCAGGGCTTGGTTTTTGAGCAAAAATAATAGAGATTCGATTTATATTTGTGAAGATAATTAAAAAATAAAATTTAAATGATAACAGCATGGATTTTTTTTTCATTTGATATTTTAGATAGCCATAACATTTCTTTTTAGAGTAGCTGGATCAATGCAAGGTCTATTTTTTTTACATGGAATTTAAATGTTGCATTCCACGAGGATTCAACTCATGATTCAGTAATAATCGATCTGCGGGACTAACTTTAAAAAGATCCCCCTCTACCCAGGTGCGGCTACCTGGGTAGAGGGGGATTTTTTAAAAGTTAGTATAATATAAAGGATAACAAAGGAAGATGAGAATCTTACCACATTCAGCTGTGACAGATGCTAAACCTCCAAATACAAAAGGTCTCCAATCATTCATTCTGTGTCAGGCAAACCTTCTTGCTTCTGTCGTTCCTTTTTTGGATGCAGAAGCAAAAAAGGTAATAGCTTTTCTTCTAAGACAACTGTGAAAGAAAGAAAAACAAAAAGGATAAGTTAGTTTTATATAAATTTTTCAGGCAATCCAAATAAAACATAAAATAAATCTACTTATATTTGACTATATACAGTGGTGTAATGGTTATTGTCATAGGAAAGGGACTAGGCAACCAAAGTTCAAAATACAACTATTCTCCCTTCAGCTATGGGTAAATAATAGAGTAGACTGAGCTTGTTACCCTTGGCTAAGCAACCAGTCTAGGAAAGAGAAAATTGAATACAGAAGTAAAAAATGCAATAAGTGGTTGTATGTGACAAAAGGGCCATAACCACGATTCTCCCATTTTTCATAAGTCATCCACCCTTACCCACACAACACTTCTTCCATCTCAAGTCCTGAAGAAGGTTTGCTAAAAAACCGAAACATTATAATGTCGACTTCACCAAGAATAAATTCATCTTTTTGGAATACTTTGTGTTTTTCTATTTTCTACATATTCTTGGATTTAATTCCCTATCTATTCCCAATCCGTGTATTTTACATTCATGACAAGTTGTGAAAAATAATGCATCTAGGTGATCAATAAATTGATTAATAAACAAGAAAATGACACTTTTTTTTTTTTATACCTAAAAAGTTATTTTTTAAGCTTTAAAACTGCCCGATATATTTTGTATATACAAGGCGTTTCAGAAAAATTGATATCATTTCATAATATTTCTGAATTTTTTTTTTTTTTTAGATGAGGCTTGATAATTTAATTGTTGTCTGCACTACGTTTCAGCCGATATGCCCTCTGGCCTTCTTCAGGAATTTCTTGTCGGACTCTGAAACCTTCATGTCGAACTTGGGAGCCTTCATGGAACTTTGAACCTAACCCTTCATTTAATCCATGGGGGTAGATTGTTCTCATTCCATTAATCATGACCGGGTACAAGTGTTAAATATTCTAGGTTACTGTTGCCCTTGACCAGTTCCCAAGTTCATTTCATAATATTTGTATGTTTTGTTAGATTTTTTTTGTGAATTTCATTATGGATGAAATGATATTACTAATCACGGAAAATGTAATAGATCTACTTTGTATACTGGTTGGTAAGTATTACAGGCTTTAAAAAAAATAGTGATAAGACTTTTTTTATCATCGGGATTATCAGTTAGATAATCTGACAGATGACAATTATCAAGAATCTGATAACGACAGAATATTGAAATAAAAGATGACAACAACCACACCCTTTGAAAAACAAACAGTAAGTAGAACAATTTCCAATACTACTTCAGCTTATTTCTTCTCCCTCATGATAGGTAAATATTAAGGTAGACTGGGGTCTTTAGTCTTAGGACAGCAACCAGTCTAGGAGAAGGAAAATTGAATTCAAACCAGCTTAATTCCACTTAAAAATTAACCTTGCATCGCATCTTACCGGTGGCAGGTAGGTTGGTTTGTTGAATTTTACGGCATATAAACCTTTGTTGGATTATTTTATGCCAAAGACATTTTGATCTTATTCATGCTTGAATGTTTGTAGTATGACAATTTTTCTTTTACCTTTCATAAACAGATTTATTTTTAAGTGTATGGATCCAACATTTTTTCACTGTTACAATATCCAGTTCTGCCAAAAGACAAGAACATAGCTGAAGGAGATAATTGAATATCACAATTTAATCATTTTCTGAAAGCTGGTGAATGTGAGAATCCCCACAGTCTCTTATAAATAAGAAATATATATATATATATATATATATATATATATATATATATATATATATATATATATATATATATATATATATAAATACTCTAGTTCATATTGCAGTAAGAAAACAAAAGAAAAGGTATTGGTTATAAACACAACTTTAATAAAAACAAAATTTTTTTGGAACTCCTAAGTTTACAGAATAAAAAAAAATGTAAATTATATATTTGGTTATAAGACAGAAAACTTTTAAATATTTTTCTTAAAAAGAATGAAGGGAATGCATTTAGTTTCTGGGAAAATTTAAAAAAAAAAAAAAAAAAAAAAAAAAAAAAAAAGAAGAAGAAAGTTCCCTTCCTATAATTAACCTATTTATTTTGAAATAAGGAAATAAAGTAAAATAAAATTACCAACAAGGTATAATTCAGTCTGAATTGTTGAAAATTAAACAGTGGATTGGAAAATGAATAAATAAATAAATAAAATAGAATAAAAAATAAAATGAATAGTTAAATAAACAAATTAAAAAGCTACATTATAAGTTGAGCACTAATGAATTAGAATAAAATAAAAAAAATAAAAAAAAATTTTTTAAATTAAAAAAATGTACAGAAACCAAAGTACAAAACAATTAAGGTTTCTAATCTTTATTATAATGGAGATTCGGTGTCTGTCTGTAACCAAAACTACATCACTGCTTACATAATAATACCTTCAGGAATTGTGCAAGCTTATCAAGAAGTACTTAATTTAGTCAAAATCATTAATACATAGAATAAATCTTATTAAAAATGTCTATGAAAATCCGAGTTAGATTTTCCTCAAAACAGCCCATGTTATTAGTGCATTTAAAATCCTGCAATGTGTCTTAAATATCACTAAGAAATAATAGCTGATATGATTAATTTGCATACTGGCTTTAACAAAACTGGTTTTAACAAATAATTACTTGGTGTTATTGATCTCTAATATTATTGTTTTATTCTCCAACGTATTAAAATCAATCCTATGAATGATTTTATATTGAAATCAATTAGAATAAAGTAAAAATATAAGTGATCTTTTTATATGCATTCTTATTTAATTTTGTTAGTCTTTCTAATTTAATATATTTCATTACATTAAAATCTAAATACTTACACTTGGAGGATGCATATTCTTGCTAGTTTAATTAACAGACATAAATAACACCTGACTCAATTTATTTAGAGATTATATATGCAAAAGTGTTGCCCTTCCAATAAAATAATGAAAAACACAGTTTTTATTAATTTTGACAAGTAATGTTTCATCTTTAATTTTAGTTGTAGTTTTAATTATTTTTTGATTAATTATTTGTATAACAGTAAGGAAGTGAGTATCAAAGACAATAATAAAGGATAGACTCCTGGTGAGATGCAAACTCCTGACTCAATTTAGAGATTATATTATATATAAAAAATATTGCATCTCCAATAAAACAAAAACATGGCTCAATTTTTATTAATTTTGACTAATTTTAGTTTCATATTTATTTGTTTAATTTTTAAATCACAAATATTTGTATAGCAGTGAAAAAACCCTACCCCCCCCAAAAAAAAAACAAGCTATAATCCATATTTAAGGATTATATTGTTTTATTTTTGGTCATCCATACTACAACTGTCTAACAAGATGGTCATAAATTTAAGTGGGCTTTCATCACATATGGGGAAGAAATGCTAAAAACATAACATTCATTACAAAACAATAGACATTGGGGACCATATTACCTTTAGGCACCCCTTTTTGATCTCGATTAAGAAAGGACATGTTTTTCATTTACACCGTCAATATCCGGTTGTTTGTTAGGGGTTAGTTTTATAATTTTTTTTTAAATCTAAAAATCGTCTGTTAAAACAACCGGATATTGACGGTGTAAATGAAAACATGACCCTTCTTAATCGAGATCAAAAAGGGGTGCCTAAAGGTCATATGGTCCGACATTGGTTTTATAAAATTTTTCTTGCAACAAAGAACATTTTCCTTTTGCTATAAGTAAATTTGTCAGAGTAGCCTAAAATCGGTAACAGCCAGACATCGAGGGAGTCTATCCCCTTTTCACTAGAGCTAGACCAAAAAGGTTGTTTTGGTGTCTGAGGTGGAGCGCCACAACTACCTTCAGCCCCTGACTTTACCATACAGATCGCATACTACTCATACGCTGAGTTGGCGAGGGCTGGTATCGAACCCAGAACCTTGTGGTTTCTATGCAGACATTACAAAATTTTAAAAATTGAGTAAAAAAAAATGTGCACCATATCAACCAATTTGCATATTCTGGTGGTACCTAAGTTATATAGAATACTTTCACCGTTGATAAAATTAGCTTTAAAAAAAGCAAGCAAGATTTTTTAAAAGTAGTGTGTATATAACAAAATACTTGGATGTATTATCTCATCACATTTTTTTTTAAAGTGAAATAGTTCAGCAAAGATATCACCATAGTAATGCTTTTGTTTTGTTTTTTTGTTTTTTTTTTACCCTGCCCAACATCAACTGGTATCATTAATCTTTAAAAATATAAAGAAAGTATGAAGACATCTGGAAAAACCATCAAGGACAAATTGAAAACTGTTGAACAAGCAAAATCTTAGAATGCTGAGAAGTTCAGTTGCAATCTGATCCAAGTTTTCAGGCCTATTATAGTAGAGAAGAGAAAAACTATCAAATATGACCATGTAGGTACAAAAATAAGCCTGTAAGATAATTATATAAAAAAAAAGGATTTATTCAACAACAAATAAGTTTCAATCTCATTCCTAGTCAATAGACTCTGTAGCCATATTAGTACTACTATATGGTTGCAGCATTTGGACTCTAACAAAACACTTTGAGAAAAAGCTAGATGGGAACTACACGAGGATGCTGCATGCTATTTTTAACAACTCCTGGAAGCAACAGTTGTAAGGATATTTACCTCCCATCACGCAAACCATCCAAGAAGGGTGGAGCAAGACATGCTAGGAACTGCTCGAGAGGAAAGCAGCATTCTCTTATGGACTCCTACACATGGACACACCAGCAAAAATTCATCAGCTATGTGCGATCACTGGATACCATCTAGAGTACTAGTGCAATGACTGATAGGGACTGTGGTGAGAGAGAATAAAAAGAATCTGTGTTGTTGACAAGTCTTGATGAAGATGAAATAATTTCAGACCAAAATTCAGTTAATAATTGTCATACTACAAACTTATTGATTTGGTTTGGTTTGGTTTGGTTTTGTTTTGTGGCATATCAACCTCAGTGGGTCATTTAATGCTGATAAAGTTTTGAAATAAATTCATTCTTAATGGATAATACAATTTTTTTATAAACACATTTTTCTATTCAACCCATAGATGGGACCCTAACAGGTACTACCACTCCGGGTCAGAGTGAACCAGGGAGCAATGGTGATGAAGGGGTACTCCACATTCCCCAAACCTCCAAAACTGGAACCTCACCATCAGATAGAGTTTAACGTCATTCCCAGGACATGTAGACCGTCAGTCACCGCCTTCTAGCACCCATATGATAAAAAGGGGTTGGGGCTTGCCATAAGAGCAATAGGGTTGGGAAAATCATATAGGTGTTAGGGCTTGACGTGACCAGCCGATTGTTCGGAGGGGGTCTCTCCGACCGCCCGTCTAGCCGAAGATAGGGCCAAAGTGGAGTATTGCACGTCCTGAACTGCTCATCCACCTGGGTTCTATCCTTAAGCATCACGGGTTGCCACCCACGGCCAACTGGTGGCCCCGTTGGGGGAGTTTTACCCCTCTGCAGAGGTGCAGTCGATGCATTCTAACGCCCTACCGACAGGGCCAAACTTATTGATTCACCATGTTAAAAAGAAAACTTAAAACATTTTCAATGATTCTTATAATTTAACTCATTCCATTTTCAGTAATGTGTGTTCAGTACAGGTTATTTTATAATTTACAACCAGAGCTACTTGGCATTGTGCGGGATTTGAAAAGTTAAAAACAAATCTCTTATCTATATTTAGATATAGATTAATAAGAATTCTTTTTCTATATATTCTTTTATTCTTTATATATTCTTGTTTTTAAATTATTTATTTTTATTATTATTCTTTTTATTTTAATGTTTTATCCTTTATTTCATTTTTTAATAAATTTTAAAACTAATTTTTTTAATATATCATTTATTTATAGCCTCAATATATTATTATTTAGTTGTTAGGGAAAATGAGGGTTAAAAAGTTTTGTTTTTTTTTAACTTCCTCTCAGACAAAAATAGGGCATGGATTTTATTGAATTTTCCTTTATAAAAGAATGTGTGTTTGGTTGTTGTACAAACATACCAAATCTTTCTTTAGATCAAGTAACCAAACCATGCTCAATCGCTCTGGCACCAGAGCATTACTTTAATAAATCAGAAGTTGATGAATATTTTTCAACACTAACAATTTTTTTTTTTATTTAGGAAAAATATTAATTTTTAATTGTTAATCTGATCACATGGTACACAAATAAAATTTAATAGCAAAAAAAAAAAAAAAAAAAAAAAAAATTGCTATTTAATTAACATGAAGTAAAAAAAAAAAAAAAGTCTTTCGTTTATAGTTTTATAATTAAAAGATTTCTACTGAAGTAACAACATGAAATACCTAAAAAACGTTTCTAAAAAATCGTCAGGTAACAAACAACCGGAAGTTGATGGTGAAAAGCAAAACCTGTCCGTTTTGAATCTAGCCGGGGTGCCTATTGGTTACTTGAGCCCTTTCATTTTACATATTTAGCTCAGTTGGTAGAGCATTCGCCTAGGAACCACAAAGTTCCATACTGGCCATTGCCAACTCTGTGCATGAATAGCACAGCCTGGATCTGTGTGGTAAAGTGGGGAGCTGAGAGTAGGTGTGTCAAGTGCCTAATAAAGCCAACAAGACTATCCTTTGCCTAAAACAAAAAAAACAAACAAAAACCTACAGAAAAGACAGGTATTAAGACACGTCTAGCAATGTAAAAATATCAAAGTGAATCTATACTTCTATTATTAGATTAGAGTTTAGGACTTTGCTTTTGCCTCTGTGAAAAGCAAGGTGTGGTGAGTGAACTGATACCTCACCTGTTTGATTACATAATTAGATGCATCAAAAGATTTTCTCTCCAATGTTTTCCAAGTTTATATGTAGGTTATTGGGTTCAAGAACTTAGGTATCCTGGTTGAACACTAACCTACCTCTTTATACCATTCTTATATTCACAAAGTGAATCTATGTGTATGCACGTAGACAAATGTGATGGTATGGAAAGTACCATTGTTCTTTTAGAATGGTTCTTCACCATTAAAGTTAGAGTTCAACTTGCTCTGCTGTTTGACTTATAGATTGAAGAAGTCAATTCATACACTTTCTAGAGCATATTAGTAAAAAAAAAAATAAATAAATAAA
Organism: Doryteuthis pealeii; assembly: GCA_023376005.1. Classification (NCBI taxonomy): domain Eukaryota; kingdom Metazoa; phylum Mollusca; class Cephalopoda; order Myopsida; family Loliginidae; genus Doryteuthis; species Doryteuthis pealeii. The sequence continues at coordinate 107,942,728 of CM042146.1, forward strand.
ATAAAAAATTAAAAAAAAATTTTTTTTTAAAAATGAAAAAAAAAATGAAAAAAAAAAAATTTAAAAAATTTAGTTAAGTTTCTTATTGGTCAGGATGTCCATTAAGGTGCCTTAAGTATCCCCTCATCAGCAAAACAAAAACAAAACACGTGAAATACCTGAGGCACTATTTCAGGTGAGCATTAAAACTCTTAACATCCTACACCACCTCATTCCACCCGGTTGGAAATCTCATTTCCCTAATCCACCCCAAATGATATCCTTTGTTTAAATGTAATATTAAACATATTTAGAATTCTTTGATTTAAGGGAAATAACAGGTAACTTTAGATGCAAAGGTCATTTTTAGCCATTTTTTTAATATATCCTTATAGGAATGCTCTGGACTTAGGAAATTCTCAACAGGATGTTAAGAGTTAAGCAAATTGCAGCATCAGACAATCTACTTATTCAACATCAGAGAAATACCTAACACATTTTTAATGAGGAAAATATAACATTGATTGATTTTAATGCCAAGAGGTTAGGGAATTGTGTTCATATTTACATTCTTTTGTGTAGTTGTTAAGAGTTTGTTTTTTGCACAAAGTCCAATCAAATACAAATAATTTTTAAACATATTTACTTGATCCATAGATGGGACTCTAACAGGTACTACCACTCCATGTCAGAGTGGACCTGGAAGTAATAGTAATGAAGGGATGACTTCACACTTCTTAGAGTTCCAGAATATTAGATTCAGTTTAGTGTTATAGCCAGGACACCCCTTGGAAAGTGGGTCTTAAACCTTTGCAAGAGTATGTACTTAGCATATTCTATATACTGTTGAAAGGATGAGGAATATAAAAATGCCCTATCCAAAAATTAAGTGGAAAAATCTGGCCCTACATATCTACAAAGGGAAGGGCATACATAAACCTTTCTGAAATTTCTGTTCTGACAGCATTCACCTTAGGTTGGTTGAGCCAGCTCCATGTGATTAAGAAGAACGGCATTATATATCTTAGCTGCAATAGCAGTAAGAGTTATGCCTCTGTAGTTTTTAGCGATTCCTAGGTCTCCCTTTTTGGGGAATGGGAGGATGCATCCTTTTGTCCATTTATCTATTCTATTTTGTCTATATACTACATTGCATAGCCTAAGCAGTATGTCATTGAACTTTCCCATCTTCCATACCATCAGGAGTATTTCGTCAAGACCTGCTGCTTTTCTACCTTTAAGACTTGGGTGTTATTTTCCATGATTTTAGGTGGGTTTCTCAGAAGTCCATTTACCTTAAAAAAACCTACAGAAAAGACAGGTATTAAGACACCTGTAGGAATGTAAAAATATCAAAGTGAATCTATACTTCTATTATTAGACCAGAGTTTAGGACTTTGCTTTTGCCTCTGTGAAAAGCAAAGTGTGGTGAGTGAACTGATACCTCACCTGTTTGCTTACATAATTAGGTGCATCAAAAGATTTTCTCTCCAATGTTTTCCAAGTTTATATGTAGGTTGTTGGGTTATTCTCAGTAGCAGGTTCATTCAAGATACCTACCTCTTTATACCATTTTTATATTCACAAAGTATATCTGTGTGTATGCACGTAGATAAATGTGACCGGTGTGGAGATAAGGATAGAATGGAAAATACCATTGTTCTTTTAGAATGGTTGTTCACCACTAAGATTAGAGAGTTCAACTTGCCCTGCAGTTTGAATAGGTTTTGTTTTATGGCATATCAACCACGCTGGGTCATTTAATGTCGGCAAAGGTTTGAAAGATTCGTAGCGATAGTTTGAAGAAGATTTTTTAAACTTTTTTTTGTAAACAAATTTTTTTCTATTTAACCCATAGATGGGACCCTAACAGGTACTACCACTCCGGGTCAGAATGGACCTGGGAGTAATGGTGTTGAAGAGGTACTCCACATTCTCCAGGACCAGAACTTCACTATCAGTTAGAGTTTAATGTCATACCCAGGACATGAAGACCCTCAGCCATCGCCTTTTAACACCCGTATGATAAAAAAAAGGGTTAGGGGTTGCCATAAGGTCTGCTGTTTTATTTCCAGATTGAAGAAGTCGATTCATACACTTTCTCATGCATATTAGTATTAAAAAAACCCAAAAAAACCAAAAACAAAAAAAAAAAGAAATAAGTGATTGCGTAGCGCCTTCTTCACTACTCTGAATCGTATACGTTGCTGGTATACTGCGGGTATCGTCTCTATTCCTACACGATATATGTAGTGGTCGCTTAATGAAATCACAACACATGAGTATAGAGGAGGTTTTACTTTATTTCTTCTTCTCTGCTGTACGTGGTGGGCGGTGAGTGTTGACAATGAAATGACCGAGGGTTAACAATGACTACTACCACTGCTGGGATCTGAGGCAAAGAGGGGTGGACGAACCTCACTGCTTGCTGGCAGCAAAACCTGCGTGACCGTGATGGTCACGCAGGTTCCTGTCGGCTGTCTCTCCTCTGACTAACTGACCCTGTGGTGTCGACCCTCTGGCTTTTGTATTGACGACCGCCTACGCATCTCTACCCCCCGATCTGATAACTATTCCCGAACTTATTGTTACCCATCCTTCTTTTGTTCGCTTTACAGGGAAAAAAAGTCCTTTGTCATTTTTGTTGTCTTTTCTTTGCTTTGTTTAATCTAACTGGAAATTCCTATTTCCGTTTGTACAATATCCAACAATATGTATGTGTAAAATATAAATTTGAAGGCAATTTACAATGCAATGTAATAGGTGTTAAATGATGTTTATTTACCTAAATATTTTCGAGAAATAAACAAGAATTTGACAGTTTAGTTTGTCATTGGTCAGCATGTCCATTAAGGAGCCTTAAGCACCCTCTCCCCAAAGAAGAAAAAAAAAAAAAAAAAAAAAAAAAAAAATTATATGAAATATCTGAAGCATTACTTCAGGTGACTATTAAGCATGTTGCAGTAATAATCATATAGGTGCTAGGGCTTGTAAGCCCCCCCATCACCACCAAAAAGGGGTGCCTTGGGTATGACACTAAACTGCATAGTGAGGCACCAGTTCTGGAGAGTGTAGTGTACCCCTTCATTGCCATTACTCCCAGGTCCATTCTGATATAAAGAATTAATAAGGCTATAGTTCTGGAGAAGTGTAGAATAGTCCTTTATTGACATTACTCCCAGGTCCACTGACCGGATGTGGAGTCCCAGCCAGGAATCAAATAGATCTGCTTAAAAATGATTCCTATTTGATAGCTATAACAATCTTAACCTTCTGATGCTATATTCAAGGCATTGATTGATTTTAATGCCATGTCAATCCATCTATCTAATAATAATGGTGTTCCTACCAAATACGACAGTTATCACCTTGCAACACCCTCTGGTTATAAATGCGACTGTTCAAATGAGTGTTGTCACCTCAGCTAAATAATGGACCATTCTGTTTTTACTATAAAGAAAAGCAAGAAAAAGGACATGCTACACAGAAAAAATATAATAAGAAAGAAAGAGATGGGGAGTGAGGGAGTGAGTGAGTGAGCACACTGAAGCGATAATGCTAATCTGTTTCAATCGAACATAATGAAAAGAGGAAAAGGTAAAAAAAAAAAAAAGAAAAAAAAAAAAAGAAAAAGTGATAGAGTTAAAAAAGATTATTTTAATCTTTATATATTGAACTATTTAGCAATAGCTCTTAAACTAGTGGGACCTGCAGATATACCACAGTATGATAATTTAACTATTACAACCTTTGATATGTTTTATCAAACTTTTTTAATATTTGAAACATTCAATTTGTGATATTTTTAATGATTGGTCACTTTTCTTTGTTAGATTCTTTAATAAACATTCAAAGCCGGAATAAGCTGTTTCATTTCCATAGATAAAGTAAAAGGTAAGTTGGCTGTATATTTTTAATAGGAGATATCTACATCTTTCACCTTGTCTGAAGAGGTACTTAAAAAAAAAAAAAAAAAAAAAGTGTAGAGAATTCTCAAGTTCCAAAGATATTTTCTATAAAAAGGGTAACCAGACATTTTCCCCATTGAATTTCCTTCTGCTGAGAAGGGGGGGGGGTCAAGAAAGAATTTTTGTCTGCACTTAGAGGACTGATCAGTTGAGGTAGGAAGAAGAAAAAGAAAAGAAAAAAACAATAGGAAAGAAGCCGAGTACTATGCACTAGTACTCAGCTTCTTTCCCATTGTTTTTTCTTCTTTTCTTTTTCTTGCAATGGAAAGAAAGTATATCATTTCACATTTTAAGAAACCCCACATCTAGTAATATATTACAATTTTAAATCAATTCTTGGTTAAATTACTGTTAAAGTCACATTGAAAGCACCAGTTCCCTCTAGATCAGAGAAGTTAAGCAGCAATGAGCCTGTTCAATACTTAGTTGGGTGATTGGTTGGATTTTATGGCATGTCAACCCCTTTTGGTTTATTTTATGTCAAAGGCATTTTGGTTTTAATCATTCTTGATGGGTATTCAACGTTTTTTTGGGTTTTTTTTCAAACTCATTTTTTTAATATCTAACCCATAGATGGGACCCTAACAGGTACTACCACTCCGGGTCAGGGTGGACCTGAGAGTAATGGTGATAAAAGGGTACTCCACATTCCCCAGAGCTCCAGAATTGGAACTTCACCATCAGATAGAGTTTAACGTCATACCAAGGACATTAAGACCCGCAGCCACCACCATTTAGCACATACATGATAAAAAGGGTTGGAGGTTTGTCATAAAGGAGGGACAATCATATAGGTGCTAGCTGGAGGGGGCCCATCTAGCCTAAGTAAAAGCCAATGTGGAGTATTGCATGTCACTGTGTGAGCAATGAAAATAAAGTGTATCATTCCACATTTTAAGATACACTACATCCAGTAATATTACAATTTCAAATCAATTCTTTTTGTTAAGTTATGGTCAAGTCACATTAAAAGCATCAGTTCTTGCTAGATCACAGAAGTTAAGCAGTAATGAGCCTGTTCAATACTTAGTTGGGTGATGTGTTGTGAAAAAAGTAAGGTTGAAACACATGTAGAAAGTAAGAGGTAGTTTATTCTGGAGAAGAACACCATATTGAATGCACTAAACGATTGATAATAGATATATAGAATATATGAGAGAAAGAGAGAGAGAGAGAGAGAGAACTGTTCAAATAGTCTTATTATTCTATCTTATAGGGGCATTCCAGCTACACCTCAACAAATGACCACTTAAGCAATCACAGGTACTGTAAGCAACCAGAGGTCTGTGTGCCATATCTAAGCAAATACACATTAAGGTAAAGGATTTATTAAAAGGATTTGATTTGGCATTACAGGATCTGAAAAGGGCCGATGTACCATTAAACAAAACAACCAAACATCTATTTGTTAAAATCTCAAAATAAATTTTAGCCCTACACACACACACACACACACACACACACACACACACACTTCCATAGATAAAAAAGAAAAAGAAAAAAAAAAAAAAAAAAGAAAAAAAAAGAAAAAAAGAAAAAAAAAAAGAAAAAAAAAAAAAAAAAAAAAAAAAAAAAGTAGCTTGCTTTTTTTCTTCTTTCTTTCAAATCATGGACAAGATATATTAGGATAATCAACCAGGATGTAATTTTCTACATTATTTTTTATCATTGTTTTTTTTTTCTTTTATTAGTCAAGTTTAAAACATTCTGAAAAATAAAATTTAAAAAACCTTTAAGGTCTTAAGACTTCGGTTGCTACACACCTCACATTGCTAAGATACAATGTTGTGAAGTTGATAATTGATTAATAAAGGATTTTGTTTGCAGCATTTAAAGTGTCAGTCTGGGATTTTTTATTTGGTCATATCTTAGCAACTGGTCAAGTCTGTCTATGCATGCAAGTTAGCTTTATTTTTTTGTCAGTTAATGAAGATTTATCTAGGCATGTTTTTTTTTTTTTTTTTTTTTTACAGCATATCAACCTCAGTTGGTCATTTAATGCCGACTAAGTTTTGAAATAAATTTCTGTGTCTAGCCACACTGAAGAGACATGAAACGTCAAAACACAGTGTCTGTGGATGACTTATTATATGCTCCCAAAACCCGGTAGAGCTCTCTAGGGGCGACTTAAATTAACTTTCACCACCAGCATAAAGCAATGATCATCTGTTTACACACTGGCTCTCTCTGGTGATCGTAAAATATATAAACAAAATGTATGTATTTAATAGTTTAAACACCGCTCCTTAATGGCAGCTGTCAAATGGCCGAGAGGTTAACGAATCAGGCTGATGAAAAGTCAGTCAGGTTTCACTCCTGGTTGGATGTAGTTGCTGTGTCTAGCCACAAAACACAGTGTCTGTGGATGATTATATATATATATATATATATATACACACACACATCTATTTTCTTTTTAACTATTGTTCACTTTCTCATATTTTTAAGTACAATCCTACTTTTAGGAAATTTAAAATCCTGGATGATCTTATTTTTGTGAAAAGATTTTTCAAATGACCGACTTTTCATCAGCCCGATTCGTTAACCTCTTGGCCATTTAACAGCTGCCATTAAGGAGTGGTGTTTAAACTATTAAATACATACATTTGTTCATATATTTTACAATCACCAGAGAGATCCAGTCTGTAAACAACAGATGATCATTACTTTATGCTGGCGGTGAAACTTGGTAGTATTTTGTTCGCACTAGATCAAAGTCTACACACTCTAGCAGTATATGTTTTACTGTAAATCTCTCTTGGCATGTAGTGCATATTGGAGATTCTGTGCCTTCTAGTAAATGATGATGGGTGATGTAGGTGTGGCCTATGTGAAGGCGAGTCAACACAGCCTATCTAGGCATGTGTAAGCTTCAAGAGTTTGGACAATTATGGTGTATCTTCTCTGTTGACTGCCCCAAAAGACAAGTCTAAAAAGAATAAAGTTTTTATAACTCAATGAAATCTAAAAATCAGCTCATCACAGAGTTTAATTTTGTCCTTTGTTTCTTGGCTTGAAAATAACTTCTATCTAATTAAGATTGGTTGAATAATATGTTTAGCTATTTGGCTCATAAAGTTAAGAATTTATGGGCTGATTTGGCACGATTAACATGGCCATTCAAAAAGGTGAAAATGAAATAAAACTTGCCAGTTTTTATATCAGTGCTATCTAAGGAATGTATAGGTGCGATATTAGTTATTATTGTGGTTGGTTGGTTGGATTTTGCAGCATGTCAACCCTTGTTGGGTTATTTTATTCATTCTTGATCGGTATTCAATTTTTTTAAAACTCAGTTTTTAGAACTCATTTTGTTCTATTTAACCCATAGTTGTGACCCTAACACGTACTACCAATACTGGTCAGAGTGGACCTGGGAGTAATGGTGATTAGGGGGTACTCCACATTCCCCAGAGCCCTAGAATTGGAACTTCACCATCAGATAGAGTTTAATGTTATACCCAAAACACTAAGACCCTCTGCCACTGCCTTCTAGCACATATATGATAAAAAGGATTGGGGCTTGCCATAAGGGTTGGGACAATCATATAGGTGTTAGGGCTAGACATGACCAGCAATTAATAGGGGGCAGGGAGCTCTCAATCAGGGTTCATTATTATTGTGGAAAATGGAATCAGAAAGTTAAATTCAAACTATTCACTTTGCACTAATGCTCTTAAGGCATGAACACATTCTCTCCATGGGTTATCAATAAAAACAACAGAGCTGTATTGGGCTCTCTGGGCATGGTAATTGGAAACCAGCCTAGGATGAAGGCAACAGGAACCCCCCCCCCCCTAATCCTCTTCCAAGAACAGGATTAGTAATACATTTACATTCCATTATTTGGCACACTGAAGTGATAAATTCTTATCTTTCTGTACAAAATCCTATATACCAAGCTTCTCATCAGAACAGTATACACTCTCATTATCTTTTGAAATACCTGTCTTAATACAGGGTGTGTTGGAAAGAAGTTAGATGTACACAATTGTACGTTTCGGTACACACTTAGTTGTAGCCGTGTCAGTGCTACTGTATGGCTGCACTAATTGGACTAACTGCTTAGAGAAAAGGATAGATCGGAGCTACACAAGGATGATGTCTGTCTTAATCTTGGAAGCAGCACACCACAAAAAAACAGCTGTATGGCCACTTGCCCCCTATCACACAAACCATCCTAGTAAGATGGATAAGACATGCTGGACATTGCTGGAGAAGCAAGGATGAACTCATAACATTCTCCTGTGGATACCTAAATAGACACACCAGTGTAGGCTGACCAGCAAAAACCAACATCAACCCTGTAAGGATTCTAGATGCTGGGCAGAGGACCGCCCAAGGATAATGATCAAAAGATAGATAGATAGATAGAGAATTATAGATATCTTGCTGCCAGCACAACCTGATGATAGTTTTAGTATCCCTAGAAAAACATTCTATTTGAAATAGAATCTTTACACAAAGCATCTTTAAAAAGTAGAGAGAGAGAGAGAGAATTTGAGATCACCCGAAATTCCATTACAAAGAGATGGGGGAATTGAATAAAAGAATTCATTATTTGAATAATAAAAAAAAGTAAGTAAAGTTGGTGGAGTGGCCTATTGTTGGTATCAGACAGATAGTGAGGGAGTCTATACCCTTTTCATTAGCACTAGACCAGGGAGATTGTTTTTGCCATGGTAGAGTGCCACAACTACTGCAGAGATCAGATTACCCAATCTGTACTACTCATGCACTATGTTGGTGAGGACTGGTATTTGCGATTTCTAGGTTCTATCGACTAAACTAAACTGGAAAGCAAACATGATTATCATCATCATGTCATACCATCAGCACGGATATCCATGACAATCTCTCGCCAACTGTCCCTATCATTCATCACTGTTGGGTGGTCCTCTGCGCAGAGCTGGTCAATGTAGGTCTTTGCTGGGCAGCCCGCATTGGTGTGCCCATGTGCTGGTTTCCATAACAGAACATCACTTGTGAGTTCATCCCTGTTTGTCCAGCAGGTCTTGTTTGCCTCACTTAGGATGGTCTGTGCGATAGGTGGCAAGTGGCCATATAGCTGCTTTCTTGTAGGTGTTGTTTCCATGATTTGTTAAAGATTGCATGAATGATTCTTGTGCAGCTCCCATCTAGCTTATTCTCTAGGTGCTTTGTTTGGGTCCAGGTGGTGCAGCCATAAAGTATCACTGACATGGCTACACTTTAGCTTGTCAGTGAGATCGGATTTCCATATGACTGATAATCAGTCTGTGGTAGACCATGCCTTCCCTATACATTAACATCACTAAAAGAAAGAAAATAAAAATTCTAACATTTGTATTGATATTATCTGTCATCTGAGATTCAGTTTTCCTCATTTTACATTTCAGCAAATATTTGATGTAAACTGGAAAATGCAGAACAATTTTTTTTTTTTTTTTTTTTTTTTGTTTAAAAAAAAAAAAAAAAAAAAAAAATTTCCAATTAACAATGCAATTGCAAAATGATTTAAATATTTCTGTCATTTCTGACAGCACAGATAATCAAACTTGTCATAAAGCAGAACAAAATTTAAAAAAAAACCAACATTCTTTAAATTTTTTTAGATTGGAATTTGTATATGAGAATTAGGTTCTTGGCATACTGACAACATGGATCATATAATCCAACCCATAGCTTCATTTCCATTTTTGCTTAGACATGTTTGTAATTTTATATATCCATGTTTATATGTAGACATTTCCAGTGTGTGTATATTACAGTGCTTAACATTTGCAGTACCTACGGAAAGGTACTCTCTAGAACTCAATATTAGATAGAGCATATTTAGACAGTATATACTTATTTATTTATATATAACACACATACATATATACCAACTCCTCCACACGAGCAGGATGTGACCCAAGGTCAATTTCTTAAGTGGAGTTTAACAGGTTTGAATTCAGAATTTTCTTTCTCCTAGACTAATTGTCTAACCAAGGTTAAATAGCCCAGTAATGGTTGTTTAAGTAAAGTAAAGTCGACGGGGCGGCCTAAAGTCGGTATCAGCCTGTCAGCGAGGGAGTCTATCCCCTTTTCAATAGCGCTAGACCAAGGAGATTGTTTTAGCATATGCGGTGGAGCGCCACACCTACCATCAGCTCCTTACTTTACCGCACAGATCCCTGTGCTACTCATACGCTGAGTTGGCGGGGACCGGTATCGAACTAGGAACCTTGTGGTTTCTAGCCGAACGCTCTACCGACTGAATTATGATGGTGTAATAAATAACATGCACACACAACTACTCCCAAACTTCCCAACTGTGTGTATGTGTATATACATGTGTGTGTGTGTGGGGGGGTCTCAAGCCTGCTGAGTTACTTGGGGGATCCCTGAAGGCGGAGGAGAAGGTCAGCTGTATCCTGAAGGCCACAGCCTCTTTTATCAACATTTACTTTTCTATGTGTAGTAGAGTGGGCTCCCAGTAGTATAGATTGTGGTAGGGATATGGGAACCAAGCACTAGCACTACACACAACAAAAATGCAACTCCCTGAATGTGTATTTTTATTTACTCAAGATTAAACATTCAAGTAATATAGCTGAATTACAGTAAATGATTATTATATATTATATATATACAGATCAATATGCACAGGTTAAAATAAAGGGTGTATCAATAGTCAAACCCCACGCATATGCTGTACTCAGGTTAAAAATCAGCATAGCCTTTCCAGATGTTATATATTTTTAAATGTGATAAGAATGGCTAAGGGGTCATTCCATGTCAAAACACCAGCAAAAAGTTGCACCGACACTGAATTACTTGAAATTTGGCATAAATGTTCCCCTTCAGGAGTTAGGAAAGTGTGCCAAATTATTGTGTGTTAAACCTTACCATTCCTATTTTTAGAGGGGGGTTATAATTTTCCTATTTTGCCTCTAAATTAAGGTTGTGCAGTGTTGCAGAATCTGTTGTTTTTTTTATAAATTTTTAAAAATACTTCCATACCTTCAATATTTCTGAAATTTGGTATGTAGGGTAAATAAGGACTGTAGAATTCAAATATCCAACTATTTTAACCCTAAGCCTGATTAAAAAGAGGCAGAGTGGCCGAGTTAAATTAAGCTTAAGCCTAAATTTACCTCTGCCTCTCATGCCTCTTTTTCTCCCTAAGAATCAGCTGGAAAAATCCAAGCATACACAAAAAAAAGAAAAATCAACACCTTTTGTAAACATTTTATGATCAATTGTTGATTCATTAGGGTAAAATAAATTTAAAAAATAAACTGAATGTCATATACAAAGTCAGACAATGGAATCAACATTTCTTTTTAGAGTAAAAAGCAGTAATTTGACCCCCCCCCCAACTTGAAATACTTAAAATTAAAAAAATGTAGACAATTTTTGGCATGATAATATTTACAAAAGGAATCAACAGATTCATTTCCTGAAACTATAATTCAATTTTTTTCTTTTATTAAATTTTTCTAATTCTAAATTAAATTCTTGTAACCTTAATACATGTAAAGGGCAGTTGGTGTGTATGTATGTCCGGATGAAACTGCAAAAATAAAACAAAGTAAATATATACACATTAAATATCACCGGTTCTTGCTTTTCGATTTATATTCGATGATATTAAAAATTAGAATATACATAGAAATAGCATTGAAATTCTACTTAAAAATATCTTCAGCATTTGTAAATCTCAAAAGTAAACAATCAATACACGAGGGTTCCCTCCTACCCAGGCAATGCTGGGTAACCATTTCTAGTAGTTTAATATAAGGAAGAGGATTTGCATTTCTAAATCAGGGGGGGGTGAGGGGAGGACAAAAACAGCCACAGGTGAAAATGATAACCAAGAGGTAATATTTAACTGGCTCACCTTATGGGCAGGATCTGACATAAGGTCAAGTTTAATGTCCTTCACAAGGGCAGAGATAAAAATTGCACAGGTGATTGGATATTTCCCCCATTTAGGAATCTCTCAGCTATTGAATTTGCCCCCCCTACCATTTTAGGTGCAATGAGGTGGTGTTGCTGGTAGGGAAATGTCACTGGGAAGAAAAAAAAATGCAATTATTCAAATATTAAGAAATAGCTCTAACCATAAAACTATATATTAGTTGGTATTTACAGTGTGTAATATATATATATATATATATATATATATATATATATATAATATATAATATAACCCACCTAGGACCTCTTCCAACACTTGACACTTGTGACATCATTAACAGGACCCTACTAGCTACACATTACACCAGAAAAAAGAAAAAAAGAACTTCCACTTAGAACTAACACCAACAATTGACCACCCCTCCCCTATACACGATCGCCTAACTTTTAGTATGAAAATGTTTACCGTTTAAGCAAGTCTTACCCCTCTGCAGAGGTGCATTCTAATGCCCCAGCCGACAGGGCGGGAGTTATGTTTGAAAAAAATTACATTCTAATTAGTTCTAGTTAGTTGTAAATCCTTTACTTTACATTCTGTCTATCACTTCCCCCTCTCTATGTACCTCTTGATTACCTCCTCGTTATATATGTTAGTTTCTCTGGGAGCAGAGAGAAAGAGAATTTGAAATGTATTTGTATGATAATTTCATAAGCAGCAACTGTAGCTTAAATTAGGTCAAACCTTCCCTTTATTGGAAACCTTACAAAATGATTTTAATGTTTTGTCCGGCGCATTTATTTAAAAATTTTTTTAATTCACTTGGCAAACTCACTTTTCCCTAATCTGTTATCTACCAAAAACTCAATGGGTGACGTTTTGTATGTATGTGTGTGTGTGTGTGGTGTGTATATATATATATTATATATTTGCGAGAATATGTGCTTAATTGAAGTCGTACCTAATTTAGAAAATTAATTAATTGATGATTAATGAATTAGGTGGGCATACCTATTCAAATGCTGATGAGGCCGAATAGGCTGAAATGTACATACAGAGATTTATTTTTCTCGATTTGTTTAGCCTTACATTTGAATAGGTATGTGCCGGTTTGACGGCCTGGAAGCACACAGCTTTGAATCTACACGTGACAAGCTCATAACCCATTTAATGGCACTGCATTATCTATTAAACAACAACGTGCCTTGGTGCAGTTGTGAGTGATTGAGCAGCCCCTGGGGTAGCACTGTTCACCCAGACATCTGGGAAGGGTCTAGAAAAGGTGGCCTAAACAAATGCCTGCTCATGTATCAAGTTGACCAGCAACCAGAGGTTTGACGGCTGACCCCATTAGCAGGGCCAAACAAGAAAATATTACAACATAAAACATAGGCTAACAATAACCACCTGTAATATCCGGACACTTCTCGATCTTGTGGGATCGGAAAACCCCTAACCCCGAACTGGATATGGGGTAGGTATCAAGGCCCTTGCAGAAGACAGTTTCAGTGATGAGGAACAATTGACATAAGTGGGTGCCGGGTACACTCTTTTTGAAAGGGCAGGCGATGGTAGCTGTAAGGGGTGTGATGTAAGGCAGATTGAGCACCCCATCCTGAATTTGTCTCTACATAATGGCACATGACTGATGTCACGGACACAACTCCTACATTTAAGACCGACCTGTGACCTGTGTGTAACAGGGCCTGCCTATCGAGGGCTGGGCTTCTCAATCACATATCGTTGCATACAAGAGGAAGACGGGGAAGAGATTCATGTGTGACAGGGTATGCAAAAACAAATCTGGATCCCTGGGCTATCTGTGTGCTCACAACCAATGTAGAATGGCCTTCTTCTGTGAAGAAGTGGCAATCACTATATATATAATAGATATTTTGGAGTGATTTTGTTTGAAGCATGGGTGTGAAATAAATGAGAAACTCTGTGAGATGTTATGTGTTAAGTTTCATTTTATTTCAATCAATATTTCGGAGATGTGAGCTTCCTTTATCAAGAAAGTCTAGACTAACTGATTTGTGTTGTTCTTGGCGCTATGGATGGGAATGTTGAAATATATATATATATATATATATATATATATATATATATATATATATATATATATATATATATGTGTGTGTGTGTGTGTGTGTGTGTGTGTGTGTCATCCACAGACAGTGTTTCGGTGTTTAAAGCCTCTTCAGTGTGGCTAGAAACAACTACCTATGGCCAGGATAGAAATCCGACTGACTTTTTGTCTGCCCGACTTCTTAACCTCTCGGCCACTTGGCAGCTGCCGTAACATGGTGGTGTTTAAACTATTAAATACAAACATTTGTTTATATATTTTACGATTACCAGAGAGACTCAGTCTGTTTACAGACGAACCTTGCTTTATATATGCTGGCAGTGAAGTTATACATTATATATATATATATATATATATATATATATATATAGATAGTAGTGTAGACTGTCAATGCCACTTAATGACTCAATTTTGTGTTGTGGACTGTGTCTATGCAACCAACTTTTAAATCTAAAGAATACAACAAATGATGTTTCTGACTAATTGGATATAGCAAATAAAAAATGATTTACAAAAGGATAAGAAAAAGAAAAAAGAAAGAAAAAAGAAAAAAAAAGAGAAAAAAAAAAAAAAAGAATATACTTAAGAGTTAGAACCTAATTAATAATACCGAGCATTAATATGAAGTCTTGTGAAATCTCATTAGTATTTCTCATGATTTTTAGCAAAGTTACAAAAAATATCTTGAGCTTAAGCTTTAATAAGTTAAAGGAACATCAGCAGGACATCTATGTATACATATATAAAGGGCACCTCATGTGGTGTAATGGTGAGCAAGCTAGATTCACAGACCATTGTTAGTGAGTTTGATTTTTAATGGGTGCCCCTTACATCTGGTCTGGCCTGGCGCCACATCTAAGCTAAGTAAAGGGAGAGTTAGTGTGTATAGATGAATGCCCAGATGAAACTATGAAAATAAAACAATTAATGACAAAGTGAATATATATACACATTAAATATCACCAGTTCTTGATTTTTGTGTAAAAATTATAAAGATTTGATTTATATTACATAGAAATAGCATTGAAATTCTACATAAAAATGTCCAGTATTTGTAAATCTCAACAGTAAATAAATCAATACAACCGGTATTTTTTGACCGAGCCCCTCTACCCAGGCAAAAATGGGTAGCCACTTCTAGTTATATATTTTAGGATAGTCTAGACAGAGTCAATGACGCTTCTATGTCTATGCTATCCTTAGAACAACATATTCTCTCTATCACAGATATTGAGCACTATAAATAGAGCCAACTATATATATGTATGCGTGTGTGTGTGTGTGTACTTATATCCACAAATTATGAACAACAGAAAGCCAATCTATATGTAAATCCCATTATTTTTAACAAGTATGATGTTGGTCTGATAATATGCCTAGATATTTTTTTTAATACATTTTTAAAAGATGTTGATTGTTACAATAAACCCATAGATGCATCAAGTTTTCCATCCCAATAGATGGTTTTGGTTTGGTTTGTTTTACGGCATATCAACCTCAGTGGGTTATCTAATGCCGACAGTTTTGAAATAAATTAATTCTTAATGGATAACAAATTTTGTTTATCAACTCATGTTTTTCTATTTAACCCATAGATGGGACCCTAACAGGTACTACCACTCCAGGTCAGAGTGGATCTGGGAGCAATGGTGATGAAGGGGTGCTCCACATTCCCCAAACCTCCAAAACTGGAACCTCACCATCAGATAGAGTTTAACGTCATTCCCAGGACATATAGACCCTCAGTCAACGCCTTCTAGCACCCATGATAAAAAGGGGTTAGGGCTTGCCATAAGAGCAATAGGGTTGGGAAAATCATATAGGTGCTAGGGCTTGACGTGACCAGCCGATTGATCGGAGAGGGCCTCTCCGACCGCCCATCTAGCACAAGATAGGGCCAAAGTGGAGTATTGCAAGTCATGAACCGCTTATCCACCTGGGTTCTATCCTTAAGCATCACGGGTCGCCACCCATGGTCAAGAGGTAGCCCCATTGGGGGAGTCTTACCCCTCTGCAGAGGTGCATTCTAACGCCCCAGCCGACAGGGTGGCCATCCCAATAGAATCATCATTATAATTCAAAAGCAAGGGCATCTCATGTGGTGTAATGGCTAGCAAGTTAGATTAGCAAACCAGTGTGAGATTGATTCTCACTGGGTGCCCCATACTTCTAGTCTTGTGCCGCAGCTAAGCTATGCTTAATAAATAACTATAATTCAAACGCAACAAATAAACCCCAATATCAAACTAAAAAAATGTTTTTTTTAAATGGAATATATTTGGCTCACTACTACTACTACTACTAATTCCTCATAATCAACTTTTTTATGACTATTTCAGCAAAGGAGATATTTTTAACAGAATATTGATTTTTCACAGGAATTTTGAAAATTAACAATAATGATGCTTGTTTACATCATGTCAATATAAATTTTCCAAGTTATATCTAAAACTAGAAACGGCTACCCATCGGCAACTGGGTAGAATGGGGTGCAAAATAATAAAAAATAAATTTTTATTTTCTTAATTTATTTTTTTTAGAACAAACCCTGGTGTATTGATTTGTTTACTTTTGAGATTTACAAATGCTGGACACTTTTAAGTAGAATTTCAATGCTATTCCTATGTATATTTAGATTTTTAAATATCCTCAAATATAAATCAAATCTTCATAATTTTTGCACAAAAAGCAAGAACCGGTGATATATGTGTATATATATTTACCTTGTCAATAATTGTTTTATTTTTGTTGTTTCATCTGGACATACATAAATACAGGCCAACTGCCCTTTATATATGTATTAGAAGCGGCTACCCGGCAAAGCCTGGGTAGAAATAAAAAAAATAATTTAAAAAAAAAAAAAACATAAAATAAACATGGTGTAATGGTTAGCAAGTTAGTCTTGCAGATCTATTACTACTAAATTAGAAATTTCAATCCTCGCAGGACGCCCCATAAAAATCTCAACGTAAAAAAAAACCTTCTGCAACAGACAAAATCAAAAGAAAAAAAAAAAATTGATTTCCACTACATACACAAGGTAAATAAACTAACAAGATTTGGACCCTCTCATTTTTAACCAGAGGGTGTTGCAAGATGATTACGTTCGTACAATTAAGGAACACGAGTATTAATATATAGATATATACCTATAAAAGTGAACTACTTAATTCGCAAAATTGAATCTTCAAATTTTTCTTTTTGAATGACTGCACCACTTGGACTAACGAAATAGTTCGAGAAAAGGCTAGATGGGAACTATATAAAACGGCTGTATGGTGTCTTCAACAAATCTTGGAAGTAGCAACCCACAAAAAAACCCCAGCTGTATGGCCACTTACCTCTTATCACACAAACCATCCAAGTAAGACGAACAAGACTCGTTGAGCACTGCTGGAGAAGCAAGTGACGGTCTCCTATGGACTACTATGTATGGACACACCAGTGTAGGCCGACTTACATCAATCTGCTCTGCACGGAGTCTGGATGCTATACAGAAGACCTGCCAAAGGTGATAACTGATAGGGGCAGTTGTTGTGAGAGAGAGATAGAGATAGTCATGAGTATCCAGGCTGTTAGCATGATCTGATGATGATTTTAACACTATGGGTGAACAAAAAGTGACATTCTGGATACTGTGCAGAGGACCTGCCCGGTTGATAGGGACTGTTGGCAAGAGAGAGTCAGGAGTATCTGTATTGAGAGCACGACCGGATGATAAGGTTTTATTAGCTTCAAAATCTTTTTGACCAATTAGACAGCTTTTAAGCTAGTTTAATAAATATATTCAAGAACAAACCCCAGCCCTCAGATAAGTGTTTAAAAACAAACAGCCTAACAAACAAAAACAAAAGAGAGAGTCAGGAGTATCTGTATTGAGAGCACGACCGGATGATAAGGTTTTATTAGCTTCAAAATCTTTTTGACCAATTAGACAGCTTTTAAGCTAGTTTAATAAATATATTCAAGAACAAACCCCAGCCCTCAGATAAGTGTTTAAAAACAAACAGCCTAACAAACAAAAACAAAAGAGAGAGTCAGGAGTATCTGTATTGAGAGCACGACCGGATGATAAGGTTTTATTAGCTTCAAAATCTTTTTTATCAATTGGGCAGCTTTTAAGCTAGTTTAATAAATATATTCAAGAACAAACCCCAGCCCTCAGATAAGTGTTTAAAAACAAACAACCTAACAAACAAAAACAAAAGAGAGAGTCAGGAGTATCTGTATTGAGAGCACGACCGGATGATAAGGTTTTATTAGCTTCAAAATCTTTTTTATCAATTGGGCAGCTTTTAAGCTAGTTTAATAAATATATTCAAGAACAAACCCCAGCCCTCAGATAAGTGTTTAAAAACAAACAGCCTAACAAACAAAAACAAAACATTAAACTCAACTCTAGAGCATAAACATCGTTATCTAAAGTTAGTTTTTCATTCCATTAAAAGACTGAAAATTTATATCAATTCATTCAGCTTGAAATATGAAACATATATAAAAAGGTAGGTATTTATGCAACCCTGTTCGCTAGGGGTAGGATGGGACACAAGGTCACAAGTATGGGGCATCTAGCAAGGATTGAACACAATATTCAGTAGTAATGGATCTGTGAGATTAGATTGCTAATCATTACACCATGAAGAGATGCCCTGAAGTAACGAAAGTTCATTCAGGTCTCAAACCCGGCCAGGGGTAGTTGTTAATGTATAACCACACTGATGAGAGGTGATACCTTGAAATACTTGTCTGTGGATTACTTATTTTATATAAGTATATATATATATATATATATATATATATATATATATATATATATATATATATATATATATATATAGTGAAATAATGCTCAGCCTAAATTTTGGGCTTATTAGTTAAAAACATCCACATTGCTATGCAAGCAGTGAAGTTTTGTACTATTCTATTTTGCAAGGGTTTCAAATACAAAATATACCTGAGGTACAAATAGTTAAGTATCTTTATAATAAAGAGTTAAAACTGGTCCATAAATTTTCACTGAGTGCACTATCTTTCTGGCCTTTAGCTAAAGTAGACTTAGTAAGTGACAATTGGTTTAGAAAAAATTGGTCAGTTAGAAAGAAAGAAAAAATGCATGGTCATTATATTGTAAGGCCTTCTATACTGAAGATTATAATTAAAAATCCTATAAATACACGATTGAATTGCAAAGAGTCAAGGTTTCTATGTAATCAATATTACTGAGATATGGGTGTGTGTGTGTGTGTGTGTGTGTGTGTATAGATATATATATAAGTAAAGTAAAGTCGTCGGGGCGGCCTAATGTCGGTATGAGCTATACAGCGAGGGAGTCTATCCCCTTTTCACTAGCGCTAGACTAAGGAGATTATTTTAGTGTATGAGGTGGAGCGCCACACCTACCATCAGCTCCTCACTTAACCACACAGATCTGTGCTACTCATACGTTGAGTTAGCAAGGGCCGGTATTGAACTAGGAACCTTGTGGTTTCTAGCTGAACACTACCGACTGAGCTAACCTGGCCCTAAGCGTTTCAAAAACATTTTTTTTTTTTAATTCTTTTTTTTTGAAAACTTCAAAATTCTCTGTATTTTAACCATTCTAATCTCAAATATCAAACATTTTACCCTGAAGAAGGCCGAAAATGGTGCATTTTCTATTATTATTATTATTATTTCATATTTAAAACAATAATAAATAGAATACAATGTGTACATTAACAAACTCCCGGTCAAAACACGTGTTGGTAATTCATTAAACTAATTTTATCCATTCAACATTTTCTTTCCTTTATTTATCCTTTCAGCATATAAGGTCTATCTAGAAAGCATCTAGCTATTTAAAAGAAAAAGGACCTACCTAGGGCAATGGTGCTTTAGTACCATTCAAAGTACTCCCCTTTTGCGGTAAAGTGGTTAGCTGATGGTATGTGTGGTGCTCCACCTCAGATGCTAAAATAATCTCCTTGGTCTAGCGTTAGTGAAAAGGGGATAGACTCCCTCACTGTCTGGCTGATAACAACATTAAGCCGCCCCGACGACTTTACTTTTACTTTATACCTGCAATAATAGTTAGTCCATTGATTTTAAGAGCAGGGTTTCAAGTGGTCTCATAGTTAATCAATAGTTTATAAAGTAGGTCTGGTTTTATCTACACAGTAAACTCTAGCAATGACATTCATTTTAAAAGTATCATGAATCACTTTCTTTGATTTTATATTCACTCAGGTTTTTCAGAGATCAATTCACGGCAACAACAGCATTTCAGTATATTCATTTTTTAAAACTATGATAAATAAATCCTTAAAATAACGTACTCTAAATTAGAAACTGCTGAAAAGAAATTCAAAGAGAAGACTCATCAATGATCTGGTTGGATTGTTGGGTTTTACGGCATGTCAACCCTTGTTGGGTTATTTTATGCCAAAGACATTTTGTTTTATTCATTCTTGTTGGGTATTCAAACAATTTTTCCAACATTCTTAATACTCATTTTTTAATCTATTTAACCAATAAATGGGACCCTAACAGGTACTACCACTCCAGGTTAGGGTGGACCTGGTACTCCACGCTGCCCAGAGGTCCAGAATTGGAACTTCATTAGAAATCAGTTTAATGTCATACTCAGGACACTAAAGACCCTCAGCCAGTGCCTTCTAGCACATATGTGATAAAAAGGGTTGGAGTTGCCATAAGCGCAATAGGTTGGGACAATCATATAGGTACTAGGGCTTGACATAACCAACTGATTGATTTACTCCCTTTGAACCCAATATTTCATGCTAAGCATTATCTTACTATTTATTGTAAGTCAATATTTAAAAGGCTAAGTGAAGTCAGTCTTAATATAATGGCCATTTACAGCCTTTCTTATATATATTCTTATCTATAAGTAAAAAGTAAAGTCATCGGGGCGGCCTAAAGTCGGTATCAGCCAGTCAGCGAGGGAGTCTATCCTCTTTTCAATAGCGCTAGACCAAGGAGATTATTTTTGTCGTCTGAGGTGGAGCGCCATACCTACCATCAGCTCCTTTACCTCACAGATCCCTGTGCTACTAATATGCTGAGTTGGCGAGGATCAGTATCGAACTAGGAACCTTGTAGTTTCTAGCCGAACGCTCTACCGACTGAGCTAACCCGGCCCATTTCTTATTTATACATGTATATATATTTTGTTAATTGTTTTATTTACATACTTTCATCCAGACATAAATATATACACACCCAATGCCCTTTATATATGTATAGATTAAACAAAACTTAAGTTAAAGCCCCCATTGAACAATGCGCAATTTATGTCAAGCTCACCATAAATATTTATTACACATATGTATTGACAAATAAGCCATTTTCTCTCATTTGCAAAAACGTGAGAAGAAGAATGGTAAAGTTTTAAGTCTTATTGATTCCTTTCTTTCTTAAACAACAGCTGTTCTGGCATTAATTTATTTGGATCAGCTAATTGACCTACCAAAAATTGTGATTTCTATGATTCAACATTAAGTCTCATAAAATACAACAGATTTTAAATAGAATGTATGAAAAGTGCATTGACATATCTGGATCATTCCATCTGGCAAGTAGAGACAAAAAATAAAAATAGAAAAAACATTTTTGTTGTGTCCTTAAAAAAATGAAAAATTTTTATTAAATAAATAAAAAAAAAAAAAAAAAAAGAGAGAAAAAGATAATGGTAAGTAATGATTTCATATGAAAAGAGAGAAAGAGATAGAATAGGAAAATGATTTTTTTTGTGACTATTACAAATTTGTAAACGAATGAGGCAGTGGAATGCATAGAAATTTTTGAATACCATATATTAGGTATTGACAAAATTTTTATTTATTTATTTATTTAAAAAAAAAAATTTTTTTATTAAATTTTTTTACCCCCTGGAAAGATGAATGTAGTTTTTGCTTTATTATGAAAAGGAGGGATTAAAAAAAATCATATGTAAAAATGGGTCGGGTAAATCAATGTGCTACTGGTACTATGTAACCCAATACTACCTGTTTCATAGTTGGATCATCAGTGTCTAAACCGGTAACCCCACAGATTTTGTCTGGTGAGGAGGGTGGCTAAACATCCTGCAGAACAAAAAACAAGACCTGCAAAAGGGCAGAGGAAGCTCTTTGCTCAACGGCCATCTAGCACATTATTTCCAAAGCCCAACCCTCCTCATCGCGGCAGGTCATGTAAACTTGGTAGTGTCAGAGCCATGCCATCGAGAACTGAAGTTCCTGGTAGGGTCACCCAAAGCAGACAGGTCGGGCACCAAGGGGCTCTGGCAAAAATCCAAAAGGATTGTCAAGAATCAATAGCTTTTGGAATACTTGTCCCTGTGTCTGTAGAAAATTTGTGGCAAACAAGGGCATCTCTTTTCCCTGATCAGTATATGCATGTGGGGTTTGGGGACCGGAGCTGGTTCAACCAACCCAGGGTGAATGCTGTCACAGAAGACGTGTAAAAATTATTCGTTTGATAGTCTTTAATACAGGAAAATTTAATAAATTAACATCTGTATCTGTCAAAATGGTGCATTTTTTCCCTTGAGGATTTGTTCTTTTTAAGATGATTTATTTCATTATTATAATCAAGAAATTTATAGAAAAAAAAATTGAATATGTAAGTTCAGATTCTGTTCTTAATGAAAAATCCCTCTTCCATGGCAGGATGCAACACATGGTCAATTTTCAAGTAGAGTACCACTGGTTTCAATTCTGAGATTTTCTTCAAGAATTTATGGTTAAAGAACCCAACTGCTCTACCATTTACCCATAGCTGGGGCTGATAGATTCATGCTTTTCAAAGGGTATTAGCACAAAGTGAAACAAACAGCCTTGTCCAGGATTTGAACTTGGGTTGCTAATCCCATTCCCTTCAGCAATAACCACTACACAAAATAAGCCTTGATCTAGTATATAAAGTGGTGATCACAAAAGTATCAAGACTGAACCTTTTAATTTTTTATTTTTTCATAGAAGTTGGGCAACTTATATAATAAACTAATGTTGTATAGCCTGTTGTGATATTTTCTGAAACTGTAGTTTTTTGGTGAAACACTGGATTGTGCAAACACAACATCCTCTATACTCACTAGATCATCATTTCCTAAATTGAAAATTATTGAAGGTAAGATTTGAGAAAATAGAGAACATATATATATATATATATATATATATATATATATATCAACCCCACCACACGAGCAGGATGTGCTACATGGTCAATTTCTCGAGTGGAGATTAACAGGTTTAAATTCAGAGTGTTCCTTCTCCCAGACTGGTTACCTAGCCATGGTTAAAGAGCCCAGTCTGCCCTATGATTTACCCATAGCTGGAGGGAGAATAGTTGATGCATACCTTTCCCAATAGTATTAGTGCTATGTGAAATGCAAACAGCCTCGTCCAGCATTTGAACTCGGGTTGACAAGTCTATTTCCTACAACTCTAACCATTACATCACACACCTCCATTAAAATAAATATATATCAGCAAAGTTTCACATATCAAAAGACCATTTGTTTTAACTTGGTCTCAGCCTCCAAGATTTAAAGTGAACATTTCTAGTAGGAAGTAGAATGATTTTACTCCTCAATGAAGATTTTATTTTAGTCAATGATGATTAGGATGTAAAGAACACTTAAAACAGCAAACAATAAGACATTTTTTGGACCAATCAAAATGCACCAATTAAAACCCAATTTTTGAACCCTTTTCCAAACCTTGATAAACAGACATAAGTAGATAAATCTTAGATGTTAGCAAAGCTACTCACCTCCCCATTATAAAGGAACACCAACACTAGGAATTGAATAACTTCATTGAATCAACAGAACAATTACTTATCTCAGGGTTACTCATTAAATGAAGTGTGATTGAATTGTTTTTTTTAATTAGACTGCTTTTCCTTGTTTGTGTTGTGTCTGCCATAGCTACTAAAAAAAATTGTTTATGAGGGGAGATGGTAAATACATAGAAAAGCATGTACTTCGTAACCCTTGGCCATGAGGTGACACAAGGTCAATTTTTAAGTAGAGTTTAACAGGTTTGAATTCAGAGTTTTCATTCTTTAGACTGGTTACCTAGTCAAGCTTAAAGAACCCAGTCTTCCCCACTATTTACCCATAGCTGGAGGGAGAGTAGTTGAATGCCTATCTTCCAAGGATATTAGCACTATGTGAAATGCATACAACCTCATCCAGGATTTGAACTCCTGTGGATTATACAAAGAATTCAGTTTGAAATTCCCTGCTGGTTATAGATTATGTCATACCAAGGTTAAAGAGACCGGTCTGCCCTATTTACCCATAGCTGGGGGGAGAATAATTAGATTCATGTTTATCCCAAGTGTATTAGCACTATTTGAAATGCATGCAAACTGCCTCATCCAGGATCAAACTTGAATTGCAGAGTTCATTTCCTATAAGGATAACCATTACGCAATGAGTGCCACAAACAACCATATAGATAAGATAAATAAATCCCTTGTAATTGTAAATTTTGCAACAGATTTAGTGTTATTTCCAATTGTTGATTTGTGATATCCTTGTATATCTTGAAGGTCATAATTCACAACTTGTATACCTTGTTTTTACTTATGTCAGAAAACAAAGCAGGTGACAATCAAGAAAAGGTCATCTATATCAATATTACACAATAAACCTACAACACATACAAATAGCCAATTACACAATAGATACTTAATCTTCTTTCTAGGGTGTCCTATCATAGTGTTGGTTGTTTTTTTTTTTACGGCATATCAACCCTTTTCAAGTCATTTAATGCCAAATCAAGTCATTTTGATATATGGTTGCTTACAGTACCTGCTTTGATTAAACACCCATCTAAGTATTGAACAGACTCATCGCTGCTTAACTTCAGTGATCTAGCAGGAACCGGTGCTTTCAACGTAACTTGACCGTAAGTCCCCCCCATCATAGTGTAATGGTTAGCAAGCTAGTCTCACAGATCCATTACTACTGAATAGCAAGTTCAATCTTCACTGGATGTCCTATACTTGTGACTTTGTATCACATCATATCCTTGGCAAACGAGTTGGGTAAATACCTGCCCAAATATAATGTCATGGCTAGTTTATGAGCGAGAAAAAACAGCAGGTTTCATGCCTTAGGTTGGTTGGATTTTATGGCATGTCAACCCTTGTTGGGATATTTTAAGCCGAAGATGTTTTGTTTTATTTATTCTTGATAGTATTCAAATTTTTCTATTTTCAAACTCAATTTTTAAAAAAACCAAAAAAAAAAACCATCTTTTAAAACTCGTTTTTTTATTTAACCCATAGATGGGATCCTAACAGGTACTACCACTGTCATGCCTTAGGGCATCCCATTGTGGTGTAATGGTTAACAAGCTAGTCTTGTACTGTTTTTCAATTGTAATCCCTGTAAAATAAAAGAGGACAAAAATTTACTGCTTGCATAGCAATGTGGATGTTTTTAACACTCATAGGCCCAATATTTTGGGGTTGAGCACTATATAACTACACACACACACACACATATATATATATATATATATAACATACACTTCAGAGCATCCCATCATGGTGTAATGGTTAACAAGCTAGTCACTCAGATCCATTACTACTGAATAACGAGTTCGATCCTTATTGGATACCCTATACTTGTGATCTTGTGTCACATCCTATCCTTGGCGAATGGTATTAAGTGGCATAATGGTCAATGATAGAAAAATGGAATTGGTAAGCCGAGTTTAAGTTCTGGTAAAAGGTATTTGCAATTATCTATATATTAATACTAGTGTTCCTTAATTATATGACCGTTATCATCTTGCAACACCCTCTGGTTAAAAATGACCATCCAAATCGTACAAGATAAATGCAAAACTGTAAATCTTTGTTATTATCTGGTGTTGCTTATCCACAGAATTCTTATAAGTTTCATCACCTCAGCTAAATAATGGACTATTCCATTTTTATTTTACATATGTAATAGAGGGGGGTGCATGGAAGCAATAACACTAATTTGTTTCAATCAAAGATAATGAAAAGATGAAAAGGAAAAGAAAGAAAAAGAGTTAAATGAAGATTATTATATTTTTTACATATTTAACTATCCAATTGCTCTTAAGTAAACATATCAAATGTTTTAATAATTATCATACCGTGGTATATCTACAGGTCCTGCTAGTTTCTCACCAATGCCCTTAAGACATCCATTTCTTCCTCTAGCTAAAGTGTGTGTGTGTGGGGGGGGTAGACTAGTTTTGGTGGGTAACTAGTCTACAAGGACAACTCTAAATCTAAAGCCAGCTAAGGGGGTAATCAAGTTATTGGACCTAGGCTTTACTTTTCAGGTTCCAGTTATATCAAAGTCACATACAATCGCATACGAGAGGAAACTGGGGAAGGGGCTCATGAGTAACAGGGTACGTAAAAAACAAAGTTGGATCCGGGCCACCTGAGTGCTCACAACCAAAATACTTGTAGAAATGGCCTTCTTCTGTGAAGAAATGGCAATCATCATCTATATATATATATATATTAAATTTAAAAAAAAAAACGGCTGTAAAATTTTGTCCAAAAATGAGAATTGCTCTATCCATTTTTGGGCCTGGTCAATATTGGAGGCATAACAGTTATTGTACAAAGTGGATTTGGCTACCAGAGTTCAAATCCTGAACAAGGCTGTTTGCATTTCACATAGCCCTAATAGCCCAGGGAAAGGTATGACTAACTATTCTCCTTTCAGCTATGTGTAAATAGCAGGGCAGACTGGTAAGGGAAACTTAATTCAAACCAGACCTGGAAAAGATGAGCTCTGCCAGGTTATTCCTGCCCAAGACACGCTACATGAATAGTACTTCCACGATGAAACCAGGTTATGGGATAAGTTAAGTCAATATTTTACTATACACATTAAGCCTAATATAGTAACTATTTATCGATTTTTTTTTTAAATGAAATTATGGGATAGCTTAAAACAAAGCTATCTGTACTCTAGAGTAAAGTTTGATTGTGATGTGTTTTTTTTGGTAAATTTCAAGGAGCCTGGGTACAGAGTATCCAAGGGCAAAAGGCTTAAGATTTAAAGAGTCTAACCCAACAAGTATTTAAGAATGTATCCTTTTTTTTTTTTTAAAGTTTTAATTTTGGAAGTGCAAGTGAACAACTAAATTTGAACTTCACTGTTCACTTCACACTTCTTAGGAAATGAAGACACATCCCTACACCATCCCATAGCCAGATATTCGGACACCCTCTTTTTATTGGGGGGGGGACAAAGAAACTTATACTCGGCAATGATTGATTCAATGGCATGTCAACCTGCCTATGGTTATTTTATTCCTTAAGGTTAGGGAATAGTGTTCATACTCACATATTTTATGTAGTTGTTTAACAGGTTTCTTTTTGTTTGCACACAGTCCTATTGAATATGAATAATTTTGAAACAGATCTATTTGACATAGATGGGTACATAACAGGTACTACTACTCCGGGTCAGAGTGAACCTGGAAGTAATGGCAATGAATGGGTACTCCACACTGCCAAGATCTCCAGAACTAGAGCCTCTCTATCAGATGCAGTTTAGGGTCTTACTAAGGACCCCTGCCCATTTATCTTTGGCGGGGGCGGGGGAGGTCTCATACATGGCAAGCAAAGAATTTTGATAAACACTTTGATAAATTACTTATCTTACTACCATGTAGTAGTAAGGGTAATAAATACCTTTTACATCCAATTTCAACCTTTTTTTTTTTTTGTTTAATGGCATATCAACCTTCATGTGTTATTTAATGCCAAAACCATCCCTGTAGAAAAACAGTAGTTGTACTATTTAACCACTAACTTGGGGTGATGAAGGGTTCATAAGTTTTCCAAGGGTATTAGTCCAAAAGGGAACATAATAGTGTGACTGGAGTTTGAACTCACTTAATACAAAATTGCAGTCCATCACATAAGGACTTGTCCACTCAACCTTGGCTGATTGGCTGTTTTATGGCATATCAACCCTTTTCGGGTCATTTAATGCCGAATCAAGTTATTTTGATTATGTGGTCACCCAATTAAGTATTGAACAGGCTCATCGCTGCTTAACTTTAGTAGCAGAAACTGGTGCTTTTGACATCTCTCAACCTTGATATGAACCAGTAAACATCTTAAAAAGGTACATTTGTACTTTTATCTCTCCCAGTGATCATTTTTTAAATTTTTATTTGAAGCAATTATTTTATTTATAAATTATTTTAATTTTCTTTTAAAGTAAAAGCCAAAAATAAATTAATTGAAATCACATGAATCTAAAAACGAAAAGTGTCATTTGATTTAAAAAAGAAAAAGAAAAAAAGGAATACTAAATAATCCTCTAAACACAAAAGTACACATGCCCTGAAAGTTCTGGATTTACCCATTTTCCCATTTTAGTAGGGAGGGGTACAAGTGCGGAAATAAAGAATGTGGCCTATTTTGTATGCTTACATATTTACATAGTTGGGTGACTCTTGTAAAAATAATGGTAAATAGGCTAAGCTTACAGACCATTGTTAGTGCAATTTTCACTGGGTGTTCTATACTGTTGGATTTTTGCCAAAATAAGCTAAGATTAGTAAATATCTATATAATTGAATACTTTCCATTAGCATACAGTATGTGGATGTATAGGGTGATCCAAAAGATTTGTCATCCCCACTCTTTTTTTTTCCTTTTTAAGGAGGTAAGATAATTACATAATACAACTCGAAATTCTAGAAAATAATTCAATTTTTAAAGATTTTTTTTTTTTAGAGGTAAAATAATTACATAAACTTATTAAAATAAAAAAATGAAAGTTAAAACAATATGCAGGGGTGACAGTACTTTCGGACAACCCTGTAAACTACACTTTTACTGTAGCTTTAAAAAAAAAAAAATGAATAAAAAAAATAATGTGAATTAAATTCAATTTGTATATAATAAAAATTATTTTCAAGGTTGATGTAGTTATTTTTAAAAAGCACATGTTTATTATGATCTCTTGTGAATAGCAAGCACTCACTCATACAAATCTTTTGTACACACATAATACATTAGGGCATTCCAATGTGGTGTAATGGTTACCAGGTTAGTCTCGGAGAATCTTTACTATAGAATAGCGAGTTTGATCTTCACTGGATGCCCCATACTTGCGACCTTGTATCACATCCTACCTGTGGCGAGCAGATTGAGTAAATAACTACATAATAGTATTAATGTATTATTAATACATTAAGTTTTAAGATTGATTTTGAATGCTTATCACAATGTTTCAGGACTAAAATCCTATCTTCAGAAGACCTCTGTGCCCATAAAGGGATTTTCACAGCTATTTGCATCTGTAGCATAATTATTATGTTCTAAAGAGAATTTGGGGATTGAAAAGAAAACGGTAATCAGATTTCTGGAGAAAGAGAAGAAAAAGAAGTAAGAACAAAAAGAGGTTAAAGTTTGGAAGGGTAAACACTCGACAGTGCCAGCCAATGACCCTGGAACTAGATTGAAAAATAAAAACGGAAGTCCCAGTTTCTGTGGAGGAGCGGAAGTGAGGTGAACCCATGAGCCTAGGAAGAAACAAACAACCCCTTTTTGACTATACGACTTTTGTATATTGTTACTTTGAACTAACAACTACTACTACTACTAACGATTACTACAAACCGAATTGGCCCCTACACAAAGCATCCAGTCATATTAGTGTTGAGGTAGTAATGCATGTTTCTGTATTTGTTTTTAGTGTTTGAATTCAAACACTAAAAACAAATACAGAAACACACATTACTACTTCAACACTAATATGACTGGATGCAATGAGGGAGTCGGCAAATTCTATAGATGAAGCCAGCACAACCCACCCTGGGAGAATACTGCCACAACTATAACTGACGTTGCAGTCCAGCACTTTACCCATGAAGACTACACTCTCCTGATCCTCGCTGGTGCTCCATACTTATGACCTTGTGTTGCATTCGACTTGTGGCATACATGTTGAATAAATACTTACAGCCGAATACCATTTTCTAGTGAAAACCTTAACTCTTAACATCCTGTTGAGAATTTTCTTAAGTCCAAAGCCCCACTCCTCTAAGGATTTATCAATAAATGGCTAAAATGGCCTTTTCATTTAAAGTTACCAGTTATTTCCCTTAAATTAAAGACTTCTAAATATGTTTAATATTACATTTAAACAAAGGCTATCATTTGGGGTTGATTAGGAAAATGAATGTGACTTCTGGCCGGGGGGAATAGGACGTTAAGAGTTAAGGTAAGTTAGAATGCCTTTAGCAAAAAGATATTGAATATGTGAAAAACATTCAATTGATATTTAACTCATTAAGAATTTGTGTTTGGTGAGATAAGCTTGGATTATTACAAGTTTATTTGATTAAATTTAATTATGAAAATGGAACACAAATATTGGGCAGCATTATACAATCAATGAATACGAACAGGTTCGGTAGATATACAACAGTATGATAATTTAATTATTACAACACTTAGATATGCTAAATAGTTCAATATGTAAAAAGCATAAACTTTATTTATCTCCCTCTCACTCTTTTTTCCTTCTTTTCATCACATTCGTTTGAAACAGATTAGTGTTATCGCTTTCAGACACTCCCCCCTCTATCTTTCCCCTACTCTTTATTATATTTTTTCTGCGTAGCATGTCCTTTTCTTTATTTATAATAAAACAGAATGGTCCATTATTTAGCTGAGGTGATGATATTCATAAGAATAATTTGGTGGATAAGCAACACCAGATAATCAGAATTTACATTTTTGCATTTCGTCTTGTATGATTTGGATGGTTTCATTTTTAACCAGAGGGCGTTGCAAGATGATAATGGTCGTACAATTAAGGAACACTAGTATTAATATATAGATTCCTGTGGCAGCAGAGTCACCCCTTTCCCCTTGCCATCAGAGTCCTTGGAAATGATTTCCTGTTCACAAAAAAATCAAAACCCAACTGTTGAATATTATTTTTTATGTTAGATCCTTCTTTTAGATCTTCTATTCTCTGCTTGTGTTGAGTTCCCTGGGTTCTTATGCATCAGGTCAGTATCAGGTGTTGTCTCACTCTGCATCCATCTTAGTTCTTTTTAATCAAATCGGGAACATGGAGACTTAATTCTTTTGGTGTACATATTTATTACCTGATCCCAACTTTAATTCGCGTGCACGGAAGAATAGCACAAAAATGCCAGTATGCATCTTGGCCAAAGGGCTCTCTCACAGATTCTCAATCGATCCAAAATATTTTCCAGGATTCTTTGATTACTAGGCCAACCAATGAGGACCGCTCAGATGACTACCGAGTGCAACCCTGTGTTAAAATTTTGGGTGTTTTTCCATAAATTCTTAGTTAACTACTAACCATTAAATTTAAATCTTTACACTACATTACAAAAATTATAGGCTATGCCTATTCATTGTATAATAACTCCATGGTCACCATTTGGGAATATGTAACAGGTTATAACAAACAAACTGAAAAGCAGTGTCAGTCGAGGACTTTCATTCTAAGAGTGGGAACAATATCTTCTCTGCATGGCTTTACCAGACCTTGTATATACAGATATATTGACTTCTAACTGAAATAGACAAGGTTGTTTGTGTTTCACATCATGTTAACGCCTGTGAGAAAAGCATGAATCAATTTTGAAGGAGATAAACTTGATAATTTTTTTATCTTTTACACAATAACTCTCATTACTTTTTAGACAGACCTCATACATTTGTGCTTCTTTTCTATACAAATCCTTATAGGTACACTATTTTTTACAACATTTAAAACCAAACTATCGCCAGTTGATTTTTGTCATGGTAAAGGGACAATTACTCACACACAAAGAGAAGTAGGAGTTGTGTAATAATAGTGAACAAGATGCAAAGTCAGATACTTGGTAATAGTATATTTATTTGATCAGGAATCCATATACATACTAACTCCCCGTCTTGTCTGTCTGACAACTAATTTATAAGGTAGACGCAACCATTCTTTTACGGTCTAGAGGGGAGGTAGGTAATCCTATGCAACATAAATTAAAATATGAGGGTCATTCAATAAATAAGGTGAATTATTAATTACAGAAATCTGGTTCAAATTGTGAGCCTTCTTTACTGGTTATAATTAGATTTA
The DNA here is from genome assembly GCA_023376005.1 of Doryteuthis pealeii. Classification (NCBI taxonomy): domain Eukaryota; kingdom Metazoa; phylum Mollusca; class Cephalopoda; order Myopsida; family Loliginidae; genus Doryteuthis; species Doryteuthis pealeii. The sequence goes on from CM042146.1 coordinate 107,974,782, forward strand.
ATGTTGAGTTCATAATTTTCTCTTATCGAAAAATCTATATATTAATACTCGTGTTCCTTAGAAGTACGACAATTATCATCATACAAACCCCTCTGGTTAAAAATGAAACCGTCCAAATCATCCAAGATGAAATACAAAATTGTAAATCTTGATTATCCGGTGTTGCTTATCCGCCGAATTTTTATTTCTTATGAGTGTTGTCACAACTAAATAAGAAAAAGTATATGCTACACAGAAAAAATATAGAAAGAAAGAAAGAGAGTAGGGGAAAGAGAGAGAGAGAGAGAGAGGAGGGTGAAGCGATAACGCTAATCTGTTTCAATCAAACAATGAAAAGAAAGAAAAAAGTTTTAAATTCAAGTGTTATTCTCCTAGACTGGTTACTCTACCAAGGTGAGATACCATAATGCTTTACTATTTCACCTATAATAAATTAGGTAGAGTATATAAATTCATGCCTTTTCCAAAAAGGCACAAGGCACAACTGAAATACAAACAGCCTTGTCCAGAATTTGGACTTGGTTCCATTTTTCAATGACAATGAGTAGGTATAGGTATGTACAAAAAATATGCACCTACTAAAGCACATTTTTTTTTTTAAATTCACAAAAATCGGCTAATTAGCAGATTTTGATAAAACCTTTCAGTATCTAACCAAGCTGTAGTTGCATTAGTGCTACTGTATCGCTGCACCACTTAGACCTTTAAGAAGCACCTAGTGAATAAGGTAAACATAGACCTTTAAGAAGCACCTAGTGAATAAGGTAAACAAGACCTTTAAGAAGCACCTAGTGAATAAGGTAAATGAGACCTTTAAGAAGCACCAGCTGCAAAAATACTGCATGCGGTCTTAAATTGTGGAAACACACCACAAGAAAGCAGCTGTATGGTCACTTGCCCCCTATCACACAAACCATCCTACTTCAGTAGGGTAATACTGGACACTACTGGAGAACCAAGGATGAACTCATAAGCGACTTTCTATGGAACCTAGCACATGGGCACACTAGTGTGGGTCGTCTAACAAAGACCTACATTGACCAGTTCTGTACGGATACTGGATGCTGCAGGGAGGACAAGCAATAGAAAAATGGTTTCTTTTAAGATATCTTTCCTCAAAATTTTGAAAACATTATTTTGTTGTCATGTTAATCTCTTTTTAATGTGGTTTTTCATCGGACTATTTCTACAGAGGCCCACAAGAGAACCAATTTAAAAAGAATTTGAACCTTCTCCCCCCCCCCAAAAAAAAAACACGGATTATTACGCTTGTGGTCATCCATAGTTTACAAGAAATCCACGAGTCGCTTGTCTAGAATTACTGATAGAGAAGTGAGCGTTTCTTTTTTGTGTACATCCTAACAATGACCATTTACGCCAAGCACACCTGTTCAATTATTACAATAAATAAGTACTCGCTGTTAGTAAACCATCATATCCCAGTCACCCCCCCCCAATATAATCATTGATAACTGAATAAAAACAGGAAGTAATTCATGTTAGCAATTATTGATTACATTTGGAGAGGAAAAAAAAACAAACAATTCATTCACATAAAAAACGATTAAAAACTTCAAAATTAAAAAATAAGTTGTCTTTTTTTTAAATTGAAGAAAATACATAAAAGTTTTATTAAATTTTGTTTTTTTATTTATTTATTTTACTTTGTATTCTTAAAATAGTATTTTTAAAATACAAAGCATATATTTGGTACCTGATACTGTTTTTTTTTCTTTTTTAGATGTAAATAAATTTCAAAACCAAACTAAACTTAGTTTTTCAAAATAACTTTTAAATTTCAAAGATATTTTATGGATAAATTTAAAAATGAAACCAAATGAGCACATACTCCCCCCCCAAAAAAAAAAATCAAAACACTAACTTCAGGACATTTAAAAAAGACAGAAAAAAAAAAATTAAATAATAAATAATTAAATAAAACTAAAACTAGCAGTACCTTAGTTTTAAAAGGGCATAATTTGCATTAACTTAAATTTCGTTTAGAATGTTTTACGCAGTTTTTTAAATTTATTTTTATGTTCATTATTATTTTTCCTTTAATTTGTTAGAATTCTCCTTAGAATTCAAAAATAGACAAATGCGTGGAGTGAAGGGTGGGTGTTAAAAAGAAATAAATAAAAAAGAAATGAAGAACCTTCGATGACATTCATGATTAAGTTAAAGAATGGTAAAAAGTTAAAAACAAACTAATACTACTGGTTATATTAAGCAGCAGCACAAAATCTTCAAAGTTAGCGTCTATTAAGGTCATTCTTGTCTACGTGCAATGGAAATTCCATGGTTCCGACATCACACTCCGTAGAAGAGTTCATTAAAAAAATTATTTAAAAAAAAAAAAAGAAGGCTTTTTCAGTACCAAAGTTTTTATTTTATTTTATTACCAGTGTTTCATATTTTTTTAAAAATCAAATGTTGACGTTATACACTTTATCAAGAAAATGAAACGATTCAAATTTTAACTATAAAACTTACGTAATTTATTTTGGTATTTTCAATAATTTCCACGTATTAGTAAGTAATAATCGGCATAAGTTTTTAAAGGGGGTAGAAAAGACAAATTAATTCGTGACAAAGAAAATATGAAAAAAGTAAAACATTAAAACCAGGAAATATTCCAGAAGAAAAAAGAAAGGTTTCATTAAAAATCAAATCAAATAAATTTAATTTAGAAATTATTTTTATTGTCATTCACCGAAGAGTTGAATAAACTAAAGAATTGAACTGTAATTCTAAAAAATTAAATGAAACTTTAAATATAAATGAGGCTATTTTTAAGAGATACAGCTTTGTTTATCAATAATGTGGGATGCTTATATAATTTATTTTTAATTATTTTAAATTTAAAAATTCGTCTGCAATACTGTTAATGACAATGTGGTTAGTTAATAATAATAATAATAATAATAATAATAGTACTACTTAGAGTCTGAGAAATATGAGATGATATTGAATTCAGTAGACTGAATTCAGGGGCGTAAATTTTTACCATAGTCTACCGGACAGGTGTTAGTGGAATATGAAATGTCCAATATACATTTTTCGCTAGTAATTTTGCAGAGTATTTTCTACTCCAGAGTAATAAAATAGTAACAATAAAATAAAAAAATTAAAACAGTCCACTTTTGCAGTTCCGAGTTCAAAAAGTGTATAACTGAATCATTACGCAACAAATTTAAATCATGGGACTTCATTTCATAGTCCACTACATCTGTCCAATAGACTGGTAAAAAAGAATTCACAGTCTACCGAAAATGAAAGCTAATACAAGTATTAGTATTATTTGAAAAAAATCAAACGGTTGTTCAGATGTTATGGCAGCAAAATGCGCCCACACAAACAGTCAAACACGCGTTGAACACGTGGTGTGTGAATGAGGAAAAAAGAGGAGAAGGAGGTTGACGTTTACTTCACGGATTGATTTGCCTTTTATTTTCACAAACAAAAAGGATCTACTGAATGATTTTTTTTTATTTTGGCGTACTTTTTACTGAGCAAGGGTACCTCGCGTGGTTTAACTGTTAGTAAGCTAGATTAGCAGACCATTGCTGGGAGGCCGATTCTCACCGAGTGCCCTCATGCTTCTGGCCTGGTGCCACACTTAAGTTAATCTTAGTAAATAAATAAGTATTTTAACAGAGCACTGAACAATGAATATTAAGTAGCAAACAAAACGATCCATTTTCTGTTGTTGTTTTTTTAATGAATGAATAAAAATTTAAATAAATTAAATTAAATAAAAAAAAATAAAAAAGGGCGCAAAAAAATATATATAAAAAGAAAAAAAAGACAATTTACAGTGTTGGAAAAAAGAAATGAAGTTTGTAAACTAACTTTATTATTATTTATTTTATAGAAAAAGAACAAACTATTTCCCTATTGCTAAATTGTCTACAACAGAAAGAAATAAAAGTACTTAGAATCAACTCCTTCAGTCATTTCCTGCCATTTTAAAAACAACATGATTCCAGGAAATTCTGCAGATTATTTTTGGAGACCATTGGGGAATAAAACAATCAATATAAAATATTCCAGAGAAGAAGGAAAGGTTTCATAAAAATAAACAAAAATAAGTTTAGTTTAGAAACCTTTACGTTTAAGTTTAGACATTTAACTTAATTTTCAATTCCAACGTCATTAAATTTTTTTTTAAATCAAGTGAAAATAAAACGTAGTTCAGTTATTGTCAAAAACTAACTACGTTTTATTTTTATTTTAATTTATTGATGATAATAAAAAAAAAATGTAGCATACAGAATTCACTTTTTTAAAAAGATATTTAAAATGCAGACGAATTTTAATGACACTATCAATGTTGTTTGTCAATCACAGAAGACTTGAATAAAATAAAGAATTGTAATTTTCACAAATTGAAACTTTAATAAATAAATGAGGCTATTTTTAACATATTTGTTTTGCTGTCAATTAGGGATGCTTATATCATTTTTAATTATTTTAATTTAAAAATTCGTCTGTAGTATTGTTAATAATGACAATGTGGTTAGTTTTAAAAAAATGCTTAGAGTTGACACAAACATTGAATAATGACTTTCCTTTCCAGGACTGAAGAAGTTTTTGTTATCTAAAAACTCGGGATTTATTTATCTATTTTTAAATAATTTGTCTTTTCTTTAGGGACAGAGACTTTTAACAATAGACTAAACTGCATTTTATCGTTAGATTTCGAAAAATACAAATTGAATGAATAAAAAACAAGGGACATCTGCTGGGAATCGTTTTCAATTAACTCATTTTATATTATAAGTTTTTTTTATCATTAAATAAAAGAACTATTGTTAAAAAAAACAACAACAAAAACAAAGAAAAGTCGCGGTTTATTTAAAGAGATTTTCTATCTTACTTTTAAATGTATGTATTACTATTAATTATTATTCGTTTTAAGTTAGACAAGAAAGAAAAATAGTATCGATGATATTAATAATTATACCGGTTTTTGGTTAAGGAAATTGACAGAGTTTCCGTATTTCGGTTTTTAATACAAGAGTTTTCTGGGACTAAAATAATGCCAAGAAATTAATGTAATAACATTATTTTATAATAAAGAAGAAAATGTGAGCAACATAAAAAAAAAAAAAAAAAAAAAAAAAATCAAATAAAAAAAATGATGTCATTAAGTTCGAGTATGCCCAAAATAAACAAGTAAAAATCAAGATATCTTTTAATATCAAATTAAGCAAACAAAAATTAAGTAAACAAAAAAAGAAAGGAATAAAAAGAAGCCGATATATTCATTAAATTTACAAATAAATATATAAAAAATGAAAGTAAATAAACAGAAAACACAATTTCTTACCTGACGAAAGAGTTTAACTTGAAAGAGACGATCCAAATTTGCGGTTTAAAAAAACTATGATATTTGTTTGTTTTTCAACAGGGATAAAAACACAGAAAAGAGGAAAATAATAACTAAAAAAAAATAGACCCAGAGCCAGGCAAATAGTATATTTAAAGCAGTAATACAGCAGTGGGGTGGGAAAAAGCCTAGAAGACAGGAAAGCCGGCACTGGGTCTTACATAGATGTAAAACTGGAACTGAAAATACTCACGCAGGCTGAAGTAAAACGTAAGACGGAGAGGGGGGGGGGTCCGGAAGTGTTCGGTAACGTTGCGACCTTTTTTGATGAGACCGGGGTGAAAACAAAGATGGTGGCGGTAGGCAGCGGAAGTGATCATGGTAATGCATGTGTCGTAATTGTTTATAATTTTTGTAAGTGAAAATCATCATAATTATCATCAGTTTCTATGATGATCATCAATTTTTAGGATAATTATTTAGTGCTTGTACAGAATAACTCACCAATGAAAATTTATGTCAATCATATCGAAATGTAAAAGAAGACTAAGTTTTAGTCGTTTGCTTCATTTTTTTCTGAAACAGTTAAGTCCCAAAATTACGTCTTCAACTAGCTACAATTCGATCATCAGTAATATTTCTTCAGTCTTTCGATTCCCCATATATGAGAAAGTGTCAAGTTATAGCTGGTGGCCGATTTGTAACTTTGAGGCTTAAAGTTTAACTGTCCAGTAAAAAAAAAAAAAAAAAAAAAAAAAAAAAAAAGAATTAAGCAAATGACTAAAAATTACTCTTATTTATGGTGAATGTAATGGGGAACATTTTTAGGGATTTCAGTAAGGAAGGTTTTGGCGGTAAGTTTGGCAGTTTTCAAGTTCGGATAATGATTCGAAAAGATAAGACAGAATGACAACAATTTTTAGATAACAAATTTTATATAAAAAGAGAGACAAAAGGAAAGAGTGGGGGGGGGTTAGGTGTCATTTGCGGGACTTATCTATAGGGGTCCGGTCAACAAGTTCGAGTTCGTTGTGTTGAATGTTTGTGGTTTATCCAGTTCGCACTCATTTTTTTTTTTTTTTTTTTTCAGGTCAAGATTTAGGTTTAGTTTTTCAGTTTAAATTCTTGGTTTAGCTCCAAACCATTTGAGTTTAGTTTTGTTGAGCGAGCGAGACGTTTTCATCGTCTTGAGCACGAGAGAGCTACGTCCTCACAGCCCGGGGTCCAAGGTAGCACTAAAGTTTGACGTTGGTTGTCCATAGCTATGGGAGGGCAATTTCACCAACGAGGAAGTAACAAGAAAGGCTTTCAGAGCCTTATGGTTAAGGCCCTCTCCTCTGCCCAGAAAAAGTGCCAACAGTTTTTTTTTTTAATTAATTTGTCCCCCTGTATACCTCAGGTATAATATGAAAATCAGGAAAAAAGTATCTTGTTCTCTTTTATACTGTTTTTGCTTTGCTCTCCAAAAAGCGACAGATGTGGGGATTAAAATAACTTTTTTTTTTAATTAACAATCTCTCAGGAGCCACCAGACAGAAATAACCCTCTGGGCATGTGCTAAGAAAAAGTCGCCTTCCTGGCGACAAAAAGATTTGGCCATTCCAACACAGACCTTTAATGGGAACAGACGCTATGAATGGCAAAGGAAAACATTTCCTCTCCACGAAATAGCCATGGACCTAGAAATAAAGTCTGAACTTTGAAAGTATCTTTTGTATTTTTCTCTTCGTTTTCCTTCCTTAGTTCCGTTTCAGCTTGATAATCCACAAGAAAGAAAACAACGTATAATGGCGTTCAAAAGAAGAAGAAACTAGCAGCGAACATGCACTAAACGACCAAAGCAAAATCCCACACATAAAATCCTATTCACCCCATACAGATCAGAATAAGAATCTGTTTTCTTATGGAGGTTCAGAATGCACTCCAAGAAGGCCAGAGAATGTAACTGACAAAAAGGTGTGTGTGAAGAGGTTAGTGGGTTTTGGTTAGGCATTAAAGATTTAAAAAAAATCTATGTTAGTACACATATATAAGGAAGAAGTAAAGAAAGAAAGGCAACTATTAACAGTAACAAAAGTTTTTATAAAGCAATACAATATTTATGTAAGGCTTCTACAAAGATAGATAAACAATGTTTTTGGGTAAAGTCTCTAAGACAGTGTTATTACAGAAATAGATATCTCTTATGATTCACAATCTTTACTAACACTATACATCCACTCACCAACAAAACAAATTTGAAAAACAAAAAAAACAAAACAAAACAAACACTACATAAGCTGCTGATACCAAACGGATGTAACCCCATGGCAGCGAAAGTGAAATGAACAAAAAACAAATGTTCTACGCATAGGCTCCAGCAAAACTTCTGGTCGAAAAACAAAATTTATAAACAATTAAAAATATCTCCTATTTAATGTTTTTCAACCAATAAAAAATGTTCCTCCCAAAACACTTCAAAGGCTTCCCCGAGCCACTTACTTACTATATATACAGCTGACTTAAAGTCGATAGACAGTTGATCACAGGCCGTCGTAGAAGGAAGGTTGGCTTATCCCAAGCCGAGATAAAGGAACCGCCATACCGACCACACCACACCCCGCGTCACGCAAAGCCAAGTCATCAGCCAGAACTTGCTTTCAACCCCACACCTGCCCTCATTTCACCAAGTGAAAAGAAAATTTACCACAACAATTCCAGCTTTTGTTTATTTTAAAACAAACGAATTTAATTCAACCCTACTCGTGCTACCAACAGCCGACCTAAATCTCTCACCTACCCCTCTCTGACACGACCAGTCGGCGAGTCTTAAAGGGACTACGACTGACACATTCTCTATCATCAATTTACCAAATTGACGCCTATCAACTCGAATCGCCGGCTATCAACCTTACAACTTTTACCAAACCAGCACCGGACCCTGCAAATTTTTACCACTCGACCACCAAAATCAGACTTTCTTAAATGTTTTAAACCTTTTCATGTTTTCTAATACAATTGATGAAACTTAAAATCTGTGTTTGTTTTTCCTCACCGCCATACACTTCATACTAACCCTTATATATCAACAGCAAAATATATGCGTGTATGCGTAAGTGTTTCAAGGGAATTGGAAAGTAATATACAGCGGTATTTAAGAGTTTGATGTGCACGACACTGGGTTTGGTGTGGTATGAGGTTGGAAATCGGTAGTGCGTTGGCGGAATGGAAGGTGAGAAGTCAGTTGAGTGATGGCGAGGTAGAGGTGAAGGGTCAGTAGTCTGGGTCTCCTCCGCCTTGAATTGAAAAACGTACGCAACCGCAGGATCAAAGTGTTTTAAAAAGACATTATTTTTTGTCTATTTTACCGGAAGGTTGTGCGAGGCCTTCCTACGTACGGACAATTTTACGACACAATTTTCTCGATTGTCACAGGGTGAACATTCGGTTCCCTGTATTGTGTATTTAGTACCGCTACAAGCAAAGACAAATATGAAAAATGTACATATGTAAAAGATTGAAATAGTATTGGAAAAATTAGGGATTAATTATTTGTCCATAACATCAGGGGGTGAATCAGCCAATGCCGTAGATTGGCACCCAAATTGATTTCCATGACTAGTCACTTGTAGTGTTGAGCACAAGGCAGCAAGACATAAATCCAGTATCTCCCAAAACTTAAAGGACTCAACAGATAAGTCTGCAGCAAACGCCATTAAGTTTGCAATTTGTACCTTTCTGAATATATGTTTTTATCTTCATTTGTTTGTTGTTTTCATCCGAATTTAATTGCCTACCTTTTTAACCTGGGAAAATATATGGTGACCAGAAAAAAAGATTATAATAGAAACCATTGCTCCTCTAAATAAAATATGACTGAATCATAATTATTGGCATCCAATTTGTACATTAAAGCAAAATGAACGTAATTTTTCATGGGTGGGCCATTCTGTAAAAGAATCATAAATTATTAATCGCAAGAAAATTATCCAATACTGTTGTGTACTAGCCTATCTTACCTTTCGTAGAGAGTAAATGAGCTGGTTCAAGACTATTTGTACACTGCTGTTTTAGAACATCTGTGTAATAGCTTAGCCGGCTTCAGACCGCTTCGGCCTCTGGAGCGGCTAAGTAAAATTAACAACATTGATCCCAGGGGGCTATTCCCCCAGGCAACACCTGCCTCCTTGATTTAAAGGGACAGGGCTGGGTTTCTTGCCCAGCGCCTGAGGCGCCCCCTTGAGGGGAATGCCGACGGGATCAACGCATTTTTTGTGCCTACCACCCATGATCTTCGGCTTGTGGGTGGGCCCACATAAAAATGTCCTTGTGTCCCGCCTTCATAAGTGGGATGAAAGGCAAATACCCTGAGACTGCGAAGATTATGGAACCATTACGTTAACCAATGTTTTAGCATTCTGTTGCAAGTTACTCTGTCTGTAGCAAACTGTATTTGGATGTACTAGTATACTGAATATTGTATGATCCAGTATACAACAAATACATCATTATCAGCATACTCCTTATTATATAATTTGTCATTCTTGAGACGTTACAACAAGATCATCAATGGATAATCATTATTACCACCATTCGCCCTGTCGACAGGGCTTAGATTACGATGACTGCATCTTCTGCAGAGGAGTAAGTCCTCCCTTACTAGAGAGTGAGTGTAGCGAAAGAAATGACCTACCTCGGAACTCAGAGCGGGCGCAAATGTGTCTTGCATGCAAAATGAGTGAAAGGTTCGAAAGAAAAGAAAACAGGTTGCCTTAGCATCATAATTTAAGGAAACGCGATTTCGAAACCAGGAGAATTGGTGAGAACGTATTTACACGTATGCATATTTTTTTCGAGATCGAGTTGTGCATAAAACACCAGAGGTGAGGCGACAGGAAAACAGCTGATATGTTTTGGAGCTGTTATCGAGTTTTACTTTGGAGACTGCTGTGCTATTATTGTGTGAGTGACTTTGTCGCCGGACTTCTTAAGTTTCGAAAGTGATTACGGAATCTGACCTCAAACAAGAGTGAGTCGTTTTTTCTTTGATTCATACACCTTCATTACGTCAGCATGCACCAATTCGGTCATCATGCATTGACTCTATACTGCAGCTTTTTCAGCTCCAATTCAAGTATCTATTGTCTTTTGAAGATTGAGGACTTGAACCTTCAGTAGATCTTGCCTCGTATTCTGCTCCTTCACACCAGTAACAATTAATTCCTCATCAGAGAATCCCGACACTTCTCTCAGAAATTGCAAGTCTTTGACACTATAAAATATATCAAAGGTAGGTGGGTTGTTTCCCTTGGCCGACACACCCCTTTTCAAACCAATCAATCACAGACTCGCAATTTTCGGCACCAGAACTCCAATATAAGATTATTATTCTTTTTCAGCCAGCATCTCGAAGAGAAAGGACGTCAAAATTGTTGCTCCACTAATTCAGCAGCATTAGAAGGGCCATTTGTAAGTACAATAACTTTGACATAACCATTTACCAATGACTTAGTTAAGTGGACTTAACTTTCGTTTATATTTATATAAATTTATATAGCCACAAACAGTATAACAGAAAATAAATTTATATAGCCACAAACAGTGCAACAGAAAATATTGCAACTGTATTTTCTTTATGTAAAAATGTAATACACTATTGTTGAAATTCCAAGTTTTGTCCATATATTTCTGATACTAACTCATTTAACTTCATATTTTCAGTTTAAATCACCATAACAACACATAAGCTACTAAAAAAAACTCAAAAGACTCACCCTCGACTTTTTTTCTTTACAGAAGCACAAAACGTTCATAGGTCTCGTCAGTCATACTAATCGCATACGGAGTGATAGTACCTATTAGCGCCCCATCTATGGGTTAAATTAGAAAAAAAATGAGTTTTAAAAATGTGTTAAAAATGAGTTTAAAAAGTGAATAAAACACTATGTCTTTGGCATAAAATAACTCAACAAGAGTTGACATGCCGTAAAATCCGTCAACTTCATTTTACAGAGCTTCTTCACCTCTCTGGCAAGATCTAAGTATTTGCCTATCTTTTTCAGTTTCTTCCATTATTATTATGAGGTTTTCATACCTGCCGTAGCCGGTGGTTCACTGGAGGCTGAGTGACAGCAAGTCTCCTCAGGTATCCAGGACTCTTATGAGTATTCTAGCCGATCTTAACAATACTGTAGTTTGGGTGATCTCTATTCTTCCTTTGGTTTCCAATTCGCCCAAATTCTTTTCCAGAGCTTTGGGGACCGTTACAAGGGCACCAATTACAATTGGTACTATCTTCACTTTCATGTTCCACAGTTTCCTTAGTTCTCTGGCAAGGTCCAAATATTTATCTTCTCGCTTTCTTTCATTTTCACTCGGGGGTCGTCCGGGACAGCAAAATCCATGAGATGACAGGTTCTCTTCTTCTTGTCGATCAATACTAGGTCCGGTCTCCTGGCGGGGATTAGGTGATCCATCTCTATCTCGAAGTCCCAGAGAATTATATGCATCTCATTATCCAGGACAGGTTCAGGTTTGTGTATATATCATTTAGTTGTATGGTGAAAATTTAATTTCTTGCATAATTCCCAGTGGATTACCTTTCCCACCGAGTCGTGCCTAGTCTTGTACTCTCTTTTGTGCTAGTTTGCTGCATTTGCTTATATGATTAACCGTTTGGTCTCTGTCTCCACAAATTCTGCACTTACTATTCTGCGTTTTATCTATTTTTGCCTTTATATAGTTTGTTCTTATGACATTGTCTTGTGCTGTGATTATAAGGGATTCGGTTTCTCTCTTGATGTTTCCTCTTCTTAGCCATGTTCATGTCTTCTGATGTGATATTTCTTGAGTTTGACGCTTGAAATACCCATGTAGTTGTTTTCCTCCCATTTCTGTTTTTTTAGGGGGGGGTGATGTATTTCTGCTTGTCAATATGTTGCAATTGCTTTTTCTGGCTGCTGAAATTAGTATTTCCTTACTTTTATAAGTATATTCGTCAAGTGCTCGGATTGTCGTATCTACACTATCTTCAATGTTGGTGAAACCCCTTCCCCCTTCTTTTCTTGACACATATAGTCTGTCGTCTTTTGGGGCATGGTCATAAGTTTCCATGTCCTTTGATCCATCTGCCAGAGATCCTCTCTTGTCCATTTTAGGAATGGTCCCGATTATCTTATGAGAGGCAGCCCATGTGTTTATTCACTTGATAAGGTTTTTGTTATATAGCTTGGTTTCTATGAGCATTCTTGTTCTTCTTTCTTACTTTTTCTTTCCTTTCTGTTTGTTTGATTACGTCTGCTTCTAATATATTTATAGTTCTCTTTTTCTCCAAGTGTTTCATTCGCCGTTTCATTTTTTCCTTCATCATTAACATTGTGCACTTGTCGATGCCGAACTCCATCCCTTCTAGCTAACTGACTAAGCTCTGGGCCTTTGTTCCCAAGCCAGTCTATGCGTAACTAAAAAAAAAAAAAGGTTACTTAAAGGTTATTACCTATCAATCATCTAACCCTACGGATTCTGAATTTCAACAACTTTTAATTTAAAATCTAACTACACTCATCATCATGTCGCGTCATTAGCACGGACATCCATGACAATCGTCCCTATCACTCATCACTCTTAGGAAGTCCTCTGCGCAGCATCCAGTATCCATGCAGAACTGGTCTATGTAGGTCTTTGCTGGGCATCCTGGTCTGGCATGCCCATGTGTTGGTTTCCATAGGAGAACATCACTTATGAGTTTGTCCTTTCTTCCCCAGTGCCCAGCATGTCTTGTTTTCTTGTGGGGTGCTTTTTCCATGATTTGTTTAAGATCATGTTTATCAATATGCAACATAATGAGACACATGTTGTTTGTAATCACAAAAAATATGGACCATATGACCTTTAGGCACCCCTTTTTGATCTCGATTAAGAAAGGACATGTTTTTCATTTACACTGTCAATATCTGGGTTTTTTAACAGACGATTTTTAGATTTTTTTTTTATATAAAACTAACCCCTAACCCTAACCCCAACAAACAACCGGATATTGGCGGTGTAAATGAAAAACATGTCCTTTCTTAATTGAGATCAAAAAGGGGTGCCTAAAAGTAATATGGTCCAAAATATGTAATATCAGGTTTAGATGAAGAGGTTATCCCTTTTTTACCATGTGTTAGCCTTAATATGGCTCGTTAATTCTGCTCTTAGTTAAATATAATTTTTACTCTTCACTTACAAGAATTATTTGTACCTATGAATAAACTCCGTTCTATCTGCTACTCTGTAATTTATCAAGTAGACAGCTGTTATATTGGCTCCCCTACACACGCTATGTTTCTGTATATTGTATCATATACATGTTTGTCAAACTGTATTTTATTCATCTTTATATAATTCACAAAAAATACTAATTTAAAGTAAATTAAGTTGTCGGGGTGGCCCAAAGTTGGTATCAGCCAGACAGCGAGGGAATCTATCCCTTTTCACTAGCGCTAGACCAAGGAGGTTGATTTTTTTAGCATATGAGATGGAGCGCTACACCTACCACTAGCTCTTCACTTTACCTCACAGATCCCTGTGCTACTTATATGCTGAGTTGGCGAGGGCTGGTATCGAACCAGGAACCTTGTGGTTCCTAGTCGGACGCTCTACCGACTGAGCTAAACAGGCCCTACATTAATTTAAAGTCTCTGATAATTTAAATGCTCTAACAACCTTTTAATCTGTTTTCTAATTTGTATGCAATGCTGGGCCAGGTTATACTTTTTTGTACATTTCTTCACAGCCCTGAACAGACACCAGGTCCACTCTGACCCGGAGTGGTAGTATCTATTAGGGTCCTATCTATGAACAAAATGAGTTTAAAAAGTTAAGTTTTAAAAAAAATTGTGTTAAAAAAACATTGAGTACCCATCAAAAATGAATTAAGCAAAAACATCATCGGCATAAAATGACCCAACAGGGGTTGACATGCTGTAAACCCAACCAGCCAACCAAGCAGCCTACCAACCAGCCTTGAACGGACACCAATACTAAACAAATATGCAAAAGTTTAATAAAGGCTTTGGCATTGTGTCCTATGGGGCTAAGTTAAGTTCGTTTGTAATGGTATTGTGATACTATGATTGAGGAAGAATATGGTCAGAAAAAAAAAAAAAATAAAAATAGAATGTGTTAAAGCCCAGGCATAGGTGGGTGGTTGTCCTTTTTACGAACACAAAAGATTAGGCTGTCAGCTTTAAGAGAGTTGTACGGCCACCGTGAAGTTGGGTCACTTAGTGGTAATATCTTTAGGCATCTAGGTATTAAAAGCAAAAAGGCTATTTTTATGAGGAAATCTCTTTTGAAAAAATTAATGGTTGAAGTATTGGAGACGCTAAGTCCGAAAAGAGAAGTAACTGCTTTAGTTTTAAGGGATAATGTCGTCTAAAAGTCGGCATTGAATTTAAGTACCGGCCGTTTGGGTGGTCCGGCCATTGAGGGGTGTAGGGGAGAATTTTATATAAATTCAGCTAAGCCCCAAGTCTTGAGACAGTCAACCCCGGGCCCTGGGGTGTTAACGTCGGTAGCAGTAGAGTTAGCCCCGAACCCACAAGTGAAGTCAGTAGCCAGCCAGTTGAGCTAGATTTCTAAAGTGTCACATTCTCTCTCTTCCATGAGCGTCCTATTATCAGACTTTTTGTTTTGTTTTCTTTTGGTCCTTGTGAACCTGTCTCTGACTTGTGCCCTTCAAATCGGCCAGCACAGAACATCACAATGTTGGGTCTAGACATTGTGCATCGAAAGTGCAGGAGTGCAGGACAGGATTCTCACAGTATTTTTCCCAATAAAGCTGGTTCTTACTTCTTGTGGGCTGGTAAGCTGAAATGGAATTTAAGGAACAAAAAGAACGAGAAAGGAAAGAGACAAAGGCAAGAGCTAGTTTTGTGACTTAGGCTTTATTGACCGGGGCATAGTCGGCTGTAGCAAGGGGACATGCCCCTGGCCAGGAAAACGACTGCACTCAGTTGCAGCCTAAATTCAAATGGCTGAGGTAACCTTTTTGGAGTAGGGAGTCAGTCCTTTTGTCGGCCATGCGCAGAGGGGCTCTTCCGGTCAAGGCCACATGGGAGTTTGTTGTTTTTTTTAAATTTTATTTTTATTTTCATATTTTTTTAATCCCCACAATCCTATAGTCAAGATAGTCGATATTTTATATGTGCCAATGGCACAAAGGCCAAGTTATCAGAGAGGAGGATCCATCTTTCCCTTACTGCATGCTGAAAGAAAGAGTGTTAAAATTTTGGTCGCCATTTTAGGCGTTTAGTTCTTCTGTTGGTACATCCAAGTTGGTATTGAATTTGGGCTCAGTTGATCTTAGTAGTGTTCCTTGAAATCCTAGGTAGAAAAGAGTGTAGTCTCAGTAGGTCTACTTGTAATCTTAGTCTGTAGTGTTCCTTGAATCCTAGTAGAAAAAGTGTAGTATCGGTCTACTTGTAATCATAGTCTTGTAGTATTCCTTGAAATCCTAGGTAGAAAAGAGTGTAGTATCAGTAGATCTTGTAATGCTAATTTTTAGTGTTCCTTGAAATCCTTGGTAGAAAGGAGTGTAGTCTCAGTAGATCTATTTGTAATCCTAGTCTGTAGTATTACTTCTGCCAGAAAGTTCAATTAGCAATTGATTTGAGAACAGTTGACAACGATCTTAAATGCTTTTCTGTGCTCGTTTCTGATTGGCCAATTTTTACTGGGAGTTCCTGCTACTGTTGGAAATGTTCATAAATAGAAGTGGCGATTTGTCATACATCTTTTACCCAAAGATAATCCATCAAAGAGAATTAATTTTTATGCCTGGATGTTTATCCGTAGCGGTACTAAATAGACAATACAGAGAAATGGATGTTCACCTGCGATGTCCAAGGAAAGTGTGCTGTAAAATAGTATGTGCGCAGCCTTCCGGTAAAATAGATGGATACAAAATATTTTTTTAAAACCAATCAAAAGTGTTTATACCTAATTACAAAAGTAATTTCAGCTGATCCACTTTGATTCAGCAGTGACGATAAAAAGAGATACCTTTTCAATTCAGAGCAGAAGAGTTCAAGACTACAGGATGAGTTAGTCTAATTCAACCACACCATAGACCTCACCCCTCATACCATGCCAACACACTACCGACATCTCACCTCCTACCATACCAACATCCTATTGACCTTTCATCTCATACCACACTGACCC
This sequence comes from Doryteuthis pealeii, assembly GCA_023376005.1. NCBI lineage: Eukaryota > Metazoa > Mollusca > Cephalopoda > Myopsida > Loliginidae > Doryteuthis > Doryteuthis pealeii. The sequence goes on from CM042146.1 coordinate 107,991,298, forward strand.
CATCATCTTGCACAGCAACAGAATCTCTATATTACTTCACACTTCCCTTGAAACACTTATGCATGCACATACAAAAGGAATATCTTCTAATGACTTTACCCAAAAGGAATATCTTCTAAGAGACTTTACTCAAAAACATTGCTCACCTTTCTCCTCAGAAACCACTTATAGATATTGTATATTTATAGCTTTATGAAACTATCCTTCTTCTGTGAAAGCCATCACATGGGCATGCTAGAGTAGGCCATCCAGCAAAGACATACATAGACCAACTCTGAGCGGATACTGGATGCTGCACAGAGGACCTCCCAGGAGCAATGAATGATAGGGACAGTCAGCGAGAGATTGTCATGGATATCCGTGCTGCTAGCGCGATATGATGATGATGAAAATATATATATATATATATATATATATATATATATATATATTGTATATTTATTGCTTTATTAAACTTTTGTTATTGTTAATACCTGCCCTTTTCTTATTTACTTCTTCTTTATATATGTACTAACATAGATGTGATTTATCTCTACAAGGTCTAACCCATAAATCCATTAACCACTTCCTATCATACAAATAAGGGTTGATAATCTGATACCATAATTAATGGTTTTCAATCACACCTCTGAAATATGGCACCTGGGTAGACATGTATGTGGGGAATTTTATTTGGTTTTAACTCTTAACATCCTATACCACCTCATTCTGGCCGGAAGTCACTTTTGTTTTCCTAATCCACTCCAAACGATTGACTTTGTTTAAATGTAATATTAAGCATATTTAGCAGTTTTTGATTTACGGGAAATAACTCAGGTAACTTTAAATGAAAAGGCCATTTATAGGCATTTATTGATAAATCCTAATAGGAATAGGGCTCTGAACTTAAAAATTCTCAACAGGATGTTATGAGTTTATATTGGTTAATCCAGGAGCCTTTTACTAATTCGCCATACAAAAGAGCCATTTTCCATTCTCCTGACATGATCAAGCCAGCGAAGGCACCTCTCGCTGAGGATGGAGAAAATGCTGTTCATTTTAGCATAATCCCGCACATCTGTGTTGGGCACTTTATCTAGCCAGTGGATGTACAGAATGTGTTCTAGATACTTGAACGCTTTAAAGATGTCTGTGGGAGAGACATGAGGATATACCACACTGACACAGACACGTGGGAGGTAGATGCTCAAAACCGAGTGACCTCGCGCCTTATTATTGAACAAGGCATGAAGAGCAGTGAGGCGGAGAGGAGAGTAGCCTCCACAGCAAAGAGAGCCAGAAAAAAAGAGAAAAAACAGCAGCCCCAGCAAGCATCACAATTTGCGTGCAGTCAGTGCACCAAAGACTCTCATTCATGGATTGGTCTGTTCAGTCACTTGTGCCAGTAGGGCAGGTTGATTTGTCACTTTTTATAAAAATTCAATACAGATTTGATGGCGAAAGCTGGGGTTTGGTGTTATAAGAACTGACAGCAAAAATTAGATTCCTAACTTTAAAACTCATTTGAGCATTTGATTTTAAAGATCGTCAGTCAAAAATATACACAAATACCTCATTTCCGCAGGATTTTGCTGACAAACTGGCTGCAAAGTTTCATTATTTCAATAATAAATCCAAATAAAATTGATATTTTTCATTACATACAATGAATGGAAAATATATTCAATGTTTTAAATTTGCATTGTTTATTGAACATTGAACTAAAAGCTCCTACACTATATAAAATTATGTAACAACAGAACTAAATTGTTCTGTGTATTTTTCTTTCCCAAGGGTATTAGCACTCTGTGAAATGCAATTACCACATCCAGGATTTGAACTCGGGGCAACGAGTCCATTTCCTATGACTTTAACCATTACACCACGCACTTTAACATATTATTTAACAATATAAGTCTGTTTAAAAACATTCACATTTGATAGGAATGTGTGGGTATTAAAATGAAATTAAAAGAAAAAAATAATAATCTCCCAGGAGCACTCAGACAGGAAGAAGCCTCTGGGCATGCACAGAGAAAAGGACCACACTTTCTGGTACCAAGAAGAACCATCAGTGATTCCAAATGCAGACATTATGGAAATACATGTTATTGACCACTTCAGGAGAAAATCTCCTCTCCAAGAAATAACTGTGGACGAGCAGATTCCCAGCCCCCACGAACGAAACGAGTCCGGATATGTGTGGCCTGTGCGAGGGTGTGTGTGTGTGTGGCGAGTGACCATGGAAATGGAACACGTCACCTCTTCGTTGCTGAAATGCTGGTGAAATTCCACACGAGCAGTGCAGAGTAACCCGTATGTAAAGTCTCGTCGTGAGGATTGACGCGTGCTGATGAATGTCGAACGTGCAATTCAGAGTAAGGAGCCCGGATGAAACACAGAAATGGGATATTTAGGGACCTGCCAGATCAGGGAGAAAGTCTGCAGTAGCATTTTGGCTGTCGAAACGAGTGGAAGATAAGATCTAGTTGGATAGTGCTAGTGAGAAGACTAGAACTGCTGGGAGAGCAAAGCAATTACGACGACTACGACTGTCTGATAATCTGAAGGTCCCTGGTACATTCCTGGGTTTCGGCACCACTGATAACCTGAAGGAAGCAGTTTGCTAAAATAACTATGAACCTAGGAATAAAGTCTGAATCCTAAAGGTATCGTTTGTCTTTGTCTCTTCTTTTTCCTTCCTTTAATTAATTTTCAGCTTGAAAACCCACAAGAAGGAAGAACCCCATATAACGGGGTTTAAAAGAAACAACCAGCAAACATGCACCAAAAATGACCAAAACCCTAAACCCACATGAAACAAAAACAACATTTACACCATAAATGGTTGATGCTGTAAAATTAGAAAGGTATTGAAGTTAATTATACTTGGTTGGTTGGCTTAGAGGCCCCCAACGTGGATACACATACGAACAAACAATATTCCGACAAGGGAGTTAAAGATAACAATGAACTTTAATATATGAGCACGTGCAGAAATACATATAATAGAAATACAAAGAAGATATAATAAAGAACACATTCATGAATAAAGATACAATAAGGAAGTATACAAGAGATACATAAATGCACATATAGAAGTTATGGAGAGTCCATAAAGCAATGTCACTTACTAATGTTGTGTTGGGGGGTGAAGCCCTCCACTCAAGAAGGGTGTAGACATAAATGTCTAACCTATGGTTGTTGGTGGAGTTCTGGAGACAAAAAGAGGATTCAAACCTGGCGCTTGCCTGCTTAAATAGTCAGGGTGCCTAGCGGTCAAGACCAGAAACACAAGGGAAGATAACTCTTCCAGCCAAACAAGAGCAGACAATCCCACAATGCCATATAACTGTAAATTATTTGTATAAAGAATAGTTACTTGAAGTTAGGATTGTTTACTAGTTAATTACTAATTAGTTACTTGAAACCATATAACTGTGTGCAAACAAATGACTATTATTAAGTAGGAATGATTACTTGAAACGATATAATTATTAGTATTTGATAGGAATACTTGAAACCATACAGCTGTGTACAAATTATTTGTATTAGATAGGTTTGTTTTTTGTTTTGTTTTACGGCATATCAACTATAGTGAGTCATTTAATGGCGGCAAAGTTTTGAAAGATTCATATTGATAGTATAAAGAAAAGAGGACACTAGCGACAGTAATCCTAGGTTTGTAGTGGAGTTAACCACGAGTGTGGCAGACAGGTTAAGAGTCAAAGAAATAAACGAACAACTAGAATATGAATAAAAGACTTGTATTACATATAAAGAATTGCAAACTTTAGTTTCGTTTGTCACTTAACTGGTTTATCCTGAGATATGGGGTATTAACGGAGCCCTTTGCTACGGCCTTCTGATAAGTTCGGATATGATGGACTTCTGCTTGCGTCCGACTCCGATTCTGGTTGTCTGTTGAAGAATAGGAGCGACCCTTTTTTTAGGTCTGTCTCCGGTGAGGTTTGAATCAGAAGATACATGAGTTTGCTTATTCGGCTTTGCCGCCAAAGTATGCTGGCTCATGATCGGTTGGTTTGAAACAGAGGCTCGCAGACAAAGGACGAAAACTTCCATACCCCAGAATTCTTAATAATAGTTTGGATGAAGATCTTTTTAAACTCAATGTTTTTTTGTAAACAAATTTTCTATTTAACCCATAGATGGGACCCTAACATGTATTACCACTCCAGGTCAGAGTGGACCTGGGAGCAATGGTGATGAAGGGGTGTTCCACATTCCCTAGACCTCCAGAACTGGAACCTCACCATCAGTTAGAGTTTAACGTCATACCGACGAAGACCCTCAGTCATTGCCTTCTAGCACTCATATGATAAAAAGGGTTGGGGCTTGCCATCAGGACAATTGGGTCAAGACAATCATATAGTTGCTAGGGCTTGATGTGATCAGACGATTAATCGGAAGGGGCCTCTCCGATCACCCATCTAGCTTAAGTAAGGGCCAAAGTGGGGTGTTGCATGTTATGGACTGCTCACCCACCAGGATTCTGTTCTTAAGCATCACGGGTTGTCATAGGTATAAAATAAAAATGAAATATTGTTAAAAATCAGTCAATTAACCATAGATGCTGTTGCAATATCAGTATTACAAGAAGCGGCTACCTGGCGTTGCCTGGGTAGAGGGGTGCAAATCCCTTATTACTGAATCAGGAGTTGGATCCTCGCAGGAGGCCCCAATAAAATAGCTATGTAAAAAAGACCTTGCGTTGATCTGGTGAGGCGTCAGAAAAAAGAAAAGAAAGTGCACTGACACTCTGGAAAGAAAAATTAATGTCTTCTATTTAAAATATTAAATATGAAAAAAAAATTCCATATTGTTACTATTTAAATTTTATTTTTTAATTATCTTCACGAATATAAATCAAATCTTTATTACTTTTGCTCAAAAAGCAAGAACTGGTGATTGTGAATATGTATTTATATTTAATTTGCCGTTAATTGTTTTATTTCCGTAGTTTCAGACGGACATACACACATACATACACACAAACTCTATTTCGCCGTCATTCATTAGAAATTTAGTTAAGGGAGATAATTCTACAAGAAGTTATTTCACTTCTCAAAATAATACTCTAGATAAATATCTGAAATGACAATATTTGAAATATAAATATAAAAAAATATCTAGATAAAAACTTTAAGAATATATAGAATATTTAAAGAAACTAATAAAATATTCGCAAGAGTCTAATATCAAACAACAACGAAAAAAAAAAAAAAAAAAAAAACTAGATAGAAAGAAAGGTAGAAAGAAAAACTAACAACAACAACAACAACAAGAAGAAGCGGTGTTCATTAATTCTGTTGTTTTACAATCGCAAGAGGCTTATTAGCTGTGTTTTTTTGTTTTTGATTTATTTAAATTACAATGCTAACCAAGGTGAGATCATTATCTTTTTAAACACTTAATTAATCGTAAATAATTGTCAGGGTATATCTTTTAAAATCTTTAATGATAATTTTATATTTTTTCTTATCCGATCTTTCCCGAAACATCTTTCTTATTATTCAACCGGTTTTTGGTACTCTGTATTTTTTTTCTTTTCTTGTAATATTTGTTTTCTACAAAAAAAAAAAAAAAATTAATACGACAAAAACTGAATATTTTCATTTATTTTCTGTCATGATTTTTTTTAATGATTTTGTAGAACGTTGTAAAAATGATTTTAATTATCCAGAATTTTTTGGACGAGCTGTTGATTATTTTAATTTAACTATTATTATCATTATTTTTAATGAAAGTTTTTAAATAAAATAACTGGTGCATTATAACTTTCATTCATGTATATATCAACACTGAAAATTTCGTTAAAATCGGTTTATTCCCTGATTTTTGTAATTTTATTTCTTTCTAGTTACTGTCAAAATTGACTTTAATGCTTGAATTGGTGGTACCTAACAGGAAATCTTTGCTGTATATTTTAATTAACTAGTTTTAATTAAGATTATTAGAACTTTAACTTATATGAATGAAGACGAAGAAAGCAAGATATCTGAAGGTGAATCCGAAGTGTTTTTTTGGTGGGGATAGATTTTTTTCCTTTACCTGTCTAGTTTGATTTGTTTTTACGATATCCATGTGTCTGTCTTGTAAAAATTATTAAAAATAACAGGAAATATTATATACAAATAATTAAACACAAATCGTACATGAACTCCAATTAGCACAAAGTATTAACAAAAATTTAATTAATTAAAAAAAATATTTTAATTTGATACCCCCCCATACACACACACACACTCAAAATTAAGACTAGGCTAATTCTATTTTTGATTCACTAAAATGATTTAAAATATCAAAAACTTACGTTATATATTACAGAAATCTGTTTTGTTCTTTATTTAACACATAACTGCACGTATTTATTGAGTGTTTATTTATGAATTATATTTAATTTCCCTTTAATATAAATTGATTGGCTATGTCATGCAATTAAAAATAAAAATGATACTTCCGATTGAATATAAAAGTTTGTTTTGTATGATAATGAATGCCGATCGTATTGACATGAAAAACAAAACAAAAATACATGGAAATTATATGAAATAAATGAAAATATCAATAAAGATGAAAAAACCCAAAGGACCGCCCCCCCACCAAAAAAAAAAAAACGAAAGAAAAATAAATTAGATAAAAAATGATGAGGTTTTATTTTTATGAAAATTTTACATGAAAAAGAAAATGAAACAAAATAAAGAAAATGAAAATTGAAAAATATAGAAAAAAATCAACAAAAACATGAAAAATAAATTCGATGAAAAATAACCTGTTTTATTTATATGTAAATTTTACAAACTAAAAAAAAAAAAAATTACCGCTACTATTTCAGCGAAATTAGTTCACAGAAGCATAAAAAAAGTGTTTTGTAAAGAATTAGGGTAATTTTTTTTTATTACACATCGTCTCATTCCCTTTATTTTACACTCGATATTTTAAATCTTTCTCATAATTTTTTGTCTGTATTTTTTAGATGAGGCTTGATGTGAATAATTTGATTTTTCGGGCTCCTCTTTATTTTGGTATGTGGCCGAAACGTTGTGTTACCACAAAAATATGAGAACAACAGTCCGAAAAATCAAATTATTTTTTCTCATAATGACCAATTGTTGCAAATGAACTGTTTTGAGATATTAATTGTTTTTGGTTAATTTACGATTTTGGTGGTGATGTCAATTTGTCATGTAAATGTCTTGTAAAATGCACGCTGACAGGTGCCTATTGCCGTATCCCTAGTCTATCTACGCGTAGGACCGGTTAGAAGTAGTATTCGCCCTGAGGTCGACACGGTGCTATTCTGGGTATACTGTGAATTCAGGGGCGTAAATTTTTACCATAGTCTACCGGACAGTTTTTAGTGGAATATGAAATGAAGTCCAATGTATATATTTTTAATTTCTCAACTGAGATTAATACTTTTAATAAAAATGAAACTCTAAGGAAGACCTAACTTAATACGTACGTTAAATCATAAGTTAAAAAAATTAAACGACAGCATTAATTGAAGTTGTATAGATTTAAAGCTGTTGCCTAGTGATTCAAGTATACACTTAAAAAATTTTTTTTTTTTTACATCAGCTTGTTATTTTATGGGAATTGAGATTATAAACTTATCAAGTCCTATATGGAAATAAACTGAAAATTACTATTTGTTGGTAATTTTGTCGAGTATTTATTTAACAATATTTCTATTTCAGAGTAACAATAACCCCCCCCCCCCAAAAAAAAAAAAAAAATTAAAGAGTTCACTTTTGCATTTCTGAGGTTAAAAAAAAAAAAAAAAAAAAAAAAAATTTTTTTTCTGTCTACGTGTGTGACCGGTTCGAAGCAAGTATTCGCCCTGGGGTTGACACGGGGCTATTCTGGTAGTGTCACTTATATCGACCTTTGGCGCAACACGATCAGCAATCATTTGGAGATTAAAGTAGCTGTGTCGCTCATGTAACCCTTCACACACCGGAGAGGTTAATTGAGAATCAGCCTGGCTTTAGTCCCCAGCTGGTGTAAAACGATCATTGTTGTTTGATTGTAATGCTACTGAGGAAAAAAATAGAAAATATTTTTGTAGATAATGAATTGAACAAAGTAATTCTATTAGGGTGTGTGGTAAATTCAATTGAAGTCCCCCTCATTAAGTTGCGTGGTAAATAGAACTAAAGTCCCCCTCATTAGGGTGTGTGTGGTAAATAGAACTGAAGTCCCCTCATTAGGGTGTGTAGTAAATAGAACTGAAGTCCCCTTATTAGGGTGTGTGGTAAATGCAAAGTCCCCCTCATTAGGGTGTGTGTAAATACAATTAAAGTCCCCTCATTAGGGTGTGTGGTAAATACAATTAAAGTCCCCCCTTGATTAGGGTGTGTGGTAAATAGAACTGAAGTCCCCCTCATTAGGGTGTGTGGTAAATGCAACTGAAGTTCATTAGGGTGTGTGGTAAATAGAACTGAAGTCCCCTCATTAGGGTGTGGGGTAAATAGAACTGAAGTCCCCCTCATTAGGGTGTGTGGTAAATAGAACTGAAGTCCCCTCACTGAAGTCCCTCATTAGGGTGTGTAGTAAATACAATTAAAGTCCCCCTCATTAGGGTGTGTGGTAAATGCAATTAAAGTCCCCTCATTAGGGTGTGTGGTAAATGCAATTAAAGTCCCCTCATTAGGGTGTGTGGTAAATGCAACTGAAGTCCCCTCAACTGAAGTCCCCCTCATTAGGGTGTGTAGTAAATAGAACTGAAGTCCCCCTCATTAGGGTGTGTAGTAAATAGAACTGAAGTCCCCCTCATTAGGGTGTGTGGTAAAATACAATTAAAGTCCCCCTCATTAGGGTGTGTGGGTCCCTCATTAGGTGTGTGGTAAATAGAACTGAAGTCCCCTCATTAGGGTGTGTGTAAATACAATTAAAGTCCCCCTCATTAGGGTGTGTGGTAAATACAATTGAAGTCCCCTCATTAGGGTGTGTGGTAAATCAACTGAAGTCCCCTCATTAGGGTGTGTGGTAAATGAAAAGTCCCCTCATTAGGGTGTGTGGTAAATACAATTAAAGTCCCCTCATTAGGGTGTGTGGTAAATGCAACTGAAGTCCCCTCATTAGGGTGTGTGGTAAAAAAAAGTCCCCTCATTAGGGTGTGTGGTAAATACAATTGAAGTCCCCTCATTAGGGTGTGTGGTAAATAACTGAAGTCCCCTCATTAGGGTGTGTGGTAAATACAATTAAAGTCCCCCTCATTAGGGTGTGTGGTAAATAGAAGTCCCCTCATTAGGTGTGTTGGTAAATAGAAGTCCCCTCATTAGGGTGTTGGTAAAAAAAAGTCCCCCAACTGAAGTCCCCTCATTAGGGTGTGTGGTAAATACAATTAAAGTCCCCCTCATTAGGGTGTGTGGTAAATACAATAGAACTGAAGTCCCCTTCATTAGGGTGTGTGGTAAATACAAAAAAGTCCCCTCATTAGGGTGTGTGGTAAAATTAGTAAAGTCCCCTCATTAGGGTGTGTGTGTGTAAATAGAACTGAAGTCCCCTCATTAGGGTGTGTGGTAAATACAATTAAAGTCCCCCTCATTAGGGTGTGTAAATACAATTAAAGTCCCCTCATTAGGGTGTGTGGTAAATACAATTGAAGTCCCCTCCAACTCATTAGGTGTGTGGGTCCCCTCATTAGGGTGTGTGGTAAATACAATTAAAGTCCCCCTCATTAGGGTGTGTGGTAAATAGAACTGAAGTCCCCTTCATTAGGGTGTGTGGTAAATACGTCCCCCTCATTAGGGTGTGTGGTAAATACAATTAAAGTCCCCTCATTAGGGTGTGTGGTAAATGAACTGAAGTCCCCTCATTAGGTGTGTTGAAGTCCCCCTCATTAGGGTGTGTTGTGGAAGTCCCCTCATTAGGGTGTGTGGTAAATAAATAAAGTCCCCTCATTAGGGTGGTGGTAAATGCAACTGAAGTCCCCTCATTAGGGTGTGTGGTAAATGCAACTGAAGCCCCCTCATTAGGGTGTGTGGTAAATGCAACTGAAGTCCCCTCATTAGGGTGTGTGGTAAATTCAACTGATGTCTTCTTTCTTTGGGTGTGTGGTACTCCCTCACTGCTCTGCTGATACTGACAATAGGCCACTCCACAGATTTTACTTTTACTTACATTTTTAAAAAGTTTCACAAAGTGATGTGTTTCAGTTTGAAATACACGATGATAAGTCTCCACCTAGAGATATGACAAAAATATACACCCCACTCCCAAAACAATGATATTGCTATGGCTCTTCCCTTATACAATTTACTAATATCTGCTTCTCAAAAATAGCAGGTCAGTTTGGTGATTGAATTTGTAACAACCAAAAGCGAATATAAATTACTCTTTCTCTGAATTTTTGAGATGAAACTCGATAATTTGTATTATTTGGATTTTTTAAACTATTGTAGTCATCTTTATTGTTATATCCACAATGTTTTGGCTGATGTGCCTTCCGGCCTTCTTCAGGTGTTTCTTGTTGAACTTGGGAACCTTCTCATCGTAATTAGAACTCAACTCTTATATCTGTTGCACCATAAGGGTTGAGTTAATACAGTTCTAAGTGACAATCATCTCTAGGTTGCAGGTTCAATCCTGGCCAAGGGCGATACTAACATAGAATACTTAACATAGCTTAACACTTGTACCTGGTCATTATTAATGGAATGAGAAGAGTGGATTGAATAAAGGTTTCAGTTTGAAGTTCCAATGAAGGCTCCCAATTACGACATGTAACATCTAAAGAAGGCCGGAGAGCACATCGGTCAAAATGTTGTGTATATAACAATAAAGATGAGGACAATTGTCAGAATGATCCAAATAATATAATTACTCTTGGATTAAATATGATATCAAATCCCTCTTTTTAAGTATTGTACACTAGAACTGGATCCTACAAGTGAGCCGGAGGGGGGGGGGGGGCATGGTGTAATGGCTAATGTGCTGGATTGCAACATCATAGTAAGTGAGTTTGAACTCCAGTCTTGCTATTACATTCAATTTTGGACTGATACCCTTGGGAAAGGTATAAACACCCCCATCCCCCAGCTATGGGTTAAATAGTACCACTACTGTCCTTCTGCAAGGGTGGGTTTGGCGTTGCCATTAAACAAGGGAAACCAAACCTACAAGTGAGGCATGAAAATTACAAAAGCAATTCAATGAAGAATTCATATTGTGAATGGACCATATGACCTTTAGGCACCCCATTCGCGATCTCGACCCACAAGGACACTTTTTAGCATGTTTTTTATTTTCAAAATAAATATTCTACAACTGATAAGCCATTCTCTTCAACGGTCTCCAAGATCCTCTAAAATTTATCAACTCAACCCAGCAAGAACCCCACAACTATCAGCGATGGTTCACATTTTTGTCCTCACCCTCCTCTCTAACTGAGGGGGGGGGCAGATCATCAATTCAATGTAGAATACATCTTTTTCAACATGTACTACTAAAAAAGTTCTAACATCAAGCAAGTAAGTCTCTTTTATGTACAGGTCTAGCAGACCTGCTATAATAATCACAGACTTGTGAGATTTACTGGAACTCCAGCAAATTTAATGAGCCTTTTTTTTTTTTTGTCACAGCCAATACAACCACACAAATATAAATGGACACCACAAAATATTCCACTACATTATCTTGCACTTTGATCCCAAATCTGCAACCATTCCTTTTTACAGTAGGGTAGATTGATTTTTCAGTTTTTAAAAAATATAAAATTCTCTCAAACAGCGAAAGTTGTGTGTTGGTATAACTGAATACTGATACCAAAAACTAGATCTCTAACTTGCACCATTGTTTGAGGACATAACATGACCGTCAGTTAAAATGCACTAAAAATCCTTGTTTTCACAACATTTGGTCCAGAAATTGGTTAGAAAATTTAGCAATTTCAATACTTAAAACAGAAAAGGTTGTCATTTTATTTTACCAAAATGAAATGAATAAGATATTATAACTATAATTCAAATTGAACACATCCCCTCCATCATCACCGCCACCTGATATGCTGCTCTTTACCTCATTAAGGTGTAACAGGGATAACATTTTAAAAGACTGAAATCTATTTCCTCAAATGAAGGTAAAGTTTTGAAGGTAAATATTTTGTGTGGTAATTCTTTATATGAATTTGCAACTTTTTGCCACATGGGAGTTGTTACAATTCCAAAATCGACCTACCCTATTGTACAGGCTGATTGAAAAGTAACTCCCTATTTTAAACTATTTATAATTTTTAAAATCTGGCCAGTTGTCAATACTTTGGATAATATTGAAGACTTGATTTTTATGCAAGATGGTGCTCCTCCACATTTTTCTATTGTTGTTTGAGAATTGCTGAATCACCATTTTCCTGAGAGATGGATGGGTAGACGTGGTCTGCATGAGTGGCTGTCCAGAAGTCCTGATTTAACACCCTGCGACTTTTTTCTTTGGGGTTGGTTGGAGGAGCAAGTCTATCTACGAAACCAATGACTTTGGAAGAACTTGAAGGACAAATGAGAATTTATTTCTGCCATTCCACAAGATTTTCCTGGGAAGATCAGTTGATGTGATTCCCAAGTGGCTTGAGAGGCTGGAGGTGAATGCTGGTACCATATAGAATTTTAAATAAAACTCCATGCATGTTGAATTAAAAACAAATTCTGATGCAGGGTCGTCCACAAAGTGTTTCTTCACTGACTGCAGTCTCGCGTAGGCCAACTACCTCTCACAGCGCTCCACTCACTTCAGTTATTTATGGGCATAGTCCCCCAACATCCGGGCACATCAGTCGAACCTCATGCCTGTGCAATGAACAATTCTCGTGCAATCAGATGGACGCGTTAGGCCCCAACACCCGGCACCTGAATTGCACCTCGCGTCCATCCAGCGCCTAAATCGCATTTCTTTGCATTCGGGAGGGTGCGGGTTCAACTCTGGTAAGCAAGACAATGTCTTGCTCTTTTTCTAAATGAGTACGGTAGTACTCGTTCTCCGTCACACCATGTTATGTGTATTCTTCTCATATTCATTTTTTATAGAAATAATGATTCAGAAATGAATTATAAGATTTTTAAAATAGGGAGTTACTTTTCAATCACCCTGTATATAAAAGCATTTAGTACCAAATTAAACTTTCTTCTTTTTTTATATGCTATTCATTTCATTACTTGATCTTTTTATATTTCATTCTCTCTTTTTTTCTTGCCTATAGAATTTTAAGCACTTACTGCTAGATTGGGAACATTTTGTCATCCTGGATTCCTGCCCTAATTTACGCTATGTTTTTCCTTGACAGTGTTAGGCATAATTTGTGTCCAACTTAACAAAAATTTTAAATGGTGGTGGGAGCTTTTAAAATATCTAAATTCATTTGCTGGTAAAAAGCTGGAGGGGTTATTGTAAAATATCGGTAATTTTCACCTTTAGTTGTTAAAATTCCTAGCATAAAATTGTGCGTGCGCATTATCTGAAATGAACTTAATTGTTATTAAGAACATGTTTTATGATATTTTTGTGTTAAAGCATGCAGTTGTATTGTTTTTGAAAAAGTTTCTAAAATTTGTTTATTTTGCACGGAGACTTTCAAAATAGCTAACCACTTATTTCAAAGTGAAAGTCAAGGGAGGTTACTCTAATTGCCTTATTTGCTAGGAATTTTAACAACTAAAGGTGAAAATTACAAAAATATCTACATTAATTTGCTGATTTAAAGTGAGAAACACGAAATATTTACGTTTGGCTGAAATTACATCTGAGGCTGGCAAGTAAAGACATAGCATAAATTAGGGCAAGAGTCCAGGACAACAAAATGTAGAAAGAACCACAGGTATCTAAGGAAATAGTTTTTAATCTTCCTCAAGTTAATGTTTAAAGGTCAAGTCATGTTGAAAGCACCAGATCACTAAAGTTAAGTGACAACAAGCCTGTTACTTAGATATGGGTGGGCGACTAAGGTAAAAGCAGGTACTAAAAGCAAAGTGATCCATATACTGACTTGAAACCTAAAATTAATAGATTCCTTCATACAAAAGGCAACAACGCTGGAATAACAACATCCACAATAAACTTTTCCTAATCAAGCCCATTTTCATAAGTTTTTGTTTTAATAATATAATATATAATATCATTAATTATTAAATATAGTAATAACAATATAATTTTCTATTTCATTTCTAGTGGCTTATTTTATGTAATTATAGTTGATTAAGATTTATATTTTGGTAGGGGTGACAAGACTTTCGGACCACCCTACTACTTATCTGAAGTGTGTGTGACATTTTTCTCCCTAAAGCACATTGAATTTACTATTTGTTGCAATATTGTTGTATATTTATTTTGACCTTCCTTGGGATTTGTCTAATGTTTCATCATTTTTTAAAATATTTATAGATTTATATTCCTAGAGAGTTACTACAGTACACAAACCAATTAAATTGGATTATTGCTCTTTTATTTATCTTTTTTTCCTAAAGAGTTACACATCATCAATTATGTTAAGCTGTATATTGCAGTTGGATAAAGTGATACAGCCAGGAGTAATAATCTCTGTGGCGTAGTGGCTAATGTGTTTGAATACAACATCGTAGTAAGTGAGTTTGAACTCCAGTTGTGGTATTACATTCACTTTCAGACTAATACCTTTGGGAAAAGCATAATACCCCTTATCCTTATCCTTATAAATACTACCACTATTGTTCTTCTACAAGGATGTCTTTTGGCATTAAATAACCCATTAAGGCTGATATGTCATTAAAGAAACCAAATCAAATAAAGCCAGGTGTTTGATATTGTCTTTAAATTATATTACATTATTTATAAAAATAAAACATATTTTCTTCCAAGCTGTAGCCATATCAGTACTACTGTATGGTTGCACCACTTGGACAAAACCCTTAGAGAAAAAGTTAGACTGAAACTACACAAGGATGCTGCATACTTTTTTGAACAAATCCTAGAAGCAGCACCCTACAAAACAGTAGTTGTATGGCCACTTACCATCCATCTCTCAAACCATTCAATTAAGATGAACAAGACATGATGGGCACTGCTGGAGAAGTAAGGATGAACTCATAAGCGACATTCTCCAAAAAAAAAAAAGAGGGTATCCTGTGTATGACACACTAAACTGCATCTGACACTGAGGCTTTAGTTCTGGAGATCTGGGGAGTATGGAGTACCCCTTCATTGCTATTATTCCCAGGTTCACTCTGACCACGAAGTGGTAGTACCTGTTAGTGTTCCATCTATGGGTCAAATAGATCTCTTTAAAAATTATTCGTATTTGATAGGACCGTGTGCAAAAAAGAAAAGAAAAAAAAATTCTTAAGAAACAGATACACAAAAAAATGTAGGTATAAATGTATAATGAATGTGATTCCCTAACCCCTAGGCATAATATAACCCTAGATGAGTTGACCTATTATAATTGATTAATTAATTAATTGATCTGAAAATGTCTTTGTATTATTAAAATATATGAATATGTTTATTGTTGAGATTTTAAAAAATTGGGTACAAATACAGAATAGCACGCAAGAGATAATATCATTAGAATCACTTTTTACGTATAAATAGCATTGGATGTCGGAAGCTCCTGAAGTAACCTAACCTTAACCCTTATTTCCATGAAATATAATGAAATGTAATGTTTAGGAGCTGGTTTAGCTCAGTTGATAGAGCATCTACCTAGAAACCACAAAGGCTCCTGGTTCAATACTGGTTCTAGCCAACTCAGTGTATGAGTACTACAGGGATCTGTGCGGTAAAGTGAAGAGCTATTGGTAGGTGTGGCGCTCCACCTCAGATGCAAAATAATCTCCTTGGTCTAGTGCTAGTGAAAAGAGGATAGACTCCCTTGCTGTCTGGCTGATACCAACATTAGGCCACCTCGATGACTTTACTTATACAGAGATGCTGATAGGTACGCATCCTGCATCACTGACGCATAAAAATCATATCCATGTGTCCCAGTGTGTTTTTTTTCTTCCCTCACCATTTCCAGCTAACTGTAAATACATTTCAATATTTTCTTGGAAATGAATTACACTCTATGGGGTACAAGGTAGGGATTAGTTGTTCATATATAAAAACTCTGCAATTTATTAAGTAAACTTTAGTTGGGACCATCAAATTTCCCGGGGACTCATTCAAATAAAATCCATGTGTCCAAGGATGCACTAAATTAAAAAGCTATCAGCATCACTGCTTATACGTAATCTAATATTATCTCTTGTGCACTATTCTGCATTAGTAAAAGAAAATGACTTTTTTTTTTCAGATTTGATATTTATTTTTAGATGAATCTTTATCAACCATTATTATTAATTATGACTTGTATTTTCTTTTTTTTCTTTTTTTTAGTTGCTTTTTTAAATAAATATATTTCTATTTATTTTTTACTGCAACTCACTTGTGCTGTCAGTCTATGTTATCAAACTATTGTTACATAATCTATGCGGTTGCATAAGATTATTGTCAATCCCCTGTATTTCTAAAGGGATGGCCTTTTCATATCACGGGTGGGACTTTCCATGGAATATTACAGAAAACCCGCGAAATACGTGAAGTCACGTGGGACCTGGTTGGGTCTTCAGTTTCAGTTTGGACGTCGGGCAGAGAAGATGTACTGCCTTAACTGGAACTCCCTGCATATGCGCGCTATGTTAGTCAGATGAAAAATGTTTAGTTAAGAAATAAAAGCTTACGAAAATAATATGGTTTTGTGGTTAATGAATGTCTTGGTAACAAGACTGACCTAGAAGACCAGACACAAAGTCCCCAAGACGCTAGAAGAAGAATAGAAGTAAGTAAGGAAAGAGGTATACAACACTATGCTACAGATAATACTCATGTAAAGACAAACAAAACAAAAACAAAGGAATATGGCACTGAGGGAGTTTGAGAATAGAGTAAAGGATGAGTTTAAAAGGTTATATTTGTGCTTCTGATGGACCAACGTCTATTTGTAGCTTAGTTGCTTTTGGAGCAGCAAGTAGTGTAATCAACCTGATAACAAAATGATCTTGATTTAACATTAAATGACTTGAAAAGGGTTGATATGTTGTAACAAACAAACAAACCAATCAACCTGAGGCAAAGGTGTGTGAGTTTGCATCTCACTGAGAGCTTATCTTTCCTTTTATTATTAATACTCATGTTCCTTATTATCATCTTGCAACCCCCCCCCCTGATTAAAAATGAGACAATTCAATCATCCAAGATGGAATGCACAAATGTAAATCCTGATTATCTGGTGTTTCTTATCTGCCAAATTCTTATTTCTTATGAGTGTCATCACCTCAGCTAAATAATGGCCTATTCCGTTTTGCTTATAAAGAAAGAGAAGAAAAAGACATGCTATACAGAAAAAATATAATAATAAAGAAAGAAAGAGTAGGGGAAAGATATATATATATATAATGCTCATCAGTTTCAATTGAACAATGAAAAGATGAAAAGAAAAAAAAAAAGAGAGAGAGTTAAATCAAGATATTATACTTTTTATATTGAACTATTTAGCAATAGCCCTTAAGTAAACATATCAAACGTAATAATTTAATTTATCAAACTGTAGTATATCCACAGGTCCTGCTAGTACTATTATAAGAGAAAATCAAAACAAATTAATCTACAATAAGTAATTTTAAAAACAGTTCCTTCTGCAAGATGTTAAGAGTTTATACATTTTACATTTACAAATGTTGTAATAATTAAATTATCATACAGGTCCTGCTAGTCTTTTATCATTTTTGATCTGCACTTTTCCTTGTTGCAGATTGGCAGCCCGAGTGAGTTGTGAGAAAATAAATTTAAGCTGGAAAAAAAATACAAGTCAAAATGAATTATTTTCTTTTCATTATTTTATTCAGCCCTCTTGAACTTTCTTGATTATTTCTTTGACCATTTCTTGACCATTTCACTTTGTTTTGTTTTGTAGGAGTGGTGTTCAATAAATTGTTATAACTTAAAAATACTGTTACAATTTATAAGGAGTCATAAATTGTGAGCAGTACCTGTAAGTAGAATTTAATTCGGGTCTGTCATGTTTGAGATCAGGGAGTGGAAATTTACCAGTGAGGGTTATAATCCCCTGATCTCTGGAAAATGCGCCATGATAGACATGTTTTTAGCTGTAGTTTAGAATTTTAGATTCAGCCTGGCCGTCAAAGAGTTTAGACATGCTCTGAGGTTGGTCTCCCAGTGCAGCGAATAAGAATCATGGGCTAAATAAAAAGCTTGATCAGGCAACAAAAAAGTCTTGTTAATTCATTTAATTGCAATGACCAAAAGCAAAGCCCTTAGTTAGAAGAATCATGGGCTAAATAAAAAGCTTGATCAGGCAACAAAAAAGTCTTGTTAATTCATTTAATTGCAATGACCAAAAGCAAAGCCCTTAGTTAGAAGAATCAAAATGACAGCCGGAGATGGGAAAATAATTTTTAGTAACAACATAAAACATTACTTTGTTTTTGAGTTCATATATATTTTATTTTCTTAAGATCTAGATCCCAATTACATGTGTGAGAACTTGACCAATTGATTGAACAACGTCTGTCTCGCTCACTGGTTAGCCAAAGTCTGACTTTCTCTTAGCTAACTTCCCACATTCGCACTCACAAACAGAAGTATAAGTCAACACAGGGTTAAAGGATGTCAATCATATATCCTGTTTTTTTCCACTAACCATTATTTTAAAATCTACACTACTGTACATAATTAACAGGCTACCCATCAATTATGTAACATAACAATTTACTGAACACTGATCCTACAAAAGTGAAATGGTCGAGAAAGTTCAAGAGTGCCTTTTATTCTTTTATTCTTCTTAATTTTAAAACTCAGCTTAAACCATTTTTAAAATTGTTTCTTTCAGTTGACAATGATCTACCCCCAACGAAGATGACAGTTGCTAGTAGCTTTAAAGATTCAGCAATGTGGATCCGACGCAAACCTACCGCCGCCTTTGCTTTTGTTTTACTCTTTGTTTTTTGTTGTATAATTTATAGCAGTGTAACATTGTTTGGAAGACAACCACGTCCTTCACAAATTGCCAAGAACCTTGGCAAAGTAGGTATTGTAGTTCCTTTTTGGGGCCGTCTTGGAAACCACATGTTCCAATATGCATCCCTTTTGGGCATTGCTCGGAAAAACCAAATGGTTACTTTTATTCCTGATAATCTTGACCTTTGGACAGTTTTCGAGTTGAAAAGTTACGTTGGCGGATTGGAAAGTCTCAGGAATTATAAAAGGTGAGAAATACTTTTTTTTTTTTCATCTGTATTTTGGAGATGAGGCTTGATGTGAATAATTTTAATTTTTCAGACTGTTGTCCTCATCTTTATTGTTGTATGTATAAACATTTTGGTAATTTTCACCTTTAGTTGTTAAAATTCCTAGCAAATAAGGCAATTAGAGTAACCTCCCTTGACTTTCACTTTGAAATAAGCTGGTAGCTATTTTGAAAGTATCCGTGTGAAATAAACAAATCTTAGAAACTTTTTCGAAAAACAATACAACTGCATGCTTTAAGACAAAAATATCATAAAACGTGTTCTTAATAACAATTAAGTTCATTTCAGATAATTTTATGCTAGGAATTTAGCCAACTGACTTTCACTTTGAAACAAGATGGTAGCCATTTTGAATGTGTATGTGCGAAATATACAAAACTTAGAATCGTTTCGAAAACAATATAACTACATGCTTTAACACAAAAATACCATAAAATGTGTTCTTAATAACAATTAAGTTCATTTCAGATAATGCTCATGCACAATTTTATGCTAGGAATTTTAACAACTAAAGGTGAAAATTACTAACATTTTTATCTAAATGATCATAATTCTTCTCTTGAGACATGTCGGAATGATAGGCGTGCAAAAACAATGACGTCATTATTTGAACGAGATCTTCAAAAGTGCTTCAACGCGTGTTTGATCAACTGTCAAACTATTAAAAATGATTTCCCCTGTTGGATCATTACTATACTCGAATACACAGGGAACATCTGAGGAATTCCAGAGGATACAGAGGCTGAAACGTTGCGTTTATACATACCATAGAGATGAGGACAACAGTCCAAAAAAATCAAAATTATTCACCGCAATAAAAAAAATTATATACTTTTGTTTTTCTTTTGTTTCAATGTTTTTAATAAACCATAATTATTTGGATGTATAAGACACTATTTTTCCAGATGTATAAGACACTATTTTTCCAGATGTATAAGACACTATTTTTCCAGATGAGGGTTGTGTATTATACATAAGAACTCTAACTTTTTTCTGTCTTTCTTTTAATGTCTTCTTACATTATTACCGATGGTATAGTGAATGAAAGGAAAGTAAAGCAGTTGTTTCAATTAATTTCTATAAGGGTTTATATAACCTGAATCACTGAAGAATAATGAAATTCTATTTTTAAGGTTAGATGAAATGCCACTTGAAAGGAACATCACTCATGTTACCTTAATGATGCAATTCCTCATTTTCAGTAATGAAACCAAATATTTAAAAAATTGATACAATTCCGACTGAAGATTAATATTGATAAAATAAATATAAAAAGCAGACATATCTTATTTTAATATTTTTAGTGTTCATTTGATTTTGTATTCTTGGTCCTCCAAAAAAAGAAAGGAAAAAAAAAAAAAAAGGCAGATGAATGATTTTTCATGTCTTTTTAGACATTTCTCCAAGACAATTGGTATCTTACTCAACTTGAGACTTGACTGATGAGGACGTTAACTGGAAATTAGTTGGCTGTGTCTTTTATATTAGCAACTGATACTTTCCCAAAATGTCTTTCTTATATTAAACATTTCCAATATGAATCTGAGATTTATGTCATTTGTATAAATGAAAAATTAATTTCAAAATCAGTTGATATTACTTGCCTCCACTTAACTGTGGGAACCTCTTATATTTTTTCCTCAACTGTTAACAATGCACTACCGTAATTCAGCTTCACTGAAACCTGGTTCCCAACTGAATTCTGAGCCTAACACAGCACGCTGGCACCCACTCAGAGACGTTCAGCTTTACTGAAACCTGGTTCCCAACTAAATTCTGAGCCTAACACAGCACGCTGGCACCCACTCAGAGACGTTCAGCTTTACTGAAACCTGGTTCCCAACTGAATTCTGAGCCTCATACAGCACGCTGGCACCCACTCCCAGATGTTCAGCTTCACTGAAACCCAACTAAATTCTGAGCCTCATACAGCATTCTGGCACCCACTCACAGACGTTCAGCTTTACTGAAACCTGGTTCCCAACTTAATTCTGAGCCTCACACAGCACGCTGGCACCCACTCACAGACGTTCAGCCTCACTGAAACCTGGTTCCCAACTAAATTCTGAGCCTCATACAGCACGCTGGCACCCACTCACAGATGTTCAGCTTCACTGAAACCCAACTAAATTCTGAGCCTCATACAGCATTCTGGCACCCACTCACAGATGTTCAGCCTCACTGAAACCCAACTGAATTCTGAGCCTCATACAGCACGCTGGCACCCACTCACAAACATTCAGCTTCACATCTTTTTCATTTTTGCTCTACTTAAATTACTCTTCTAATTGACACTGTTGTCTTCAATATAATCAATAAATATAAATTTCTATTGATGCATATGACATAATAATGTCATTATTGGAAATGGACTCTGCAGCCCATATTTTTTTGCTTTTTCAAACACATTGCATATTCTTCTGTAAATTTCTCATGGATTCTATTTTCTCAGCCACCAAAAATTTAATTGAAAACCCTGTTCAAACTTGGAGCACTCTGTTTAATTTGTCACCATTTTGAATAGCCTTAAAACGAATATTTTTGCGAGATTAATATAGTTTTTTTTTTCCATAAACCAATACAGAGTTTACATTCTGAAAAATAAATTTACCTTGCTCCCCCCCCCCCCCAAAAATTTCCCTATTTATTGTCCCCTGAATTAAGAAAAACAAATCACATTTCTCCTTTATCTTAGCAAACCAACCAGCAATCAGCAAGAGGGACACAATTTTATTCAAGAAGAATGAAATCCTCAAATTGTAGCACTTCACATTTGGTTGTCTGTTTTCTTTTAACTTTTGAACATTGGAATCAAACTTTCTTTTCTTTTTCTATCTATGTACACAACTGACATGACAACCAATTCAATGAGACGTTCTTCCTAAAGAAAGAAAATTTCCCAATGTTGGGAAGGATGATCGCTATTTTCTCTGTCACTCCCTTTATAGTTGACCTGGTTCCCAACTCAATTTAGGGTGTGTGGGTATTACAAACTGTACCAAAGGTAAGTTTTCATTCTAAGAAAATCATATTGTCTATAAGAGTCCCTGTAATTTTGGCCTATCCTGTTAATGGGACGTACAATATACTGACTGCGACCAACAATTGTAAATAAACAATTGAAAACAGTAAGTATATGGGAGTGACCCAGAATATATGGATACTTTCATTAATCCTTTTGTAAGCAGGTAAGTTTTTTTTTAATCCTTGTAGAGTGGGTGAATCATAATAATCAAAAAAAAAAAAATAGAGGCTATGTTCAAATAAGTTGATTAATATATAAAAATAACAAGCAAAAAAGATAATTTGATCAGTGATTGTGTGTTGTAATACAATAGTATGAAAACATTAAAGTATTAACTTTGAATTGGTATCTTGGAAAACAACCTTTACACAATTCTACACTACAGTGGCGCCTCTAGCAATGTTTTTACACATTAACATTGAACTAACTGAACCCGTGGAATTTCCACGAAATGAAACAAAAATCAAAAGAAGCTATTTAAGCCAGAAATGAAGATTTGCGATTTCATTACATATGAATCCTACCAAAATTAACCAAATATTTTCCATAATTCACAATTTCAATATTACAAATAAAACAAACATGTAACTTCTTTTTTTTTTTTTTCAATTCATTTTAATCTTATGCTGAGCATTTAAGCGACACAAGACCATTTGGAATGTTTCATTTTTAAAATTGCATGAAATAAAATGGGACAAATAAGAAGTATGCGAATAAGCGACACCAGATAATCTGTATTCACATTTTTATATTTCATCTTGGACGATTTGGATGGTCTCATTTTTAACCAGGGGGTGTTGCAGGATGATAACGGACTGAAGATTTAGGAACTAGCGTATTAATATCATATATAAAAAAACAAACAAAATAATATAATTTGATCAGTGATTGTGTGTTTTAATACAATAGCATGAAAACATTAAAGTACCGTATTTGCTGGCATATAAGACGCATGGGCATATAAGACGCACCCCCATTTCAGCAGGTCAGATTCAGGAAAAAATTTTTGAGTGTATTTAAGCATATATTGTTGAAAACAGTCTAGTTGTGCTTGATTATAGCAATACCAGCAATAAAATAAGGATGCATGGAGTTTAGGGTAGGTAAAAGTACTGAGCGTAATCTGGGTTACTGAGAATCATAGAGAAGATTAGCCTAGGCCTATGGGAGGTCTCAAACTTCACCTACAATGTATAAATCTCCTTGAGGAAATTCAAAACATTCTGGGCCGAATGTGGAGCTACAATCTGAAATTTTGGATTCCCAATTTAATTACTGTGATTGTTTTTGGCAATTTTTTTTTTTTACGTGATTTTTGTGACAAATTTTTTGTATGATAGAATTTAATATGTACTCAATGCATGAAGTCTCATTGTTGGGCTGAAGCCCCAATCAAGAGGATTCCATTTCTGAACCTCTTCATTGCCATTACTCCCAGGCCCACTCAGACTCAGAGTAGTGGTATACCCAGTTAATAAAACGTCTTCAACATAAAATAATCCATAAAAATGCCATAAAAACACAACCAACCAAATCAAGAGTCCCCTGCAAAACCCTATAGTGTGGTTTTTAAACTAGTTTTCAATATTTTTTCTCTGCCTTAAATATCAAGGGAAATAACTCTATTGTAACCATCAAAGGGAGATAATTTACTATTCAGTCGATTATCATCTACGTCTTTCAATAATTTTTATGCAAATTGTCAACTTTTAGGTTGATTCATGATTAGTGATGAAATGTTGAATAACTGAAGATTAAAATTATTTATCGATTCTATTTTTAACCGAGTTGATGTGTTTTAAATAAGATGGAGGCATCTCCACACTGGATAGTAAACCTCTGAAATTAGTAGACCAGTTCACATACCTAGGTAGTAATATCTTATCTACAGAAAGCAACATCAATATATGCATTGGAAAGGCATGGACTGCTATACACAGATTATTGATCATATGAAATCTGACCCCACTTGTAAGATAAAGCAAAAATTATTCCAAGCTGTAGCTGTATCACTACTACTATATGGCTGCACCACTTGGAAATGATTGGAGCTACAGAAGGATACTGTGTGCTGTCTTAAACAAATCTTGGAAGCAGTACCCCATAAGAAAGTAACTATATGGCCACTTGCCTCCTATCATACTAACCATCCAAGTAAGGTTGGTTGGTTGATTAGGAAATATATTCTTGGTGGCTTTACAGTGACTTGTCTGGGTCAAATGTCACAATAGATTAACATTGATTGATTTGTATAGTACTCGTAAAATATGACTGGATTATTTGTTTTCATTTCTCTGCTGAATAGACCCACCAAAAAAAAAACTCTTCCCAAGTGATCAGGAAAAAAAAAGTCTCTCCTCAAGAGAAGAAAAAAACCCTCTACCCCCAAAGAGAGCAAGAAAACAAAAAACAAAACAACAAAACTCTCTCCCCAAGAGAGCAAGAAAAAACAAACTCTCTCCCCAAGAGAGAGGAAAAACAAAAAACCTCTCCCCAAGAGAGCAAGAAAACAAAAACCTCTCTCCCCAAGAGAGAAAGGAAAAAAACCTCTCTCCCAAGAGAGCAAAAAAAACCCAAAAAACTCTCCCCAAGAGAGCAAGAAAAAAACAACTCTCTACCCCCCAAACAGAGCAAGGAAAAAAAAACTCTCTCCCCAAGAGAGCAAGAAAAAAAAAACTCTCCCCCAAGAGAGCAAGAAAAAAAAACTCTCTACCCTCAAAGAGAGCCCCCCCCAAAAAAAAAAAAAAACCAACAAAACTCTCTACCCCAAAGAGAGCAAGAAAAAAAAATCACTATCCCCATGAGACCAAGAAAAAAAATTCCCCTCTCCAGAATCCAAGAAAATTTTTAGTGGTAATCGTTGTCCCCAGAGAACTTTTACCAAATGACAGGATTAAGACATTAAGGACAATAAGAATGAAATAAAATGTTGGAAAGAAATTTAAAGAAAAGGATTGTTTGTAATGAAGCTAGAAGAAACATTGGTGAATAAGATGTTTGAAAAAAGTCGCTCAGATAATGTACTTTATTGACCTTTTCAACAACGAGAACATCGACATTTGGAAATCATTATTAATATATATATATATATGTTTAAGGTCTTTTGTATGGCGAATTAGCAAAAGGCTCCTGATCTGTTGGTAGACCATGCCTTCGATTTAAAGATGTCTGCAGGAGAGCTATGAGAATATGCCTTATTGACACAAACACATGGGAGGTAGATGCAAAAAATAGAGCAGCCTGATGCCTCAACGTTAAGCAAGGCACGGAGAGGGGTGAGGCAGAGAGGAGAGTAGCCTCGACAGAAAAGAGAACCAGAAAGAGAGAGAAAAGCCAGCAGCCCCAGAAAGCATCGCAGTTTGTGTGCATTCAGTGCACCAAAGACTGCCACTCAAGAATTGGCCTGCAGAGTCACTTGCGCTGATGCAGATAAAAATTTTTACTTTTATTTTGTACACTATGCCATCGTTCTTTATTGGACGGAAAGAATCCAATAATAAATGTTTATAAAACTGAATCCATGTAAATATAATTCGCATTCATTGTTGTTATGAACACTAGTTTTCATTTGTCTGAATTTTTGAGATGAGGCTTGATGATTCGTATTATCTGCATTATTCGGACTATTGTCCTCATCTTCATTGTTATTTGTACAACGTTTCGGCCGATATGTCCTCCGGCCTTCTTCAGGTATTTCTTGTCGGACTCGGAAACCTTCTCGGATTCGGGAACCTTCTTTTCGAACTCGGGAACTTTCTTGTTGTAATTGGGAGCCATCACGGAACTTCAACGATTACGACAAGAAAGTTCCCGAGTTCAAAAAGAATGTTCCCGAGTCCAAGAAGGTTCCCGAGTCCGAGAAGAAATACCTGAAGAAGGCCGGAGGGCATATCGGCCGAAACCTTGTACAAATAACAGTGAAGATGGGGACAATAGTCTGAATAACGTAGATAATAGTTTTTATTTGTCTGAATTTTTGAGATGAGGGTTGATAATTTGTCCTATTTGGATTTTTTGGACTATTGTCCTCATCTTTATTGTTATATGTACAATGTTTCAGCTGATGTGTTCCCCGCCCTCCTTTAGGTGTTTCTTGTCAATCTTGGAAACCTTCTTGAACTTGGGAACCTTCATGTTGTAATCATGGAACTTCAAACTAAACACTTTATTCAATCCACCAGGGTAGACGGTTTTCATTCCGTTACCATAACTAATAGCATATGAGTGTTAAGCTATTTCAAATATTCTATGTTATTATTGCTCGTGGTCAGGATTGAACCTGCAACTTACAGATGATTATCACTTAGAACTATATCAACTCAACCTATATCCGTTGCGTCATGTGTGAAAACAGTCTACCCCTATGGATTGAATAAAGGATTTGGTTCAAAGTTCTGTGAAGGCTCTCGAGTTTGACAAGAAGGTTCCTGATTTTGAAGAGATAGTTCCAAAGTTTGAAAAGAAACACCTGATGAAGGTTGGAAGGCACATGGGCTGAAATGTTTATTATAATTTATTATAAAATTAAGTCATCAAGGAATAAAGTAGTGAAAATTTAATTAAAATCAGACAATTCCTTGATTTTTGGTAATAATTTGAAAATTTAAAAAAATTAAAAAGTTTTTTTATTATCTCCCCTTACAGAGAATGCCCAACCCTATATATATCTGATCAGGATACCTCACGTAGTGTAATGGTTAGCAAGCTAGATTCGCAGACCATTGTTATTCCCAACCCTATTGCCCTTATGGCAAGCCCCAACCCCTTTTTATCTATGGGTGCTAGAAGGCGGTGGCTGCGGGTCTACATGTCCTGGGAATGACATTAAACTCTATCTGATGGTGAGGTTCCAGTTTTGGAGGTTTGGGGAATGTGGAGCACCCCTTCATCACCATTGCTCCCTGGTCCACCCGGAGTGGTAGTACCTGTTAGACTCCCATCTATGGGTTAAATAGAAAAATGTATTTATAAAAAAATTGTATTATCCATTAAGAATTGATTTATTTCAAAACTTTATCGGCATTAAATGACCCACGGAGGTTGATATGCCGTAAAACAAAACAAACCAAACAAAAGACCATTGTTAATGAGTTCGATTCTCATTGGGCACCCCATACTTCTGGCCTTGTGCCACATCTAAGCTAAGCTTAGTAAATAACTATATTCATAAAAAGGATTCCATGTTAAAGAGAATCAGATTCATCATTGTCACAAACATTAGTTCTCAGTTTAACAATTTTAAATCGTATAAAAAAAAGTTTGTATTTGTATTTTTACTTATTTTTTCATTTTTTATTCATTTCTTTTATTCATCTTTTTTTTCAGCTATGAAGAAATTTCTGCGGCTACCTACAGTCCAAACCTGACCCACCTCCGCCATCGAGACACGGCCATTTATGGCTATTTGCAGTCCTTCAAATATTTTGATTATATGAAATCCGAAATATTTCAACAATTCCGTTTCAAAGAGAAATACCGATATTCCGCAGAGGTGATGCTTCAACAAGCGATCAACACACACAAATCGAATCTAAAGTCGCGCGACGGTTACTTGACTGAAATCGTTGTGGTTGGCATCCATGTGCGCCGGGGGGATTTTGTCCGTAGCCAATCACAGGGTTATGTGCCAGCACCCCTGCCTTATTTCTATCGGGCCATGAACTATTTTCGTACACGATACCCAAATGTCATGTTTTTTGTATGCAGTAATGAGGTCCTTTGGTGCAAGAAATACCTTGAAGATGACAACATCTTTTATTCAGAAAGCTACAATGAATTTACTGATTTGGCAGCCCTGTCCCTTTGTAATCATACTATCATGTCGGCAGGTTCGTATTCTTGGTGGGCAGGATATCTCACCAATGGTACCGTCATCTATTACAAAGATTTTCCTCGGCCTGGAAGTAGTTTGGATAAGTCTATGGTTCGCAAAGATTATTATCCTCCATCTTGGATACCTCTTTAGTACTTTGGGTGGGGGGACGCTTAGCGGCTGGTTTTTCTATCCGACCGTTTGTTATTTTTCTGTTTATCAGTATGTATACGCACACACACACACACATGCACACACAAACATTGAGTATGTATGTACTGGAATTATTTAGTGTGTTCACATGTATGTATGTAATTGTGTATCTGTATATATATATATATATGTGTGTGTATGTGAAGAATATAAAAGGAAAGGTGAATAATTCGACACAGACAATTGATTCAATTAAGTCATATTGGTCTGTTTTTTTTCTCCGAACTTTTATGTTGTCTTACTGTTTATTAGTATGTGCACACACACATTGAATATGTAAGTACTGGAATTATTTAGTGTGCTCACGTGTACTTGTGTATTGTGTATTTATACTTATGTATGTATGTATGAATGTATATATATATATATATATGTATGTATGTATGTATGAATGTATATATATATATATATATATGTGTATGAATGAATGTATTATATATATGTGTATGTATGTATGTATGAATGAATGTATATATATATATATGTATGTATGTATGTATATGTATGTATATATATATATATGTGTATGTATATATATGTATGTATATATGTATATTCACACACACACACACACATATATATATGTAAAGAATATAAAAGGAAAGGTGGATAAACCAACACAGACAATTCAATTAATATTTTGTCTTTATTTGTTAAAAGACTTCCTCAGTTCAAAATTCTTGTGACAAAAAAAGATGAAATATTAATTGAATCAATAATCTGTATCAGTTTGTCCACCTTTCCTTTTATATTCGTCACAATGTTTTTGAATTTCCTAATCTCCTGTTCGCTTTATATATATATATATATATATATATATATATATATATATATATATTTCATGGAATAACTCGAAGGGTGATGTATGTGATTGTGTATGCTTTTTTTTGTTTTAGATGACTTATTGTCAAAATGTCTACTTTATATATATATATATATATAGAATATAAAAAAATTGGAATATCCTGACAGATTGTGTATATATATACATGTATGTGTTTTTTGTTTTAAATGCCTTATTATTCCAACATATATTTGATATATATATATATATATATAAGGTTATGGAATATAAAATTGGAATATCCTGAAAGATGATATATGTGATTGTGTATGTATGTATGTATGTTTTTTTTTTTTTTCATTATTGTTTAAAAGTGTATTTGATATGATTGTTGACAGTTTCTCACCTATGCGATCTTCAGACCCGACTGTTTTGGTCTGAAGATCGCAGAGGGAAGAAACTGCCTGTAACCAGTTGTTGACTCCATGTCCACGATACCTTAACTCAAATATAAACGCTATATCAATGATATTGAGCATTGTCTGCTTACAAATATAGCACCCATTATCTGCAATATATATATATATATATATATATATATATATATATATATATATATATATATATATATATATATATATATATATATATATATATCCCTGAAGATTCTCTACTGCGTGAAACTATAGTCGGAGGATTTTAACCCATTCGGTTTTAAAGCACACACACACATATATATATATATATATATATATATATATAGTTGCCCTGATTTTATGCTGAGAATGCATTTCTAAATTTACACCTTGTAAACAAAATTGGGACCATATGACCTTTAGGCACCCCTTTTGCAATCTAAAACTAAAACTAACCCCTAACAAACAACTGGATTTTGACGGTGTAAATGAAAAACATGTCCTTATGAATCGAGATCACAAAAGGGGTGCCTAAAGGTCATATGATCCCAAAATTGGCATAAAATCATTTTATTATATTACAGATTTAATGGGGATAAATTTCAGGCTTTTCAAAATAAAAGCTTATTAATATTATAATTCATTATTTCAAGACATAAATAAACAGGAGTGAAATAAAATTGTATTTGAATTAACAAAAAAAAGAAAACAAAACTTACTTTAGATAAAAAAATATTTTCTCTGAATTTTTAATAATCTTGATTACGGTTGATGAAGGCATATCCCTTAAAACTCTAGACTACCTCACTATCTTCTACTCTCAGGTCCACTCTGACATGGAGTGGTAATACCTATTAGGGTCTTGTTTATGGGTCCAATAAATCTGTTTAAAATTAATTGTATTTCATATGAGGATCCCTTCCAAAAAACAAAAACAAAAACAAGAAAACCCCACAAAAAAACTCTTAACCCTTTTGGTACAGCACATTTAGCAACAAGGTTAAGGGCTGGAATACACTTTTGATCAGAAAATAAAAAAAGAAGCTTGCAAATAAAAAAAAATCATAGGTGTTTCTCAATTCCAATACACTATTGGTGTCAGGGGTGGGGTGGGGGATATATCACACACGTGTATTTATAAGAAAACTGGAGTATATTGAACAAGAGGCAATTTCAGGGGTTATATTGCACAAGATCCAAAATTTAAAAAAAAATGTGGACTAAAGTTTTATGAAATATATTTGAGCAATTTGAGTTGTTCTCCACACCAAAAGGGTTAAAAAAAACAATTGCACAAAAAATGTAAATATGAATGTACAATGAACGTGATTCCCTAACCTCTAGGTATAAAATAACCCGAGATGGATTGACATGCCATTAAAATCAATTAATCAATCACTACCTCTTATCTGGTAAAAAGGCTTCCATTTTTATCTTGTAATCTTTTGGATCTTCATGATTTTAGCACTTGGAATCACCAATTTATAATTATATGATATGGATCTACTTTCTTTTTCTTCTTCTTACTTAATTTCACTTTAAAATATGGATCTACTTTCTTCTTCTTCATACTTAATTTCACTTTAAAATATGGATCTACTTTCTTCTTCTTCTTTCTTAATTTCACTTTAAAATATGGATCTACTTTTTTCTTCTTACTTAATTTCACTTTAAAATATGGATCTACTTTTTTCTTCTTACTTAATTTCACTTTAAAATATGGATCTACTTTTTTCTTCTTACTTAATTTCACTTTAAAATATGGATCTACTTTCTTCTTCTTTCTTAATTTCACTTTAAAATATGGATCTACTTTTTTCTTCTTACTTAATTTCACTTTAAAATATGGATCTACTTTCTTCTTCTTCTACTTACTTAATTTCACTTTAAAATATGGATCTACTTTCTTCCTCTTACTTAATTTCACTTTAAAATACTGTTATGTTCACACACTTTGGAAGCAAACAAACAATGCTAATAATTTCAATTGGGACAAATCAAACAAGCTTAAAATTAGGGCAGCCTTTGTGTGTATGTATATATATATATATATATATATATATATATATATATATATATATACATATAAAGTTAGGATAGTGTAGACATAGTGTAGACCTAGTCAATGGTGTGATCATCTATGTCTACAGTATCTATATATATATATATATATATAACCAATATTGAGCACTCTTTATTCATAAATATAGCAAACTATGTATATTACGTGGGAATTTTTGTGACCCCAGGTTTCATGCTTTTTACGCATTGAATACGTAAATCACATAAATTCCCATGTAATATCTATATATATATTTTCAACAACTCTATCACTGACATCGAGCACTTCACTAGTAATACCGCAAAAAAAAAACTTGGTCTATCACTAACTCACCCAGTGAGCTTGTGATAACCATATACTATTACTATATATATATAATTTTTTTCTATAATATTTACATCAATTTCTAATCAATGAGCACTCTTTATTCATAAATATAGCAAACTATGTATATTACCATTATTTCTATCTGTATAATGTTTTTTTCTCTTTATTGTCAGGAATATTTAGTTTTTTTGTGTGCAGAAAAAGATTAAAGATAAGAAAGGGATTAGTGGAAAATAACAAAAAAGTTAGTGAAAAGTTACTCAAAAAAAGCCCAAAACTTGTATGATAATAATGAAATTTATTACGTACAGTGCTCAGGTGCACCACAACTTATCAAAGGCTCATGTATAGTACATAGAATAATGGGACCATATGACCTTTAGGCACCCCTTTTTGATCTCAATTAAGAAAGGACATGTTTTTCATTTACACCGTCAATATCCGGTTGTTTTAACAGACAATTTTTAAACTTTAAAAAAATTATAAAACTAACACCTAGCCCTAACCCCTAACCCTACCCAGATATTGACGGTGTAAATGAAAAACATGTCCTTTCTTAATCGAGAAAAAAAGGGGTGACTAAAGGTAATATGGTCCGAATAGTGTACTAATGTCAGGAACTTGAATAGTGTACAGTCATAATATACATGTATGTATATATGTATGTATGTATGTATGTGTGTGTGTGTGTGTGTACATATGTGTATGGGAGGGGGGATATCAGGTATAGTGATGTCGAATTACAGAAAGCCTAGAGGTTTTGAAAAATGCAGTGTTTCGCAGCCAACTATGGATACAGGCAGTTTATTCGATGCCTCAGCAACTCTGAGCGTGAAAAAATGTTTCCGAAAGTCATGCTGCACTGTTTAAATGCAGTTGGGGCTAAAATGTAACTGTGATTGTTTCTT
Source organism: Doryteuthis pealeii (assembly GCA_023376005.1). Taxonomy (NCBI): domain Eukaryota; kingdom Metazoa; phylum Mollusca; class Cephalopoda; order Myopsida; family Loliginidae; genus Doryteuthis; species Doryteuthis pealeii. The sequence continues at coordinate 108,024,122 of CM042146.1, forward strand.
TGAATTTTTTGTTGTTATGCAAATAGGCATAAACAACTTTTTTTTATTTTTTTTAATATACTTTTGTTATTTTATGCAGAATGGTTCAATATTTAAAATAATAGAACTATAATTAGTAATCTTTTAAAGAATTTGATAATCCATTATAAAAAATATTGATTATAATTGATTATTAATTATAAATATCTATAAGTTTTTACTGCACATAAGATAACAAACTTAAAAATTAACCTTGTGTCACATCCTTAGGTGGATGGGTTGGGTAAATCGGTTATTTCCTATAACTCCAACATAAACAAAGGGGAACCACTCTTGAATGATAAATTATTTATTTATTAATTGATCTACTACGAAAAAAGAAGACAGGGTTAGGGTTAGGGTTTAGGGTTAGGGAAAATAAATAGATAATTTATCAATCAAGAGTGGTTCCCCTTATAAGATAACTTATATAAGTTTCATGAGTTTTGTTGAAAGCATTTTTACATACCTACCTACCTACATACATACATACATACATATATTTCTATATATACACACACACACCTACATACATACATATATTTATATATATACACACACACACCTACATACATAATATATTATATTTATATATATACACACACATACACATACATATTATATATATATTTATATATATACACACACATACACATACATATATATATATATATTATATATATACACACACATACACATACATATATATATATAATATTTTATATATATACACACACATACACATACATATATATATATATATTTATATATATACACACACATACATACATATATATATATATATATACATATATATATATATATATATATATATATATATATATATATATTTTTATATACTTTTGTTATTTTATGCAGAGCTCTTCAATATTAAAAAAAAAGAACCATAATTAGTGATTTTAATAAGAAAATTAATATTCCATTATAATTGATTATTAATTATATATATGTATACATTTTTAATGTATATAAGATAACAAACTTAAAAATTGACCTTGTGGATGGGTTAACTTACTCATATCATGTCTTGAGTTTTGTTGATGGGTTAACTTACTCATCACGTGTCTTGAGTTTTGTTGAAAGTGTTTTTTTTTGTTTTTTTTTTTTTTGTTTGACATATAGCATTAAACATGTGTGTTTCATGTAGTGGTTAACGTACAAGGCAAGCAGACTATCCTGTGTGAGTTCGATTTTTAGTGGGTGCCTTATATTTCTGGCTTTGGGCCACAACTAAATTAAACTTACTAAGTAGATATTATAACAGTAAACATAAAATATAGTTGATGCAAATTATGATTTTTCCACTATAGTTTAGAAAATTTTTTTTTAAAGTGTATTTATATTTTTAGAGATTTTCATTGTACGTTGAAATTCTTAACTTTTGTAGAAAATTTTTTTGTCTTAATTTTTGTGTGTCCTGGGTATGACGTTAAACTGCATCTAATGGAAAAGTTCCAATTTTGGAGTTCTGGGGAGTGTGGAGTACCACTTCATCGCCATTACTCCCAGGTCCACTCTGACCCTGAGTGGTAGTACCTGTTAGGGTCCCATCTATGGGTTAAATAGAAGAAAATAAGTTTAAAAAAAAATTTGAATACCCATCAAGAATGAATACAACAAAATTTCTTTGGCATAAAGTAACCTAACAAGGGTTGACATGCCGTAAAATTCAAAAATCAACCAACCTAATTTTTGTTGTAGATGTGTTCATGCTGTTATATATATATATATATATATATATATATATATATATATATGGTGAAACTCGAGTAGGTTATTCCTGTGTATACCTATATATATATATATATATATATATATATATATATATATATATATATATATATATATATATATATATATATATATAATCTTGCAGTTGTTTAAAAACTTGGACCAAACCCAAATACCCTGTATTGTGGATTTCTTTTGTAATTTCCTGTGAATATATCATAGGTGCCTTGGTAAAGATGTTAGTTTGATATTTGAACTCCTGATATACACACACATGCACATATATATATATATATATATATATATATATGGTGTCCCCCCAAAAAAAATTGACTTAGTCTGATAATATAGCAAATTCTAGCTCAAATGATCTCAAATCTTTAAGTGTGTAAAAACTAAGTTTAAGATTTTAATTTTTTTCCCCCAAGGGCTAATGATAACATTCACTAGCAATGGAAAAGCATTTATGTGTCTCAGAAATAGTCAAATAGGATTATGAGGTTTTGAGAAATCGATTATAAATTCCATTTACCTCTGAGTATCTTATTTAAATTTTGATATATAAATCTTTTATTATTCAATATGAAGCATATTTAATTTTGTTTGCTTAGACTTTTAATTACTTAGATATTCACATTTCAAATGTTATCAATTTTTTTCTGGACACCCTGTATATATGTATTGCATTAGCCTTTTCTCAATCCACTGTAAGACTCAGATCTTCCCCTAGGGTGTAATAGGCACCCACCCTGCTCCATCTTAGATAACAATATTGATAGTCCTGAATTCTTCAAATTATTTTAGATGAAGCAGTGCAATTATTAATGTTTGCCTATTTTTTTCTCTATGTCTTTCATTGCTTTTTTATTACATGAAAAGCAAGAAAAATAAAAGTAAAATGTCTTTGATGATAGTGATATGAATTTGAATAAATCATGTATATACCGGTATATTAACTTATTAACAAATCAAAGCCCAGTGCCTTGACTAAATGAGCCATGACTCTGGAAATTCAAGATTATCTGTGTTAGAAATGGTCACATGTCTTTCTTTATAATTCATATATAACTTGGCAGGCAGTTAGTACTGTAACATAATCATGAATGCCTTCAGAGTTTTTTTTAATGATTTTTATGGAAAAAAAAGGAAAGAAAGAAAGATAACCATTTCACACATTATCGTCCCATTTTTTATTTTGTAAAAGGTAAAATTTCTTTGTGTCAGGTTTTTATATTTGTGTTTTCAATTGTGTTTGATTAATAAGAAACGTTGATTTTCTTTAACTAATCAGTGTTCAGATATGTTCATAGATTAACTGTTTGTCGTTCATTGCTAAGAAATTAGTCAGGGAACGATTTTTTTAAAGATAAATATTTGAATTGTAAATCTTGAATTGTGTCGACGTACATAGCTCAGAGTCGGTAGAGCATCTGCCTAGGAATCGCAAGGTTCCTGGTTCGATACTGGTCCTCGTCAATTTAGCACAGGAGTAGCACAGATTGGGTAATCTAATATGTGCTGTAAAGTGGGGAGCTGATGACAGGTGTGGCGCTCCACCTCAGCAAAAACAATCCCCCTGGTCTAGCATTAGCGAAAAGGAGACAGACTCTCTCGCTGTTCGGCTGATACCGACAATAGTCCACTGCGCCAACTTTACTTTTTTAACATTTTATCAACAGTAAAACAAAATTAGAGTTAGCTCCCTTAGATCTTATGGCATACTTTGAATTTAATTTACCTCCCCTTACTGGAAGATTACCTAAATAAATTTATACAGGGTATTTCGAAACGGATAATTTTTTTTTAATTAAATTTTTTTTTTAAATTTGAATTTTTTTTTAAATTAAAAAAATTGTATTTTGATCATCTTTCTTTTAATTAAAAATTTTTTTATGATTAAAAAAAAAATGTATTTAAACCATTTCAACTTTTTTTTTCCCTTGCAAACAATAGTTGTGGGCAGCCTTATGTATAAAAATATCTTTCAAAGAGATTATCTGGTTGAGTAAGTAGTCCAGGCTAGAAGTGTGGTAAAGGTAAACAGACTTAGGCCTGTTTACCAAAACTTTCCTCGTTCCCCAATAATACCAACATCGGAAAGATAAGGCCAAAAAAAAATGTTTAGCTCTGGTTTATCCTTACTGCTCTTTTAATCTGGAAAAAGTTATATATTAAAAGATACCATCCAGAATTTTAGCGGCTAACAAAGATGGTCAGCCTCAGCATTTCCAAACCTTTATATTCTCAGTCTCATCAAATTTCTCCACTTTTGAAGACTTGTAGACTGAGGAAATTTTTAATTTGTCTTTCACACATTTGTATCATTTATATGCAAAATATATTTGTAAAACAACATAGCACACACACAACACAATGCAATGGATGCTCAAATGAAGCTAGCACATGACACAATCACTTTAACTACTATATATGCTTATATCTGATCTTAGTGTTGCTCTGTGATTAATACTGTAGCACAAAATTTAAGCACATATAAATTCTACTTTCTTATCCTTAGGGTTTGTATGTGTGCGTACTTGCATTATATATATAATATATATAGGGTGATTGTAAAGTAACTCCCTTCCCTATTTTAAAAATCTTATAATTTATTTCTGAATCATTTTACAAAAAATTGATATGAGAAGAACACACATAACATTGAGTTTTCTTTAAAATTCTATATGGACACCAGCATTCGCTTCCAGTCCTCTCAAGCTCCCAGGAACTCTTGTGGAATAGCAGAAATAAATTTTTGTATTCATTCTTAATGTTCTTCCAAAATAATTGGTTTCATGGAGTAGACTTGTTCCTTCAACCAAACCCAAAGAAAAAAATCGCAGTGTGTTAAGTCAGGGCTTCTGGACGGCCACTGAAGTGAACCACATCTGCGCATCCATCTCCCTGGAAAATGGTGATTCAAACATTCACAAGTAACAATAACAAAATGTGGAGGAGCACCACCACCAACAACAACACAGATTTGATTGCCATATATTAAGGAATATACATTAAATAATTGAGAAAAATGTAACTGCATATAGAATTTTTTAAACAGTTTAAAATAGGGAGTTACTTTTCAATCACCCTATATATATATATATATATATATATATATATATAATTTTGTGTGTGATATCTGTATTATTTCTATGCAGAAAAGGACATATGTGATTTGATTTTTAATGGAAATATATTTACTAACTTTTTACAATCTTTTCATTGACATTTATTTTTAACTTTATTTGTACATCTTGAAAATTTTATTGAGCATTATTCTTTGCCAATTGTTAATTAAAAAAATGATTTGTGGGAAACAAATTGATGCAGCTATTTATTTTTGGAAGACACAAACACTGGATGCGAAAGATAATTTCCATCTAGCCTTATTGATATTATAATATTTGCACCATTCTATAATTTTTCAATTTAATTTTCTTGTTTAAAAATGTTTAAAAAAAAAAAGACAAAAAATTATTGGATATTTTTCTTTCTTCTTTTATAAAAACAAAATTAAAAAAACAAACAAACCCCAATACATTCCAACAATTTGAAAAATATATTTTGATTGGAAACAAGCCTTCAAGATAAATTTTTTAAAAGCATATTAACTAAAAGTACTCTTATATATATATTACATGGACATTTTTGTGACCCTGGGTTTCATGCTGTAGTGCATTTGTTTGATATATGTATTACTGCATGAGACCCAGGGTCACAAAAATTCCCATGTCACTGATATTGAGCACTCCACTAATAATAATGCAAATAACGTGGTCCACCAAGTTATCTAATGATAACCATATACTTATATATATATATATATATATATTATATATATATATATAAGAAATTGAAATGTGTTTTTATTGCTCCCTTATTAAAGAAAAACAATTTTAGGAACTTCAATAGAATAGTCCACCCATGAATGAAAATGTAGTATATAAATTATAGTTATTAGGGGAAAAGTTAAAGAAATAGAGTAGTGTAGTCTGTTGATTATGAGTTATCTCCCTTGGACTGTTTCAGCTGAAGGAACTCTTTAGCAAAGAGTTAGAAAGTTAGTTGGCAACAGACTACATATACAATGATCGTCCACCATTAGAGTGACGGCCATTAGACTGCCTATTTTGCTTTGTGTAGCATTGAGTAATGTCTTGTATTACCATAACAGTAGAATTACTAATTTGAATAATTCCCAAAGAATTCCCCCATCTTAGAATTTAAGACAATCCTAATTATTTAATTGTTTCACTGGAAAGGAATTACATGACATTGTTTACTTAGCATCTCAGAATGAGGCGTCACTTGACTTTTTAATTTTTGATTTTTTTAAAACCAGATTATCTGAAAACTCAAACTGTAAGAAACTTCATCTAATGATCTGTCAAACAATAATGTGGATATTTATTGAATGTTCTGATGGATAATTTAATGAGAGAGTGTGGAGAGGGAGTGAGTAAGAAAGAAAGAAAGAAAGAAAGAGAGAGAGAGAATAGGGATTCTAATATTAATACATTCTAATACATGCATTTATTTATATCAACATGTTTTAATTCAATGAGAGATGGTTTTAAAAAATAAAATATCTCTCTTGTCATTATTTAATGGCTGTGTCTTTGCTACAAGTCATTAATTAATCTGTAAAAAAAAAAAGAAACACAAAAGAAAGAATGATCATTATGGCTTGGCTTCGTGAATGAAGATTAAGGGGGTGGCCCACATTGACTGCAGGCATGTTTGTTACTAATAAGACCAATGCAGGACAGGCAGGGATGATTGCTGCAGCTGTAGGTCTGGTCAGGGTTTGATATGTACAAATTAGATAGGGATACTTGATATCAAATAACTAGGCATACAATAACCCTAGACAAGTTGACATGCCTTTAAAAATCAATCTATCAAAAAAAAAAGCAAAAAAAAAAAGCATTAAATGTATTTTATCAAATTGTGTTTTATATTTTTCCATTGGTCAGATTGATTGAGTACCTATAAGTGTCAGCAAGCTTGTCTGGCAGACCAGTTTACTTTTTTAGTAAGATTGATCCGCACAGAGTGCTATTAGTACTAAATTAGTTTAAAAACTTGATGGCTGAGACAGTTGTGTATTTTCCCCTAGTGTTTAAAAAAAAACAAACAATAATTTATATACTGGACATTCAATGTAAATGCCCCCCCTTCCTGGAAAATTAGGATAAAACAATCACTCGACCCTAATTTGCCCTCTCCCTTGGAAAATTAGGGCAAAATAATCTCTCAACTCTTATTTGCCCCCCCCCCGGAAAATTAGAGCAAATCAAAATCTCAACCCTTATTTGCTCTCTCCCTTGGAAAATTAGGGCAAACTAATCTCTCAACCCTAATTTGACCTTGTGCCACACTAAGTAATGCTTAGTAAATTTTAATCAAATAAATGTTTGTGAATTTGTCACCTACATCTAAAAAATACTCGACTTATACAAATAAAACAAAAACCCCAATAAAAACTTTTTTTGTTCACAATGTTTAGATTTTTGGAACAACAAAATATTTTATGTTTTAAAATTGTTATTTCTAATAAATCACATTTTCTTGAGAAGTTTTCAGTGTTATCAATATTTGTGTCTATACATATTGTCTGTCTGTCTATCTGTATGTTTCTTTGTACAATGACTGAGTTCATGTCCTTTTAAAAAGGAAAATTGGTGGAGACCAGCAAAGACCAAAGTTCAATAAAATCCACAGCTTTTGGATAGCACTTATATATATATATAATCAAAAAATTGGCGATATAGTAATTTTTTTTTTTAAAGTGTCGTTTACAGAGCTCAATGTGTGCTCCTGTTGTCAGAGTAACAGAGCAAAATATATAAGTAAAAAATATGACAGAAGATTTAGATTTTTAGCATTATAGCCTATTTCAGGAAACCTAGAGCAAATGTCTAGTCTTTTCAATGATCAGATGATTGGAAAGACTAGACATTTGCTCTAGGTTTCCTGAAATAGGCTATAATGCTAAAAATCTAAATCTTCTGTCATATTTTTTACTTATATTTTTTGCTCTGTTACTCTGACAACAATCTAAATCTTCAGTTATATTTTTTTTTTACTTATATAGATATATAGATATATACTTAAGAATTTATCAAAAAAATTAAAAAAAATTTTCTTTCTAAGAAAAAAACTTTTTAAGAGAATTTTTTTTTTTTTAGAACCAAATTATTTTTTACTGGACTCTTTTGAAGTATGAAAAAGATATATGTAAAAATATTAAGAAACTGAAAAATTGAAAAATCAAAAATGTTAAGATTAATGGATTTCTTACTTACCTTATTGAAATTCTGTCTAGAAATGATTAGAATAAATATTGTTAACTAATTCTGTGTGTTGAATTTCTAGTTTAGATGATAAAAGTCAACTAATATATAATATGAACAAAAGGTGATAAGACAAACAGGAATATTTCTATGTTATTCATTTTTTAATATTTCTCTACTAGTTTTGATCTTAGGTCATCGTCAGGAGAAAAAAAGGACAAGTCACAAAAAATTATTTTAAGAAAATTCTTTCAATAAACAAATGGACACATTTGAATGTACATTTTATTTATATATATATATATATATATATATATAAATTTTATTATAATGGTGATTATCTGTCTGTAATCAAAACTACATCACCACTGATGTGACAATTCCCTTAGATATTTACATTATATTCTCAATGATTATGTTGTGGACTAGCCTAGCTTACCTTTTGTAGAGAGTAAATAAGCTGGTCCAAGATTATTTGTACACTGCTATTTTAGAACATCGGAGTGATTACTGAGACTGCAAAGATTACAGAACTGTCTACTTCGATGTGTTGCAAGTTACTCTGGCGCAAACTGTATTTGGATGTACTAGTATACAACTGAATATTGTATGATCCAGTATACAACAAATTATTAAATAATCATTATTTAATCTTAATTAATTCTTATTTATGATGTCTCTATTAAAGTCTAGTGGAGATAGATTTGTCTCAAAACAGTCTGTTTTTAATTTGTTAAAAAGCCTATAATTTCTGTTATTATATCATTAAGAAATAAAGTCTATGCATAATATATGGTGTGTATAATTTGCCTAGTGGTTTTAACAAAACCATCTTTAATAAATAATCACTTGGTATCATTGCTTTATTCTCAAACATATTAAAAAGCAATACTATGCATAATTTTATAGAGACATCAAGTAAAATAAAAATAACTGTAATCTTTTTATATGCATTCTTATTTAGTTTCATTAGTCCTTCTAATTTAATATATTACAGTAAAACTTGTATCCAGAGGAAGTATGTTTTTGCTAGTATATATAATATATATATATATATATATATTGTAGGCATATTTCGTTGAAAGTATTAGAGTATTTGTCTGAATTTTTGGACCATATTACCTTTAGGCACCCGTTTTTGATCTCGATTAAGAAAGGACATGTTTTTCATTTACACTGTCAATATCCGGTTGTTTGTTAGGGGTTAGGGTTAGGGGTTAGTTTTATAATTAAAAAAGAAAATCTAAAAATCGTCTGTTAAAACAACCGGATATTGATGGTGTAAATGAAAAACATGTCCTTTCTTAATCGAGATCAAAAAATGGTGCCTAAAGGTCATATGATCCGAATTTTTTCCCTAGATTTGGTGATTGCTATGCTCAGATATACAGGAAACATCTGAGGAAGGCCGGAGGATACAGCAGCCGAAACATTGTGATTTTACTTACCACAATAAAGATGAAGACAACAACCCGAAAAATCAAAATTATATAAAATTGTCTTGAAGTTATTTTCAATATTTTTATTTTCATATATTATTATTATATATTATATATATTAGTGCTTTACTTGAAAAAACAATTTGTTTTAGCCTTTTCAAAAGTTTTTCAATGCCTTGTTTGATCAACAGCCAAACTATTCAAAATAATTTCCCAGTTTGGGTCATTATAATGCTTGGATAAACAGGGAACTTTGGAGGAAGGCCGTAGCATACAGCGTCCGAAACAGTGTGATTTTACATACCATAAAAAAAAAAAAGATGAGGACAACAGTCTGAAAATTTAAAATTATATTAGGTCATTATTTTTTTTAAATTCATTTTTCTGGCAAGTGAGATGTTGCAAATTTAAACTGAAGACAGTTTAAAAGGCAGTTAGTGTAGTCCGAGTACAGGTACTTTCAACTGTCAGGTCATTGTCAAGAATGTAGGTATACAGGAATACCAACATCCTCGGTGGGGTAATGGCTCTCCTGGGTGAGACCATTATGAAACCCTTCCAAGATAAAAATGAATTTTCAGAGAAATTCCCTTGTCTTTTTTGCCACAACATTTCGGCCACTCTATTCTCAGACCTTCCTTAGGTGTCTAACACCTTCAATAATCTTGTGGGAATTTCAAATGAAACATGATCCCTGGCTGGGGGGTAAACTGTTCTCATTCGTATATCTGTCGGAGGTGCATGGTGTAATTAGTATCTTATGTTTTTACATACAGATAAAATATGGAAGACTGAATGATAATGCAAGACTAGGTTGTTGGAAAATTAACAAAGTTTTATTTAACACAGGGTAGAGAATGCTTCTACCCCAAAAGTGACTTAATCATGCTCTGCACCTGCATTGCGTCCACTTACAACCAAACCCCATCCAAAAGTAACATGGTGGAAACCCCATTTCTGGGTTTGCCATCAGTCCCCTACTGATCAAGGGGAGAAACTCTATTTTTGTTAGGTCTTCCTAACAGTATCATCATAGAAAATGGACACGATGAGACAAATTTAAATCCTGGATAAGTCTGTTTGCATTTCACATTGCCCTAATACCCTTGAGAAAGATATGCATCCAACTATTCTCCCTCCAGCTATGGGTAAATAGTAGGGAAAACTGGGTTCTAGGTAACCAGTCTAAGAGAAGAAAAACTCTGAATTTGAACCTGCTAAACTCCAATTAAGAAATTGACCTTGTGTCCCATCCTGCTCATGCGGAGCGGTTGGTAGATATATATATATTTATTATTTTGTGGATTTTTATATATGGTACACCTACTATCTTTCCTATGGAATTTTAATCTCGGAAATCATGACAAATGCTGCGTGTAGTTTTGAAGAAATCCTGGAAGCAGCACCATACAAAACAGCAGCTGTATGGCCACTCACCTCTCATCTCACAAGCTGTCAAAGTAAGACGAGCAAGATATGCTGGGCACTGCTCGGCACTGCTGGAGAAGTAAGGATGAACTCATAAGAGATGTTCTCCCATAGATTCTTACAGATGGATTGACTAGTGTTGGCAAACCAGAAAAAAACAAAACAAAAAAAAACTTACATTAATCAGTTCTGCATGGACACTGGGTGCCACCTTTGGGGTGACCATATGCTAGTAGTATTTGCTCCATCTTTTGTCTATGTATTTAGTCAAATGCTTTGGAGAAATCCACAAAAGTGTTTTTTTGCTTGTGGATCAATTTCTAAGAAAATCCATTTTATCTTTTTCAAAGGATTTTCTCTACTTCAGGTTGGATATGATTGAAAAGAAGAGCATTATAAAGCTTAGCAGCTATGACAGGAAGAGTTATATCTCTGTAGTTCTTAGGGATTCCGAGGTCACATTTCTTAGGATAATGCTGTCTTTCTCTCATTTCTCTATTGTATTTTGTTTATACACTGCATTGCATAATAGAAGAAGTATGTCATCATATCTCCTTGCTTTCTCTATTTCAGGGGTTATTTCATTAAGACCTGCAGCGTTTCTACTTTTGATTGTTTTAGGATTTCGGCAAATTCATCCTTTGTAAAGTGGCCTAGCTCGGTGTCTTGTTGGCTAATAATGATCTTTTGAGTATCATTATATGTGATTTTAAGAGGGTTTCCAAGCAGTTTTTTTAAGTGTTCTTTCCATTTCAGAAGTCTATCTTATTGGCTGGCGGCTTTTAGCATTGATCGCAATGTGCTTTTTCTACCACTAACTTTGTTTACTGTCTACCATGCATATTAAGGGTTAAATCCTACTTAACAGACATAAATTCTACCATAGTATGTCACCTCTCCGAAAGAAAAAAAAACTAAAAATCAAGGAATTAACCGAATTTAATGAAATTTTCAGTGTTGATAAATTAATGAATAAAAGATATAACGCACCAGTTATTTTATTTAAAAACTTTTACATTTTTTCAGATCAGTTAACTTTGAACCACATATATTTGAGGCGTAACACAGATTCACAAACATACGTGGTTCAAAGTCAATTGACCTAAAAAAAATCATTAATTTATCTGCACTGACAATTTCATTAAATTCAGTTAATTTCTTGATTTTAAATTTTTTTTTTCTTTCGGCAGGGTGACATACAATGGTGGAATTTATGTCCGTTAAGTAGGATTTAACCTAATTAAGATTGTCTATCTTCTACAGAATTTCTGATATTATTTTTTTGGCCCTGGATGTATTCGAAAACAGATGCGATGTAGGAACTGGAAGGACGCGAGGTTTGACTGACGTGCCCGGATGTTTGGCTAATATGCCCATAAAATAACAAGTAAGTCAAGCGCTGGGCAGTCAGCAGTCAGCAGCAGCAGAAGCAGTCGACGACGAAGCGCTTTTCAGTAAAGAAATAGATTTTAGTCGAACAGAAACGAAACAAAATAGGAAATGTGATTTTGAACTGCTAAAGATTATTTCGACTACGACGACGGAATTTCCCAACTGCTAGACGAAGAATGTGTTGACCAACAGAGGGTCTGTCTTGTGAGAAGACTGAGAACTCACTTGTTTTTGGTTCCCCCTTGGCGGGAGCTTGTTGATTCGAAGGTCTATTTCGCCCCATATATTTCCACCCCCTTCTATAGATGCTTTAAAAAAAAATATTATTTTTGTTTTTCTCTAACTGCTTTTGTCTCCCAGGGGACTGAATATTTGGCTCTTTGGTTGGTAAGCATTCAGTTGCTGCTTCTAAGTGGGCACCGACAATGTTTTCTTATCTATCATTTGAAGTTGTCTTTTTGATGTCTCCTGAAGAGTATTAAACTTGTTTCTTACTGTCACCAAACAGTGATTGCATATATCACTATTGGTATGCAGAGATGCTTATAGGTACACGTCCTGCATTACTGACGCATAAAAATCTAAAAGGGTGTAGTAAAATTCTATCCGTGTGTCCCAGTGTTTTTTTCCCTCCCCCCCACCATTTCCAGCTAACTGTAAATACATTTCAATATTTTCTTGGAAATGAATTACACGGTATGGGGTACAAGGTAGGGGTTAGACGGCTTTAGTTGCTCATAAATAAAAACTCTATAATTTATTAAGAAACTTTAGTAGGGACCCATCACATTTCCCAGGGGACTCATTCAAATTAAATACATGCGTCTCAGGACGCACTAAATTAAAAAGCTATCCGCATCACTGGGTATGTGAGGACCAGTTGTTACGATTTTAGTGGCCATCCTTTAGGCTTCAAGCAAGAGTGCTTGTCCAGCAGAAATCCTTTGTGTTAAGCAGAGTGCGCTCCTTGATAAAGAATCCTTTGGTTGTTCCTTGGTGCTCTTCAGTCTTGCAGGTCCTTCGTCAATGATTGCAAATGGATGTCTCTCAGTATCAGCGATTAAGTAGTTAATCAGACATGTATTTGGGCTGTTGATTGGCTGAGGTATAAACCACGTAACCTTGCTTAGTCAATAAATTTAAGTGGTAGATTGTAGCACGGCTTATATATGACAAAATATTCCAACACCAGTCATATCGTATAGATTTATGGTTTTGCTTCTTATTTCTGTGTAGATTCAGGAGTAGCTTTACTGAGATGATTCTGTGATTGGTAGATACTCCTTCAAAAGAGAAATATGCCTTGCAGTTCATAGCACTATCTATCCACTTCTTGATTATTGATATATAATCTAGCTGTGCTTTTGAGTTATTTAGGTTGGTATAAATCGTCGGGATGGCCTAATGTTGGTATCAGCCAAACAGCGAGGGAGTCTATCCCCTTTTCACTAGCGCTAGATCAAGGAGATTATTTTAGCGTCTGAGGTGGAGCGCCACACTTACCATCAGCTCCTCACTTTACCGCACAGATCTTTGTGCTACTCATACGCTGAGTTGGCAAGGGCTGGTATCGAACCAGGAACCTTATGATTCCTAGCCGGATGCTCTACCGACTGGGCTAAACCGGCCCTTAAGTCAGCAGTTTATTCTTTCTTTTTCTATTTGGTGTTTAGGCATACAAGCGTGTTCTCAAGAGAAAACTCGACTAGCTTTTCACCATTTCTTTTTTGTGGAAAGAGAATTAATCAGTTTCATCTTTGCCTATTTAAGCCTTCATGTCTCCCCAATAACCAGGAATTGTGTTTAGAAATGTGTCAGACTAGGAAAGATAGCTCATTGTAAAATGTGATGTCCGTTTCATCACAGACATTAGTTGAGCTCTAACACAAGATGATTGCTGTGCAGGGATTGCCATTATATGTGGTACACATGATTCTTGCTTGAATTTTTTCTATGCTGCCTAATGATTTTAAAGCATGAGGACTGAGAAGCATTCTTACACCTTTTATGGCGGCATTGACAGAATTTTTCCATGCTCATGCTGACATGAAAGTCAATCTGGTTTCCTGATATTTTAGCTCTAGTTTGCTATGGTAATATCTATGTTCTTGTTCATATATTAGCTCAGGTAAATGATTTTTTGTTTTTAATATTCTGACGTTAAAATTTGCTATGTTGAATGTTTTTTGCCACTAAATAAGTTTGTATATATACAAACACAAAGTTTGTATATATCAAAATAAAGATGAGGACAACAATCAGAAAAATCAAAATAATTGTGGGGATTAAAAAAATACGAAAATAAAATAAAATAAAAATAAAATAAAAACAACAACAAACTCCCATGGAGCCTTGACTGGAAGAACCCTTCTGCGCATGTCCGACAAAAAGGACTGACTCCTTAGCCCAAAAAGGATACCTCGGCCATTCAAACTGAGGCCGCAACTGAGGATGGTCGTTTCCTAGCCAGGGGGCATGTTCCCTCGCTACAGACGACTATGCCCTGTTCAATGAAGCCTAAGTCATAAAATTACCTCTTGCCTTTGTCTCGTTCCTTAAATTCCATTTCAGCTGACCAGCCCACAAGAAGAAAGAACCATCTTTTATTGGGGATAAGATACAAAGGTGAACAGAACCACAACTTGTCACCATATAATATATATCAAGCCTCATCTAAAATATTCAGATAAATAACATTCCTTTGTATTTTTCTGAAGATCTTTTTAACCTAATCATTTAGTATTTGTGTTACATAATCTATGCATAGATTATTGTCAACCCCCTGTATTTCTGAAGGGATGGCCCCTTTTCATATTACGGGCGGGACTTTCCATGGAATATTACAGAAAGCCCGCGAAATACGTGAAGTCACGTGGGACCTGGTTGGCTCTCAGTTTTCAGCTTGGACGTCAGGCAGATAAGGTCTTTCTGCCTTAGCTGAAGCTCACTGCACACACTCGTTATGTTAATTGTATAAAATGTTTAGTTAAGTAAATAAAAGCTTAAATAATATGGTTTTGTGGTTGATGAATGTCTTGGCACCAAGACTTATCTAGAAGAAGAAATGAATTAAGTGCGATCGACCACCAAGACGAAGTCCAGACGCTAGAAGATGAACGTAAGATACCAAAGATGAGCAGAAGAATAATAGAAGTAAAATGAAGAGTATACAACATTTGTTGTCTTTCCTTTCAAACGTTTTTGGCTTCGACATCTTCATCTACACTGCAACATCATCATCTACTCCGCAAAGTCTTGTCGGTGGGGTTTTAGAATACACCGACTACACCTGTTGGTCGTGAGTGGTGACCTGTGATGCTTAAGGTCGGAACCCTGGTGGCTAAGCAGTCTATGACATGCAACACTCCACTTTGGTCGTTACTTAGGCTAGACGGGCGGTCGGAGAGGTCTCCTCTAATCATATTGGTCACGACAAGCCCTAGGACCTATATGATTGTCCCAACACTATTACCCTTATGGCAAGCCCCAACTCTTTATCACATATGTGCCAGAAGGTGTTGGCTGAAAATCTTGGTGTCCTAGGTATGATGTTAAACTTTATCTGATGGTGAAATTCCAATTCTGTAGCTATGGGAAATGTGGAGTACCCCTTCATCGCCAATTTATTCTCTGGTTCACTCTGACCCGGAGTGGTAGTACCTTTTAGGGTCCTATCTATGGGTTAAATAGAAAAAAATGAGTTTGAAAAAAAAATGTGTTTAAAAAAAATTGGGTACCCATCAAGAATGAATAAAACAAAACGTTTTTGGCATAAAATAACCCAATGAGGGTTGACATGCCATAAAATCCAACCAACCAACCAATCTACCCCGCAACATAATCATCTACCCCCAACAAACAACATTGAAAAGTATTTGTTCAACTTATAAAAAATTTCATATTTTTATTATATTTCAATATTTTTTTTTGTTCTTTAACGAACGTATTTGTAAGAAAGTCCCAATAATCCAAATTTGCTTTGGTAACACTTTAAACATTTTTTAAATTTTTATTATATTTATTATACATCTTTAGTTTTAATAATTTTAAAACAAATTGATAGGTGTTTGAATCAAAACATATATAAAAAAGATACCTATATACAAAAAATTTAAAGAATGGGTTAAAAGAACCCAACAAAAACCAAAAAAAAAAAAACAAAACAAAAAACAACAAAATAAGCAAAAATATACCGTTGAAATAGGTCTACCGATGTGAGTTATCTCCCTTTGTAGAAAATGCTCACGAGAGCAGCATGTATTATGATTTGAATCTTTGTACAGATTATACACGTATTCTCGTTCAAGGTGCGCATATATAATATATATATATTATATATATTATATATATATATATGAAAATCGTATGGCCTATATATTCAACTTATGTAAATAAAAGAAAATGTTCAAAATCTTAACTGAAGGCCTTATAGAATGAATCATGAGAAAAGAATTTTTGTGCTGCTATATTTCGGGATAACTTTATCCCTTCCTCTGGCAGAGAAAACAAAATAAGAATGAGATATTCTCTTTAACAGAAAGTAAGTCCGTTTCTTTTTTCATCTGTTGCGATATCAAGGCCGTCATCTTCCCGAAATATAGCAGCACAAACATTTTTCAATTGTAAGTACATTTAATTTTTTCAAAACTTTCTTTTATTTACATTAATAAACTAGCATAAAAAACGCTCTCCAGGCGGTGTAAAAATTAATTTTTGAAAGATATTACCCGAGTGGAGCGGGGGTTAAAAATTCAATGTCAGAGGGTTTGTATCATAAGTAAGTAAAACCATTACATTTATTAAAGTAGTAAAAAATAAAACAATTTAAAATGGAAACTTAGTTCTGCCCCCCCCCCTAAATTGTTGCGTGCATTTATTAATTATTAATTAAATGATTATTTTGAAAATTTCACTCAACTTTCAGACAAAATCTTAGGTATTTATTTATTTGTAAAAAAATAGTTAACTTCTTGTTACTGGAAAAAAAAAAAAAAAAAAAAAGAGCGAAAGTAAAACACATTAAAAAATGCTTACTCAAAATTTGAGTGTATATAACAAGGGGTTGTTTTTATCATGCGTATTAATAGTTTTTACTATAAATTAAATACCCATTAATAGACGTACTCAATCATTGAGAATATTGTGATGTAAGGTGTGACGTAGTTTTGGTTGCAGACAGAAACACACCCAATCTCCATTATTAATGATTTATAGGCCATACGATTTTCATCTATCTATTTAAGAAACATACGTGGAACCCACAATATATATATATATATATATATATATATACACGTTTGTTTTCAGTTCATAGAAAGTACAGGTACACCACCGATTTTCCGAAACCTTAGCTTACAGAACACTGCCGGATTATCGATTTTGCTCGAAAAACAGGGGTCACGGGATAATGATAATCATTAATATACCTGTCATTCACCAAATATGCAAATTTCATATTTTTAAAGTTTTATGAATGTCAGAAAGAAATATGTCTCATATATACGAGGCAGATTCAAGAATTATCCACACTCTTGTTCTATGAAATCTGAGCTCATCGTGGAAGATTTGATAGGTAGAACCATGACTAATCAGCAAGCTACCTCACCGATGATAACTCGCCGGTTCGCCATACCATCTCTCGAGCTTACTGAATCTTCTCATCAGTGGTGGAGGTTGACGGGTGTCCTGTCCCCTCTTCGTGCATCATGCTTATCCGGCCACTTTTAAACTTCTCTATCCACCCATATACACTTCTACGTGGTAGGGCACTGTCTCCACATTGTGCTAAAAACCTCCGATGAATTTCAGCCCTGATACAGCCCTTCCGACTAGAGAGATCGGGTCACTCCCATTGGTGCATACTGCTAGAGGAACATCCATGTTTACACTGTAAAGACAGCAAGCAAAATGGCACGATCAGGCACAAAAATCGATCACGTGGCCACAACAGTGCCAACTTTAAGCGCTCATACACAGAACGCAGTGTGGCAATAATAAAGATATGTTATGGCGAAAGAGCGGATAATTTTTTTTTTACTATCCCTAGTATTAAAATTATTTTCATATATGCCTGGTCAGATTTTCCAGAATTTGCCACACCTATAAAATAAAAGGGGAATTCTTCCAAGCTGGTGTCAGAACTTTACTTGTTATATTGACTCGACGATATTTTTGTATTGAGCACTCTTTTATTTGCTATTGTTGGCACTAACAATTTCGTATTCAAATTGATGTTCTCTCCTTCTTTGGGTGGTGACCATATTT
Source organism: Doryteuthis pealeii (assembly GCA_023376005.1). Classification (NCBI taxonomy): domain Eukaryota; kingdom Metazoa; phylum Mollusca; class Cephalopoda; order Myopsida; family Loliginidae; genus Doryteuthis; species Doryteuthis pealeii. Next base: position 108,042,711 of record CM042146.1, read on the forward strand.
GTTTAGAGGCACGGTTATCGTCGTAGGAAATGGACTTCAAATCCTAGACGTTTGCGTTTC
>CM042146.1:108047770-108055270 GCA_023376005.1 Doryteuthis pealeii
TTATAATAAGATATATCCGTAGGATAATCACCAGGTTAGTTGGTGTTAGGATGATTCTAAGGTGGGATTTTCGTAACAACGGAATGTTAGAGTTGTTTTGGTCAAAGCTGAGAGCTCAATGTTCAATATTTTTGAACAGGGCGATATATTTGGTAAAGAAAAAGCTTCAAAATCGGCCATTCTCATGATAATAGGTCAATTTCTACCAATAGGCATCTGTATATACCATATACCTCATGAGTTTCGTCAGACTGCCAACTTTATTGAAATGGTAACAGAAATATATATATATATATATATATATATATATATATATATATATATATATATATTAAAAATCTATATGAGAAAATTTTTATTCACAAACACATAAATAACACGTATTAGGGCAAAATTCAAAAATCGTACTAAGATGTTTCTTTATATTTCTGATCACTACCTTGCATTGTGGGACAGAATGAAGCTGCATTTTATTGCCTTCCTAACATCATTTTTAATAGAACTAGGCTTCACTGCCGGCGCCCAGCTTCTTTCTACGTAACAAAAGCTAAGATTACTGAACGCACGCATGGAAGACATCTTGCTTTCCACTCCTGATGTTGAGAAGCCAATATCCTTGCACAAGCACATATATCTCATTAAAACTGCACATACAATGTAGTTAGAGGCAAGGTGTTAACCTAATCATTCGTACGCTAAATATCTAAATTTCCGAGGTTACTTTTTATTCAAGAAATGCATACGATTACTTATATGTTAGGTTAACTTTTATTTCATATTTGCAGTAGATATACTTCTTTAAAAAAGTGTGTATTCGTTTGTGTAGAAGGGGGCAGGGAATAACCAAGGAGCCCCAGGGGTGGATTAGGGTCAAATAACGCTTAAAGCACCGGTTCCGACTAGATTACCGAAGTTAAGCAGCGATGAGCCTATTCAGTACACAATTGCAACAGCAGTACTGTAAGTAACCAGAGTCCTTGTTTATCAAAATGAGTTGATTTGGCATTAGATAACCCGAAAAAGGTTGATATGCCGTAAATAAACCAACCAACCAGCCAGCCAACCAACCAGCCCAGGAGATGGTAGCGCGTAAAAGTTTAGAGACAAACGATGTACAGTGTAAGTGAAATATTATATATATATATATATATATATATATATGTATATATAAAATAGCAATAGTAGTAATAGTAATACGGGAAAAGAGTTATGAGTCTATCATAATGTAATGACATTAACTTTGTTAAGTATAAGGTAGGGTCCTGATGAGATCATCTAGATCGAAACTATGGTAGACACTTAACTGTTTTCCACTATTACTATAACTACTATCATTATTGCTCTATGTTTTATGATATATTGAGCACTTTTGGATAATTTACTTATGCCACTGCAACAGAAAAGTTAAAGCTGCAATTGGAATATATATATTATATATATATATATATATAATATATATATTATATATATATATATATATATATACACACACACATATATATATATATATATATATATATACATATATATATATTTACAACACACACACATATATATATATACACCACATATTATATATAATATATATATATACACACACACACACACACCATATATATATATATATATATATATATATATATATATATATATATATATATATATATATATATATATATAACGAATGAGTGCTTTATGTTTCTTTTTGTTTTCTTTTTTAGGTTGCCTGTTGAGGGTCGGAGATAAGTCAAGAATAATATTATGATTTTGATTTTGATTTTCGGATAAGTACACAGTTCAAATAATAAACTTATCACAATGTCCAAACACTTTCCATTCACCTCCCCCCCCCCAAAAAAAAAAAATTATCCCATACCCACACCTTTCTCACACAAAGGTTCACCCGATTTGGCTTCTATAAAAAAAAAAGTTTATACTGGTGGCTGGCTATTGTCTTTAGGATTCGGATTATGCTCTTGTTCTGTAAGGACTTCTGCTTGTATTTGCTCTGTGATATGTTCATCATCAGTCAACATTGTATCCGAAGCCTGGGTCTCATCCTCCATCGACAGAGTGCAATTGTCGATGGCGTAAGTGCTTTCTGAGTTATCGCTTTTCTCGAGAAGGGGCGGTATCGGCCTGATGCTCTCGAAGACACTCTTCGAGAGGATGGGCGGTTCGGAGCGCACGGAGCGATTGTCATCGAGGACGTCATGGTCGTACGAGAAATTATGATAAACAGATCCACCGCGACTGGACGTGTTGACGCTCTGGTTCTCGGGGACGACCGAGAGCGGCGACGCGTGCTTCGCGTTGGCCATCTGTTCAGTTGCTGCTGACCAACCGCGCTCCGGGGAAGAATTGTTGGATAAGGAACTGCCACGGTGTCGACGGAAATGACGTATACGATCAGAATTGCCTCCTTCGCTCGGCGAACGGCCCGGATAATTTCGATCACCGTTCCAGGAAAGAGCCCGGTTACTAAAATGATGTGCCTCCAACATACGACTGGTACGGCGATGTTTTAATCGAATGTGATGTCGGATGTCTGTGAATTCATCATGAGTTAAGTTGCGGTCGTAATGAGCGCTATGGAAAAGCTACAAAATAAAATAAAATAGAATAGATAAATAAATGAATATATGAATGAACAAATAAAAAGGTCTTTTTTAATCCTTGTATAGGGTGAACCAAAAGTTACTTAATTTTTATCTCAACTAAAAAATACCACATAAACTCGTCTATTAGTCGACCTTGATTTTAGTAATATTCGATAAGAATAGTCATTGTTATGTATCTATACATATATGAAGTGAAGAAACAATGTGTTTGAGATGGCGATAGCCGACAACTTTTGGGGAGATTATGTGCTTAATTAAAGTCATACCTAATTTGTTAATTAATTAATTATAATTAAATGGATTAGGCGTGAATATCGGTTTATAAATGATTTGTTTACGCTTTACATTTAAACCGATATGCACGCCTAATCCATTTAATTATAATTAATTAATTAACAAATTAGGTATGACTTTAATTAAGCACTATACATATATATAAAGGGCAGTTGATGAGTATGTATGTATGTATGTATGTATGTATGTATGTCCGGAGGAAACTACGAAAACAATTAACAACAAAGTAAATATATATACACATTCACTATCACAAGATCTTGCTTTTTGAGGAAAAATAATGAAGAATTGATTTATATTCGTGAGGATAATAAAACAATAAAATTTAAATAGTAACAGCATAGAATTTTTTTTCTTTTTTTTTTTGAATTTAAGGAGGAGATATTAATTTTTCTTTTCAGAGTATGTGTGCATATTTCTTTTCTGACGCTCCAACAGGCCGAATCAACGTACGGTCTTTTTATGTAAGGATTTTAATGGGGCATCCTGCGAGGATCCAACTCGCAATTCAGTAATAATGGATATGCGAGACTAACTTTTTTACATCCTCTATATTCAGGAGACGCCGGGTAGCCACTTCTAGTACATATATAAAGTGCAGTTGGTGTGTACGTATGTATGTCCGGATTAAACTATGAAAAGAAAACAATTAACGACAAAGTAAATATATATACATATTCACTATCACCAGATCTTGCTTTTTGAGTAAAACTAATTGTCAGTTCAAGATTCTGTTTTTAAATTATCTCCCTTGACCAAAAAATAAAAACAAAAGTTTTTCTATGAACTGTATACTCACCTCTCTTGAGTTTGTAGGTTCAAGAATCTTTTTTAATTCGGTAGTTGTGGGTACATTTGCTACAGTTTGACGTCGTCTTAAAATGTCTGCGTTTCCTGTGTCAAAAAGAAAAAATGGATTGGGAAAAAGAAAGAACTATGAAATAAATACGAATTAATTTTACATTATTTTATAGTAAAAATCATTTCCAATGCATTTTTATAGTAAAAATCATTGTTCAATGCATTTTTATAGTAAAAATTATTTCCAATGCATTTTTCTGGTAAAAATCATTGTCTAATACATTTTTATAGTAAAAATAATTTCCAATGCATTTTTATAGTAAAAATCATTTTCAATGCATTTTTCTGGTAAAAATTTACATTTTTATAGTAAAAATAATTTCCAATGCATTTTCATAGTAAATATCATTTCCAATGCATTTTCATAGTAAATATCATTGTCCAATGCATTATTATAGTTAAAATCATTTCCAATGCATTTTTATTGTTAAAATCATTTCTAATGCATTTTTATTGTAAAAATCATTTCCAATGCATTTTTATAGTAAAAATCATTTCCAATGTCTTTTTATAGTAAAAATCATTTACAATCAGTTTGTATTAAATCTACGAAGGTTAGTAAAAAAAAAGGAATGCCATTTTGTTTCGGACAGGTATAATTACCAACGCACGAACATGTATAATACATCAAAATGAAACTGGTCCTCTGTGGATTACATCCCTACTTTTCCACATAGTCACCATTTCTCTCAATAGCAATGTTCCACCTTCGAATGAGAGCATGTATCCCTGGCTCATACAATTCTGTTGACTGTTCTTTGAGCCATTTATTCACTACAGATTTCACTTCCTCGTCACTGGAATAAAGTTTGCCTCTCAAACCCTCTTTCATGGGGCCGAAGAGATGATAAATCTGGTGAGTATGGAGGATGCGGTAAAGTTTTCCACCCAAATGAGGCGATTTTCTCCCTTGTCCTGATGCTTGTGTGTGGTTGAGCATTGTCATGCATAAGGAGGGCATTGTCGATTGGCAAGTTGGGTCTTACTTGTCGGATTCTTACTCTGAGCCTCGTTAGGGTTTCAATGAGGCCTTAGTTTTATTAAAAATAAACTTCACATGAAATAAAGAAAATGGCATTACTTTTTGACTCACCCTCGTACTTTTAAAAATGTCAAAGAAATCTGCTTTATTGTTTTTGAATTAGATTTTGAATTACGAGAGATAGTAAAAAATTATCCACACTATCGCCATAACTGCGCATGCGTGCTTGTAGTTGGCACTGCTGTTATCACGTGATCGAATTTTGTGTCTGATCACGCCATTTTGCTTGCTGTCTTTACAGTGTAAACATAGCCGATCCACTAGCAGTATATACCAAGGAAATGGCCCGATTTCTCAGGTCGGAAAGAGGGTCAGGGGCTGACATTAATCGGAGGCTTTTAGCACAATGCGGGGGACAGTGTACTACCGCGTAGACGTGTGTATGAGTGGAAAGAAAAGTTTAAAAGTGGCCGGACAAGCGTGATGCACAAAGAGGGAGCAGGACACCCGTCAACGCCCACCACTGATGAGAAGATTCAGCGAGCTCGAGTGATGGTATGGGGACCGGCGAGTTATCATCGATGAAATAGCTTGTTCTCTGCAGATTAGTCATGGTTATGTCCATCATATAATCTACGATGAGCACGGCTTCCATAGAACAAGAATGCGGATAATTGTTTAATCTCCCTCGTATATGAAGACGCAAGAAACATTTTTGAGTGACGGTATCTTAAATCAGTGCTTCTCAACCTTTTTCGGTTTATGGACTATTTTTTATTCAAAAAATTCCCATGGACCAATCCTACTTTTACTTTTAAGCTGTTCCATTTTCACACTAAAATACTTAATGAAAAGACAAAATAGTCTATTTAACCTTTAAAATTTATTTCAGTCCATTCAGCTAGTGACTACCTTGATCTTGGTGTTTCTGACACATTATAAGAAGCGCTAAATTAGTTAAATTTTTGTGAAATGGCTAAAACATTTTTGTGGCTTCGAAATCTCTGTGGACCACTAGAAATGTTCTGTGGACCACAGATGGTCCAGCTGGACCACGTTGAGAATCACTGTCTTAAATGCTCAAATGGGATGTAAGGGAGATAACCATGACATATATTTATTCATAGTTGGAAAACCCGTGGGAATTTTTCAAATAATACCTGCATAATTGTAGAAATTCTTCATTACAAGATTTAAATAAATATTTGGGTAATTCTTACTCCATTTATCACCTGCAGCCAATGTATACTATCAAATTAAACATTTCAATGTTTTCTGTATTTGAGAGAAATCTTATTATAATGGACATTCGGTGTCCGTCTGTAACCGAAATTACGTTACTGCCTACGTCACAATACCCTCATGAATTGCATAAGTTTATCAATAGTATTTGATTTATATTCAAAATCATTAATACATAGAATAAATCTTATTCATTAAGGATGTCTCTATGAAAATCTGAGATTTTCCTCAAAACAGCCCATGTTATTAGTGCATTTAAAACCCTGCAATGTGTGTTATATATTATTACCAATGATGGTCTACATAGTCTATGGTATGGTTAATTTGCATACAGATTTTAACAAAACTAGGTTTAATAAAAAGTTACTTGGTATTATTGATTTCTAATATTATTGTTTTATTCTCAAACATATTAAAAGCAATCCTATGTATGATTTTATACAGAAATCAATTAAAATAAAATATAAAGTAAGTGTTATCTTTTTATATGCGTTCTTATTTACTTTTCTTTGTCTTTCTTATTTAATATGATATCTAATTATATTAAAACTTAAATACTTACGCCCGGTGGAGGGCGCATATATTTACTAATATATACAATAGAAACATATTCAATGAAACTGAATGTGAACGTGAATGAGAAGAACATTTCCATGAAATTCACGTGTGAAACCGTATTTGAATTTAAAGAAAGAAGAACGTTATTGGAAAGTCGAGATAACATTCTAAGTATATATTTACCTAACCCATCCGCACGAGCAAGATGTGACACAAAGTCAATTGCTTGTGTTGTTCGAAAAAATGTTTTAATTTCAAATCATAAACATTAAGCGAAACATATTAAAAAACGACCCCCCCAACCCCCCCACAAAAACAAAACAAAACAAAAACAAAAACAAATCATAAGGTATCTTGTAACATTCTAACACAAATTTCACTAAGAAAGGGTTTTTTATTTACCAACCTTGTGTCATATCCTACTTGTGCGGAGGGCACAAGTAGGATATGACACAAGGTCAGTTTCTTAAGCAGAGTTTAACAGGTTTGAATTCAGAGTTTTCCTTCTCCTAGACTGGTTAACTAACCAAGGTTAAAGAACCCAGTCCGCTCTACTATTTACCCATAGCTGGAGGGAGAATAGTTGGATGCATATATCTACCAAGGTTATTAACCAAATGTGAAATGCAAACAGCCTCGTTCAGGATTTGAACTCTTCATTTACTTACAGCCGTGTTAATGGTCGTCTTCAGGGGGATTATTTGTTGTAGTGGTTGTTTGTTTTGTTGTGCAAGTTTTATTCATTTGAGAGTGTTAACTGCAGTTTTTTAGTGGTTGCAGGTTTAGTGTGTTAGTACATTGGTGCTGTTGTTAAATGCTTATTTTTATTTATGTTAGTTTAAAAAAAAAATTGATGCAATTTGAGTCCATGATTTGTTGGTGTTTTATTGTTATTTTTTATAGAGGATTTTATGATTGTCAGTGAGAATCTGCCGTATATCA
>CM042146.1:108062945-108075445 GCA_023376005.1 Doryteuthis pealeii
GAAGAGAGATCCATGTTTAGGTGTCACACAGAGAACATCACTTATAAGTTCGTCCATTCATATCCCTTATCCATGTTTAGGTGTCCACAGGATAACATCACTTATATTCGTCCATGTCTTTATGCCATGTTTAGAGGTGTCCAAGAGAAGAACAACAACTTTATAAGATGTCGTCCATTCTTAATCCATGTTAGGTGTCCACGAGAACAACACTTATAAGTTCGATCCATTCCTATCCATGTTAGGTGTCCACACAAGGAGAACATCACTAATAAAGTTTTGTCCATTTTATCCATGTTTAGGTGTCACAAGGAGACATCACTTATAGTTTGTCCATCTCTTTATCCCATGTTTTAGAGTGTCACAGAGAACCGAGTCACTATAAGTTCGTCCATGTCCTTATCATGTTTAGTGTCCACAGCATATAACATCACTTATAGTTCGTCAGTTCTTTATCATGGTTTACCCCGTGTGTCCACAGGAGAACATGGTCATTATGAAGTTCTGCCAGTGTCTTTATTCCATGTTTAGCGGCTGTCCACAGGACGAACATCAACTTAATAACGTTGTCATTCTTTAACCATGTTTTAGGCTGATACCACAAGGAGAACATCACCTTATAAGTTCGATCCATTTCTTATCCATGTTTAGGTGTCCACAGAGAGACATCACTTATAAGTTCGTCTCCTTATCCATGGTTTAGGTGTCACAGGTAGAACATCACTATAAGTTCGTACCATTCCTTATCCATGTTTAGTGTGTCCACAGGAGAAATCATTTTATAAGTTCCGTCCCATTCCTTATCCATGTTTAGGTGTCCACAGGAGAAATCACTTAATAAGTTCGTCAGTATCCTTATCCAGGTTTAAGGTGTCCACAGGAGTAACATCACTTATAAGTTTTGGTCCCATTCTTATCCATGTTTAGGTGTCCACAGGAGAAAATCACTTATAAGTTCGTCTTCCTTATCCAAATGTTTAGTGTCCAAGGAGAAATCATTATAAGTTTCGTCCATTCATTATACATGTTAGGTGTCCACAGGAAACATCACTTTATAAGTTCGTCCATTCGTTAATCCATGTTTAGGTTGTCCACAGGAGAAACAATCCTTAATAAGTTCGTCCATTCTTATCCATGTTTAGAGTGTCGCACGAGGAGAACATCACTTATAAGTTCGTCCATTTCCTATCCAATGTTTTAAGGGTGTCCCAAGAAAACAATCACGTTATAAGTATTTGTCCAAATTCTTTATCCATGTTTAGGTGTCCACAGGAGAACATCATTATAAGTTTGTACCATTTTTATCCATGTTTAGGTGATACACAGGAGAAACATCACTTATAAGTTCGTCATTCCTATCCATGTTTTAGGTTGTCCACAGGATACATCTACTTAAATAAAGTTCGTCCTATCTTTATCCATGTTTAGTGTCCACAGGGAGAACATCAAGCGTGATAAGTCGTTCCATTCTTTATCCATGTTTAGGTTGTCCACGGGACATCACTTATAAGTTGTCATTTCCTTATCACATGTTTAGGTGTCCACAGAGAACATCACTTATTAAGTTTGTCCATTCTATTATACCACTGTTTACGCCTGTCGCACAGGCAGAAATCACTTATAAGTTTTGTCATTATTTATCCAGTTTAGGTTAGTCCACAGGAGACATTTCACTTATAAGTTCGTCCATTCTTATCCAGTTTTAGGTGTCCACAGGATAACATCACTAATAAAGTTTCCGTCCATTCTTTATCCATGTTAGGTGTCCACAGGAGAACATCACTTATAGTCGTCCAATTCTTATGCATGTTTAGGGTGTCCACGAGGAGAACACTCATCGTATAAGTTGTTGTCGCATGTCTTTATCCATTTTAGGTTCCGACAGAGAACATCATTATAAGTTCGTGATCCATTTCTTATCCATGTTTAGGTGTCCACGAAGAACATCACTTATAAGTTCGTCATTCCTTATCCATGGTTTAGGTGTCCACAGGAGAACATCACTTAATAATGTTCGTCCTGTCTTTATCCATAGTTTAGGTGTCCAGCAGGAGAATCATCAATTATAAAAGGTTCGTGCCATTCCTTATCCATGTTTAGGTGTCCACAGGGAGAACATCACTTAATCAGTTCGGTCCATTCTTGAGCCATGTTTAGGTGTCCACAGGAGAACATCACTTGGTATAAAGTTGCGTCCGATGTCTGGTGATCACAATGTTTAGGTGTCCACAGGAGACATTCACTATAAGTTTGTCCATGTCTTTACCATGTTTAGGTGTCCACAGGAGAACATCACTGTATAAGTTTGTCCATTCTTTATCCATGTTAGGTGTCCACCAGGATGAACAGATCACTTATAGTTCGTCATTCCTTATCCATGTTTATGGTGTCCACAGGATCATCACTTAATAAGTTCGTCCATTCTTTATTCCATGTTTAGGTGTCCACAGGAGAAACATCATTATAAGTTAGTCCATCTTTATCCATGTTTTAGGTGTCCACAGGAGAACATATCTTATAAGTTTGTCCATTCTTTATCCATGTTTAGGTGTCCACAGGAGAACATTCACTTATAAGTTCGTGCCATTCCTTATCCCATGTTTAGGGTGTCCCATCAGGAAGAACAATCACTTTTATAAGTTTCGTCCATTCGCTTATCCATGTTAAGGTGTCACAGGAGAACATCACTTATAAGTTCGTCCATTCTGTTATCCATGTTTAGGTGTCCACAGGAAAGAACATCAACTATAAGTTCGTTCATTCTTTTATCCATGTTTAGGTGTCCACAGGACGAACTCACTTATAGTTCGTCCATTCCTTAATCCATGTTTAGGTTCCACAGGAGAACATTCAAATTATAGTTCGTCCATTCTTTTATCCATGTTTAGGGTGTCTCAAACAGTGAGAACAATACTTATTAATTGTCCAATTCTTTATCCATGTTTAGGTGTCCACGGAGAACATCACTTAATAAGTTCGTCATTCTTATCATGTTTAGGTGTCCACAGGAAGAACATCACTTATAAGTTCGCCATTCTTTTAATCCATGTTTAGGTGTCCACAGGAGAACATCAACTTAATAAGTTTCGTCCAATTCCTTATCCATGTTTAGGTGTCCACGAAGGAAAACATTCACTTATAAAGTTCGTCCATTCTTTATCCATGTTTAGGTGTCCACAGGATAACAATCACTTATAAGTTCGTCATTCTTTTATCCATGTTTAGGTGTCCACAGGAGAACATCACTTATAAGTTCGTCCATTCTTTATCCATGTTAGGTGTCCACAGGAGAACATCACTTATGAAATTTGGTCCATTCTTCTTCACAATTTGAATTATTGTATCGCTTATTTATGTTTCTTATTTAATACAAAAATATTCACACACAACCAAGTGGCCATTTTATTAACTATGTTTTACTTGAACTGCACTCTTTAAATTCTTCTATTTTGTTGTGCATATGCAAATATATTCAAGCATCTTTAAGAAAATAATATATATTTTATATTTATGTTTTCTATTAAAACAAGAATATCCGCACACACTGAGTGACCATTTTATTAATCATGTTTTAGTGTCAGATCTTGCGGATCAATTTCTACAAAACCCGTTTTTGATTTTTCCTAAAGATTTTCTCTACTTCAGATTGGATACGATTGAAAAGAAGAGCACTATAAACCTCAGCAGCTATGGCAGGAAGAGTTATATCTCTGTAGTTCTTAGCGATTCCGAGGTCACCTTTCTTGGGATAATGCTGCCTTTCTCTCATTTCTCTATTGTATTTTGTTTATACACTGCATTGCATAATCGAAGAAGTATGTCATCAGATCTCCTTGCTTTTTATATTTCATGGGTTATTTCATCAAGACCTGCAGCATTTCTACTTTTGATTGTTTTAGGATTTTGGCAAATTCATCCTTTGTAAAGTGGCCTAGCTCGATGTCTTGTTGGCTAATAATGATCTTTTGAGTATCATTATATGTGATTTTAAGAGGGTTTCCAAGCAGTTTCTTGAAGTGTTCTTTCCACTTCAGAAGTCTATCTTATTGGCTGGCTGCTTTTAGCATTGATCGCAATGTGCTTTTCTACCACTAATTTTGTTTACTGTCTACCAAACGGACATAAATTCCACCATAGTATGTCACCTCTCCGAAAGAAAAAAAATACTAAAAATCAAGGAATTAACTGAATTTAATGAAATTTTCAGTGTTGATACATTAATGAATAAAAGGTATAATGCACCGGTTATTTTATTTAAAAACTTTTACTTTTTTTCAGATCAGTTAACTTTGTACGACATATCTTTGAGGCATAACACAGATTCACGAACATACGTGGTTCAAAGTCAATTGACCTAAAAAAAATCATTAATTTATCTACACTGACAATTTCATTAAATTCAGCTAATTTCTTGATTTAAAAAAAAAATTTCTTTCGGCAGGGTGACATACAATGGTGGAATTTATGTCCGTTAAGTAGGATTTAACCTTATTAAGATTGTCTATCTTCTACAGAATTTCTGATATAATTTTTTTGGCCCTGGATGTATTCGAAAACAGATGCGATGTAGGAACTGGAAGGACGCGAGGTTTGACTGACGTGCCCGGATGTTTGGCTAATATGTCCATAAAATAACAAGTGAGTCAAGCGCTGGGCAGTCAGCAGCAGCAGAAGCAGTCGACGACGAAGCGCTTTTCAGTAAAGAAATGGATTTTAGTCGAACAGAAATGAAACAAAATAGGAAATGTGATTTTGAACGGCTAAAGATTATTTCGACTACGACGACGGATTTTTCCAACTGCTAGACGAAGAATGTGTTGACCAACAGAGGGTCTGACTTGTGAAAAGACTGAGAACTCACTTGTTTTTGGTCCCCCCTTGGCGGGAGCTTGTTGATTCGAAGGTCTATTTCGCCCCATATATTTCCACCCCCTTCTATAGATGCTTTAAAAAAAATATTATTTTTGTTTTTCTCTAACTGCTTTTGTCTCCCAGGGGACTGAATATTTGGCTCTTTGGTTGGTAAGCATTCAGTTGCTGCTTCTAAGTGGGCACCGACAAGGTTTTCTTATCTATCATTTGAAGTTGTCTTTTTGATGTGTCATGAAGAGTATTAAACATGTTTCTTACTGTTACCAAACAGTGATTGCATATATCACTACTGGTATGCAGAGATGCTGATAGGTACGTGTCCTGCGTTACTGACGCATAAAAATCTAAAAGGGTGTAATAAAATTGTATCCGTGTGTCCCAGTGTTTTTTCCCTCCCCCCACCATTTCCAGCTAACTGTAAATACATTTCAATATTTTCTTGGAAAGGAATTACACTGTATGGGGTACAAGGTGGGGGTTAGACGGCTTTAGTTGCTCATAAATAAAAACTCTATAATTTATTAAGAAACTTTAGTAGGGACCCATCACATTTCCCAGGGAACTCATTCAAATTAAATACATGTGTCCCAGGGGGCACTAAATTAAAAAACTATCAGCATCACTGGGTATGTGAGGACCATGTGTGGCCATCCTTTAGGCTTCAAGCAAGAGTGCTTGTCCAGCGGAGATCCTTTGTGTTAAGCAGAGTGCGATCCTTGGTAAAGAATCCTTTGGTTGTTCATTGGTGCTCTTCAGTCTTGCAGGTCCTTCGTCAATGATTGCAAATGGATGTCTCTCAGTATCAGCGATTAAGTAGTTAATCAGACACGTATTTGCGCTGTTGATTGGCTGAGGTTTAAACCACGTCTTAGTCTATAAATTTAAGTGGTAGATTGTAGCACGGCTTATATATGACAAAATATTCCAACACCAGTCATATCGTATAGATTTATGGGTTTGCTTCTTATTTCTATGTAGATTCAGGAGTAGCTTTACTTAGATGATTCTGTGATTGGTAGATACTCCTTCAAAAGAGATATGAACATATGCCTTGCAGTTCATAGCACTATTTATCCACTTCTTGATTATTGATATATAATCTAGCTGTGCTTTTGAGTTATTTAGATGGGTATAAATCGTTGGGGTGGCCTAATGTTGGTATCAGCCAAACAGCGAGGGAGTCTATCCCCTTTTCACTAGCGCTAGATCAAAGAGATTATTTTAGCGTCTGAGGTGGGGCGCCACACCTACCACCAGCTCCTCACTTTACTGCACAGATCTTTGTGCTACTCATACACTGAGTTGGCAAGGGCTGGTATCGAACCAGGAACCTTATGATTCCTAGCCGGATGCTCTACCGAGTGGGCTAAACCGGCCCTTAAGTCAGCAGTTTATTCTTCCTTTTCTATTTGGTGTTTAGGCATACACGTGTGTTCTCAAGAGAAAACTCGGCTAGCTTTTCACCATTTCTTTTTTGTGAAAAAAGAATTAATCAGTTTCATCTTTGCCTATTTAAGCCTTCATGTCTCCGCAATAATCAGGAATTGTGTTTAGGAATGTGAAAGCTCATTGTAAAATGTGGTGATGTCCGTTTCATCACAGACATTAGTTGAGCTCTAACACAAGATGATTGCTGTGCAGGGATTGCCATTATATATAGTACACATGATTCTTACTTGAATTTTTTCTATGCTGCCTAATGATTTTAAAGCATGAGGACTGAGAAGCATTCTTACACCTTTTATGGCGGCATTGACAGAATTTTTCCATGCTCATGCTGACATGAAAGTCAATCTGGTTTCCTGATATTTTAGCTCTAGTTTGCTATGGTAATATCTATATTCTTGTTCATATATTAGCTCAGGTAAATGATTTATTGTTTTCAATATTCTGACGTTAAAATTTGCTATGTTGAATGGTTTTTGCCACTAAGTAAGTTTGTATATATACAAACACAAACTTTGTATATGTCAAAATAAAGATGAGGACAACAATCAGAAAAATCAAAATAATTGTGGGGATTAAAAAATACGAAAATAAAATAAATAAAAAACAAATAAAAAACAACAAACTCTCATGGGGTCTTGACCGGAAGAACCCTTCTGCGCATGTCCGACAAAAAGGACTGACTCTGTAGCCCAAAAGGGATACCTCGGCCATTCAAACTGAGGCCGCAACTGAGGATGGTCGTTTCCTAGCCAGGGGGCATGTTCCCTCGCTACAGACGACTATGCCCCGTTCAATAAAGCCTAAGTCATAAAACTACCTCTTGCCTTTGTCTCGTTCCTTAAATTCCATTTCAGCTGACCAGCCCACAAGAAGAAAGAACCATCTTTTATTGGGGATAAGATACAAAGATGAACAGAACCACAACTTGTCACCATATAATATATATCAAGCCTCATCTAAAACATTCAGATAAATAACATTCCTTTGTATTTTTCTGAAAATATTTTTAACCTAATCATTTAGTCTTTGTGTTACATAATCTATGCATAGATTATTGTCAACCCCCTGCATTTCTGAAGGGATGGCCCCATTTCATATCACGGACGGGACTTTCCATGGAATATTACTGAAAGCCCGCGAAATACGTGAAGTCACGTGGGACCTGGTTGGCTCTCAGTTTTCAGCTTGGACGTCAGGCAGATAAGGTCTTTCTGCCTTAGCTGAAGCTCACTGCACACACTCGTTATGTTAGTTGCATAAAATGTTTAGTTAAGTAAATAAAAGCTTACATAAATAATATGGTTTTGTGGTTGATGAATGTCTTGGCAACAAGACTTATCTAGAAGAAGAAATGAATTAAATGCGATCGACCACCAAGACGAAGTCCAGACGCTAGAAGATGAACGTAAGATACCAAAGATGAGCAGAAGAATAATAGAAGTAAAATGAAGAGTATACAACATTTGTTGTCTTTCCTTTCAAACGTTTTTGGCTTCGACATCTTCATCTATCCTGCTACATCATCATCTACTCCGCAAAGTCTTGTCGGTGGGGTTTTAGAATACACCGACTACACCTGTTGGTCGTGAGTGGTGACCTGTGATGCTTAAGGTCGGAACCCTAGTGGCTAAGCAGCCTATGACATGCAACACTCCACTTTGGCCGTTACTTAGGCTAGACGGGCGGTCGGAGAGGCCTCCTCTAATCATATTGGTCACGACAAGCCCTAGGACCTATATGATTGTCCCAACACTATTGCCCTTATGGCAAGCCCCAATTCTTTATCACATATGTGCCAGAAGGTGTTGGCTGAAAATCTTGGTGTCCTAGGTATGATGTTAAACTTTATCTGATGGTGAAATTCCAAGAAATTTTCTGGAGCTATGTGAAATGTGGAGTACCCCTTCATCGCCAATTTATTCTCTGGTTCACTCTGACCCGGAGTGGTAGTACCTTTTAGGGTCCTATCTATGGGTTAAATAGAAAAAAATGAGTTTGAAAAAAAATGTGTTTTAAAAAAATTGGGTACCCATCAAGAATGAATAAAAAAAACGTTTTTGGCATAAAATAACCCAATGAGGGTTGACATGCCATAAAATCCAACCAACCAACCAACCAACCAACCAACCAACCAATCTACCCCGTAACATCATCATCTATCCCCAACAAACAACATTGAAAAGTATTTGTTCAACTTATAAAACATTTCATATTTATTCATATTTCAATATTTTTTTTTGTTCTTTAACGAACGTATTTGTAAGAAAGTCCCAATAATCCAAATTTGCTTTGGTAACACTTTAAACATTTTAAAAATTTTTTTATTATTATTATACATCTTTAGTTTTTTAATAATTTTAAAACAAATTGATAGGTGTTTGATAACTCATATAAAATAAAAAAAGAAACCTATATACAAAAAATTTAAAGAATGGGTTAAAAGAACCCAACAAAAAACCAAAAAAACAAAACAAAAAACACAATAAAGCAAAAATATACCGTTGAAATAGTCTCTACCGATGTGAGTTATCTCCCTTTGTAGAAAATGCTCACGAGAGCAGCATGTATTAGGATTTGAATCTTTGTACAGATTATACACGTATTCTCGTTCAAGGTGCGCATATATATATATATATATATATATATATATATATATGAAAATCGTATGGCCTATATATTTAACTTGTGTAAATAAAAGAAAATGTTGAAAAACTTAACTGAAGGCCTTATAGAATGAATCATGAGAAAAGAATGTTTGTGCTGCTATATTTCGGGATAACCTTATCCCTTCCTCTGGCAGAGAAAACAAAATGAGAATGAGATATTCTCTTTAACAGAAAGTAAGTCCGTTTCTTTTTTCATCTGTTGCGATATTAAGGCCGTCATCTTCCCGAAATATAGCAGCACAAACATTTTTCAATTGTAAGTACATTTAATTTTTTCAACACTTTCTTTTATTTACATTAATAAACTAGCATAAAAAAACGCTCTCCAGGCGGTGTAAAAATTAATTTTTGAAAGATATTACCCGAGTGGAGCGGGGGTTAAAAATTCAATGTCTGAGGGTTTGTATCATAAGTAAGTAAAACCATTACATTTATTAAAGGAATAAAAAAATAAAACAATTTAAAATGGAAACTTAGTTCTGCCCCCCCCCATAAATTGTTGCGTGCATTTATTAATTATTAATTAAATGTTTATTTTGAATATTTCACTCAACTTTCAGACAAAATCTTAGGTATTTATTTTTTTGTAAAAAAATAGTTAACTTCCTGTTACTGTAAAAAAAAAAAAAAAAAAGAGCGAAAGTAAAAAACATTAAAAAATGCTTACTCAAAATTTGAGTGTATATAAAAAAGGGTTGTTTTTTATCCTGCGTATTAATAGTTTTGATTATAAATTAAATACCCATTAATAGACTTACTCAATCATTGAGAATATTGTGATGTAAGGTGTGACGTAGTTTTGGTTGCAGACAGAAACACACCCAATCTCCATTATTAATGATTTATAGGCCATACGATTTTCATCTATCTATTTAAGAAACATACGTGGAACCCATAATATATATATATTATATATATATATATATATATATATATATATATATATATATATATACACGTTTGTTTTCAGTTCATAGAAAGTACAGGTACACCACCGATTTTCCGAAACCTTAGCTTACAGAACACTGCCGGATTATCGATTTTGCTCAACAAACAGAGGTCACGTGATAATACTAATCATTAATATACCTGTCATTCACCAAATATGCAAATTTCATATCTTAAAAGTTTTATGAATGTCAGAAATATGTCTCATATATACGAGGCAGATTCAAGAATTATCCGCACTCTTGTTCTATGAAATCTGAGCTCATCGTGGAAGATTTGATAGGTAGAACCATGACTAATCAGCAAGCTACCTCACCGATGATAACTCGCCGGTTCGCTGAATCTTCTCATCAGTGGTGGAGGTTGACGGGTGTCCTGTCTCCTCTTCGTGCACCATGTCCGGCCACTTTTAAACTTCTCTACCCACCCATACACACTTCTACGGGGTAGGGCACCGTCTCCACATAGTGCTAAAAACCTCCGAT
The DNA here is from genome assembly GCA_023376005.1 of Doryteuthis pealeii. Lineage (NCBI taxonomy): Eukaryota > Metazoa > Mollusca > Cephalopoda > Myopsida > Loliginidae > Doryteuthis > Doryteuthis pealeii. The sequence goes on from CM042146.1 coordinate 108,073,366, forward strand.
GAATTTCAGCCCTGATACTCCTTCCGACTACAGAGATCGGGTCACTCCCTTGGTGCATACTGCTAGAGGAACAGCCATGTTTACACTGTAAAGACAGCAAGCAAAATGGCACGATCAGGCACAAAATTCGATCACGTGGCCACAACAGTGCCAACTTTAAGCGCTCATACACAGAACGCAGTGTGGCAATAATAAAGATATGTTATGGCGAAAGAGCGGATAATTTTTTTTTTACTATCCCTAGTATTAAAATTATTTTCATATATGCCTGGTCAGATTTTCCAGAATTTGCCACACCTATAAAATAAAAGGGGAATTCTTCCAAGCTGGTGTCAGAACTTTACTTGTTATATTGACTCGATGATATTTTTGTATTGAGCACTCTTTTATTTGCGAGTGTTGGCACTAACAATTTCGTATTCAAATTGATGTTTTCTCCTTCTTTGGGTAGTGACCATATTTCTTTAGAGGCACGGTTATCGTCGTAGGAAATAGACTTCAAATCCTAGACGAAGCTGTTTGCATTTCACTTCACACTAATACACCTGGGAAAAGCATGAACCGATCTATTCTCCCTCCAGCTATGGGTACATAGTTGGGTAGACTTGTTTTTTAAGCTTTAGTTTGGCTACAAGTCTAGGAGAAGGAAAACTCTGAATTCAAATCAGCTTTACTTCGCTTAAAGAAATTGACCTTGTGTCATGTTCTGCTAGTGTTGGGGGAATTGGATGTTGAAACAAGCTGTACTTCATTTAAAATGATCTTGTGTCACATCCTGCCCGTAGAGGTGGAATTGGGTAAATACGTACCCAGAAGTTCAGCTCGTTTGAATTATTGGAGGTCTCGACATATGCAAGGTGCTCATCATTCATTAAAGTTTGTGGAGGGCAATTGCCGGAAAATCGGTGGTTTACGTGTACGCCGAAAATTGTTTAGTATATTTTTGTTCATCTTTATCTTTTTTTCTTCTAAAAAACAAAAACAAAAACAAATCTCTTTATTTTTATTTTACAATATTATTTTTCTTTTTTCATATATATATATTTATATATATCTTAAAAAAAAACGAAACAAATCTGTATTATTTAGATTATTCGGACTATTGTCCTCATCTTTTTTATTATATACACAACGTTTCGGCCGACGTGCCCTCTGGTCTTCTTCAGGTAACGTTGTGTATATAACAATAAAGATGAGGACAATAGTCCCGAATAATCCAAATCCTCAACCTCATCTAAAAAAATTCAGAGAAAAAAAACATTTTTTTTTCTTTTACAATATTATTATTTTTTTCAATTATATATATATATATATATATATATATTATATATATATATATATATATATATATATATATATATATCTTTTTTGGCGTCTGTTTCATCATAAGTCATTTTTATTGTTTTGACTTCTGGAAGATTCGTTGACGAACGAATGGCAAAAAAAGAAAGTTTTTTTTTGATAATTTTATTTTGTAAATCTCAGTGAATATATTTTCCCCTTTGTCTTATTTTTTCTCCTTTTTTTTCTTGTCCGCAATGCAGCGGCTGTGGGTATTGATTTTTTTTTCTTCTCCCGCGTTCTTTTTCTTCTTCTTGTGTGGACCGAAGTTTGGTCATTATCCAAATTGTGTCAAATTACCCTATAGAACTGTAAACTTCTCCGAAAATCAGAAATTCCACATTGCAAACAAATTGGGTTTGGGGAACGAGTTACTGCATATACAGCAACACATTACGGTATTATATATATATATATATATATATATATATATGTAAAGATGAACTGGAATATATATATATATATATATATATATATATATATATATATATATATCGACTAATGAATGAAATAAATAAAAGAGAAAGTATTTTTTGGGTAGGACTCTAAATTATACCTTACTTGTCTCGGCAAAAGGTATCTAACTTAGACTTTTCAAATTTGGGAGGGTAAAAAGTCATCGTCAGACGATAACCCTGAACTCAAGCCTGGTTTCAGGGTTTTAATATCGGTACCACACACACACAGAACACACACACACACACACACACACACACACACACACACACACATATATATA
>CM042146.1:108077945-108085445 GCA_023376005.1 Doryteuthis pealeii
ATATGATATCGAGTTAATCGCAATTTAAGACTGTCGATAAAATAATTACTCGAATATTATATAATATATATAATATATATATATATATAATATATATATATATATATATATATCCGTAGGTTAATCACCAGGTTAGTTGGTGTTAGGATGATTCTAAGGTGGGATTTTCGTAACAACGGAATGTTAGAGTTGTTTTGGTCAAAGTTGAGAGCTCAATGTTCAATATTTTTGAACAGAGCGATATATTTGGTAAAGAAAAAGCTTCAAAATCGGCCATTCTCATGATAATAGGCCAATTTCTACCAATAGGCATCTGTATATACCATATACCTCATGAGTTTCGTCAGACTGCCAACTTTATTGAAATGGTAAACAGAAATATATATATATATATATATATATATATATATATATATATATATATATATTTAAAAATCTATATGAGAAAATTTTTATTCACAAACACATAAATAACACGTATTAGGGCAAAATTCAAAAATCGTACTAAGATGTTTCTTTATATTTCTGATCACTACCTTGCATTGTGGGACAGAATGAAGCTGCATTTTATTGCCTTCCTAACATCATTTTTAATAGAACCAGGCTTCACTGCCGGCGCCCAGCTTCTTTCTACGTAAACAAAAGCTAAAGATTACTGAACGCACGCATGGAAGACATCTTGCTTTCCACTCCTGATGTTGAGAAGCCAATATCCTTGCACCAAGCACATATATCTCATTAAAACTGCACATACAATGTAGTTAGAGGCAAGGTGTTAACCTAATCATTCGTATCGCTAAATATCTAAATTTCCGAGGTTACTTTTTATTCAAGAAATGCATACGATTACTTATAGTGTTAGGTTAACTTTTATTTCATATTTGCAGTAAATATACTTCTTTAAAAAAGTGTGTATTCGTTGTATGTAGAAGGGGCAGGGAAATAACCAAGGAGCCCCAGGGGTGGATTAGGGTCAAATAACGCTTAAAGCACCGGTTCCGACTAGATTACCGAAGTTAAGCAGCGATGAGCCTATTCAGTACACAATTGCAACAGCAGGTACTGTAAGTAACCCGAGTCCCTTGTTTATCAAAATGAGTTGATTTGGCATTAGATAACCCGAAAAAGGTTGATATGCCGTAAATAAACCAACCAACCAACCAGCCAGCCAACCAACCAGCCAACCCAGGAGATGGTAGCTCGTAAAAGTTTAGAGACAAACGATGTACAGTGTAAGTGAAATATTATATATATATATATAATAGCAATAGTAGTAATAGTAATACGGGAAAAGAGTTATGAGTCTATCATAATGTAATGACATTAACTTTGTTAAGTATAAGGTAGGGTCCTGATGAGATCATCTAGATCGAAACTATGGTAGACACTTAACTGTTTTCCACTATTACTATAACTACTATCATTATTGCTCTATGTTTTATGATATATTGAGCACTTTTGGATAATTTATTATGCCACTGCAACAGAAAAGTTAAAGCTGCAATTGGAATATATATATATATATATATATATATATATATATACATATACATACATATATATATATATACATACATATATATATACATACATATATATATATATATATATATATATATACATAATATATATATATATACATTTATATATATACATATATATATATATATATATATATACATATATATATATAATATATATATATATATACACACACACACACACGCACACACACACACACACACACATATATATATATATATATATATATACATATATATATATATTATATATATAACGAATGAGTGCTTTATGTTTCTTTTTGTTTTCTTTTTTTAGGTTGCCTGTTGAGGGTCGGAGATAAGTCAGGAATAATATTATGATCTTTGATTTTGATTTTCGGATAAGTACACAGTTCAAATAATAAACTTATCACAATGTCCAAACACTTTCCATTCACCTCCCCCCCCAAAAAAAAAAAATTATCCCAATACCCACACCTTTCTCACACAAAGGTTCACCCGATTTGGCTTCTATAAAAAAAAAGTTTATACTGGTGGCTGGCTATTGTCTTTAGGATTCGGATTATGCTCTTGTTCTGTAAGGACTTCTGCTTGAATTTGCTCTGTGAATTTCATCATCAGTCAACATTGTATCCGAAGCCTGGGTCTCATCCTCCATCGACAGAGTGCAATTGTCGATGGCGTAAGTGCTTTCTGAGTTATCGCTTTTCTCGAGAAGGGGCGGTATCGGCCTGATGCTCTCGAAGACACTCTTCGAGAGGATGGGCGGTTCGGAGCGCACGGAGCGATTGTCATCGAGGACGTCATGGTCGTACGAGAAATTATGATAAACAGATCCACCGCGACTGGACGTGTTGACGCTCTGGTTCTCGGGGACGACCGAGAGCGGCGACGCGTGCTTCGCGTTGGCCATCTGTTCAGTTGCTGCTGACCAACCGCGCTCCGGGGAAGAATTGTTGGATAAGGAACTGCCACGGTGTCGACGGAAATGACGTATACGATCAGAATTGCCTCCTTCGCTCGGCGAACGGCCCGGATAATTTCGATCACCGTTCCAGGAAAGAGCCCGGTTACTAAAATGATGTGCCTCCAACATACGACTGGTACGGCATGTTTTAATCGAATGTGATGTCGGATGTCTGTGAATTCATCATGAGTTAAGTTGCGGTCGTAATGAGCGCTATGGAAAAGCTACAAAATAAAATAAAATAGAATAGATAAATAAATGAATATATGAATGAACAAATAAAAAGGTCTTTTTTAATCCTTGTATAGGGTGAACCAAAAGTTACTTAATTTTTATCTCAACTAAAAAATACCTCGTGTATTAGTCGACCTTGATTTTAGTAATATTCGATAAGAATAGTCATTGTTATGTATCTATACATATATGAAGTGAAGAAACAATGTGTTTGAGATGGCGATAGCCGACAACTTTTTGGGAGATTATGTGCTTAATTAAAGTCATACCTAATTTATTAATTAATTAATTATAATTAAATGGATTAGGCGTACATATCGGTTTATAAATGATTTGTTTACGCTTTACATTTAAACCGATATGCATGCCTAATCCATTTAATTATAATTAATTAATTAACAAATTAGGTATGACTTTAATTAAGCACTATACATATATATAAAGGGCAGTTGATGAGTATGTATGTATGTATGTATGTATGTATGTATGTCCAGAGGAAACTACGAAAACAATTAACAACAAAGTAAATATATATACACATTCACTATCACAAGATCTTGCTTTTTGAGGAAAAATAATGAAGAATTGATTTATATTCGTGAGGATAATAAAACAATAAAATTTAAATAGTAACAGCATAGAATTCTGTTTTTTTCCTTTTTTTTAAATTTAATATTTGAAGGAGGAGATATTAATTTTTCTTTTCAGAGTATGTGTGCATATTTCTTTTCTGACGCTCCACCAGGCCGGATCAACGTAAGGTCTTTTTACGTAAGGATTTTAATGGGGCATCCTGCGAGGATCCAACTCGCAATTCAGTAATAATGGATATGCGAGACTAACTTTTTTACATCCTCTATATTCAGGAGACGCCGGGTAGCCACTTCTAGTACATATATAAAGGGCAGTTGGTGTGTATGTATGTATGTCCGGATTAAACTATGAAAAGAAAACAATCAACGACAAAGTAAATATATATACATATTCACTATCACCAGATTTTGCTTTTTGAGTAAAACTAATTGTCAGTTCAAGATTCTGTTTTTAAATTATCTCCCTTGACCAAAAAATAAAAACAAAGGTCTTCCTATGAACTGTATACTCACCTCTCTTGAGTTTGTAGGTTCAAGAATCTTTTTTAATTCGGTAGTTGTGGGTACATTTGCTACAGTTTGACGTCGTCTTAAAATGTCTGCGTTTCCTGTGTCAAAAAGAAAAAATGGATTGTGAAAAAGAAAAACTATGAAATAAATACGAATTAATTTTACATTATTTTATAGTAAAAATCATTTCCAATGCATTTTTATAGTAAAAATCATTGTTCAATGCATTTTTATAGTAAAAATTATTTCCAATGCATTTTTCTGGTAAAAATCATTGTCTAATACATTTTTATAGTAAATATCATTTCCAAAACATTTTTATAGTAAAAATAATTTCCAATGCATTTTTATAGTAAAAATAATTTCCAATGCATTTTCATAGTAAATATCATTGTCCAATGCATTTTCATAGTAAATATCATTGTCCAATGAATTTTTATAGTTAAAATCATTGTCCAATGCATTTTTATAGTTAAAATCATTTCCAATGCATTTTTATAGTTAAAATCATTTCCAATGCATTTTTATTGTAAAAATCATTTCCTATGTCTTGTTATAGTTAAAATCATTTACAATCAGTTTGTATTAAATCTACGAGGGTTAGTAAAAAAAAGTAATGCCATTTTGTTTAGGACAGGTATAATTACCAACATACGAACATGTATAATACATCAAAATGAAACTGGTCCTCTGTGGATCACATCCCTACTTCTCCACATAGTCACCATTTCTCTCAATAGCAATGTTCCACCTTCGAATGAGAGCATGTATCCCTGCCCCGTACAATTCTATTGACTGTTCTTTGAGCCATTTCTACACTACAGATTTCACTTCCTCGTCACTGGAATAGAGTTTGCCTCTCAAACCCTCTTTCACGGGGTCGAAGAGATGATAAATCTGGTGAGTATGGAGAATGCGGTAAAGTTGTCCACCCGAATGAAGCGATTTTCTCCCTTGTCCTGATGCTTGTGTGTGGTCGAGCATTGCCATGCAGAAGGAGGGCATTGTCGATTGGCAAGTTGGATCTTACTCGTCGGATTCTTACTCTGAGCCTCGTTAGGGTTTCAATGCAGGCCTTAGTTTTATTAAAAATAAACTTCACATGAAATAAAGAAAATGGCATTACTTTTTGACTCACCCTCTTACTTTTAAAAATGTCAAAGAAATCTGCTTTATTGTTTTTGAATTATATTTTGAATTACGAGAGATAGTAAAAAATTATCCGCACTATCGCCATAATATGTCTATTATTTTCACACTGTGTTCTGCGCATGCGTGCTTGTAGTTGGCACTGCTGTTATCACGTGATGGAATTTTGTGTCTGATCACGCCATTTTGCTTGCTGTCTTTACAGTGTAAACATAGCCGATCCACTAACAGTATATACCAAGGAAATGGCCCGATTTCTCAGGTCGGAAGGAGAGTCAGGCGCTGACATTAATCGGAGGCTTTTAGTGTTTAGTGGACAGTGTACTATCGCGTAGATGTGTGTATGAGTGGAAAGAAAAGTTTGAAAGTGGCCGGACAAGCGTGATGCACAAAGAGGGATCAGGACACCCGTCAACACCCACCACTGATGAGAAGATTCAGTGAGCTCGAGTGATGGTATGGGGACCGGCGAGTTATCATCGATGAAATAGCTTGTTCTCTGCAGATTAGTCATGGTTCTGTCCATCATATAATCTACGATGAGCACGGCTTCCATAGAACAAGAATGCAGATAATTGTTTAATCTCCCTCATATATGAAGACGCAAGAAACATTTTTGAGTGACGGTATCTTAAATGCTCAAATGGAATGTAAGGGAGATAACTATGAAATATAATTAATCATAGTTGGAAAACCCGTGGAATTTTTTCAAATAATACATGCATAATTATAGAAATTATTCATTACAAGATTTAAATAAATATTTGAGTACTTCTTACTCCATTTATCACCTACAGCCAATGTATACTATCAAATTAAACATTTCAATGTTTTCTGTATTTGACAGAAATCTTATTATAATGAATATTCGGTGTCCGTCTGTAACCGAAATTACGTTACTGCTTACGTCACAATACCCTCATAAATTGCGTAAGTTTATCAATAGTATTTGATTTATATTCAAAATCATTAATACATAGAATAAATCTTATTCATTAAGGATGTCTCTATGAAAATCTGAGATTTTCCTCAAAATAGCCCATGTTATTAGTGCATTTAAAACCCTGTAATGTGTGTTATATATTATTAACAAATGATGGTATACATAGTCTATGGTATGGTTAATTTGCATACAGATTTTAACAAAACTAGGTTTAATAAAAAGTTACTTGGTATTATTGATTTCTAATATTATTGTTTTATTCTCAAACATATTAAAAGCAATCCTATGTATAATTTTATACAGAAATCAATTAAAATAAAATATAAAGTAAGTGTTATCTTTTTATATGCGTTCTTATTTACTTTTCTTTGTCTTTCTAATTTAATATAATATTTACTTATATTAAAACTTAAATACTTACGCCCGGCGGAGGGCGCATATATTTGCTAGTATATAAAATAGAAACATATTCAATGAAACTGAATGTGAACGTGAATGAGAAGACCATATCCATGAAATTCACGCGCGAAATCGTGTTTGAACTTGAAGAAAGGAGAACGTTATTGGAAAGTCGAGGTAACATTCTAGGTACATATTTACCTAACCCATCCGCACGAGCAAGATGTGACATAAAGTCAATTGCTTGTGTTGTTCGAAAAAACGTTTTAATTTCAAATCATAAACATTAAGCGAAACGTATTAAAAAACGAAAAAAAAACAAACAAACAAAAAAAAAACAACAAAAAACCAACAAAACAACAACAACAAAACAAAACAAAAAAACAAAAACAAAAACAAAAAAAAAAACAAATCATAAGGTATCTTGTAACATTCTAACACAAATTTGACTAAGAAAGGGTTTTTTATTTACCAACCCCTCCACACAAGTAGGATATGACACAAGGTCAGTTCCTTAAGCAGAGTTTAACAGGTTTGAATTCAGTTTTCCTTCTCATAGACTGGTTAACTAACCAAGGTTAAAGAACCCAGTTTGCTCTACTATTTACCCATAGCTGGAGGGAGAATAGTTGGATGCATATCTCTACCAAGGTTATTAACCCAATGTGAAATGCAAACAGCCTCGTTCAGGATTTGAACTCTTCATTTACTTACAGCCGTGTTAATAGTCGTCTCCAGGGGGATTATTTGTTGTAGTAGTTGTTTGTTTTGTTGTGCAAGTTTTATTCATTTGAGAGTGTTAATTGCAGTTTTTTAGTGGTTGCAGGTTTAGTGTGTTAGTACATTGGTGCTGTTGTTAAATGCTTATTATTATTTATGTTAGTTTAAAAAAAAAAATTTGATGCAATTTGAGTCCAGGATTTGTTGGTGTTTTATTGTTATTTTTATAGAGGATTTTATGATTGTCAGTGAGAATCTGCCGTATATCAGAAAATATGGGACACATTCTCTAACATCAGGACCCTGATATACGAAAACAAGAAAACTTGAACTTCCACACTTGAAGATGATGAAGAAGAAATATTCCGTGTTCTTTTAAGAAAACCTGCTGATCGGTGGGCACATTACCCGAAACGTTGTGTATATAACAATAAAGGTGAGGACAACTGTCCGAACAATCCA
>CM042146.1:108090445-108106163 GCA_023376005.1 Doryteuthis pealeii
CTTGTCCTCTACTAGCCTCTACCACAATGAACAAATCACCTTTGTAAGTAGCTGTAAGTATTGTAGCGATTCATATATATATATATATATATATATATATATATATATATATATATATATATTATACAAATATTCCACGTGTACATCTATATATGTGTGTCCACGCGTGCACACCAACATGAAAAAAAACCCAGCTATTCTATAAGAGTTCTTACGAATAGATAATAAATACATACATGCACTTATTGATCCCTATTAAAAATCAGTTGACGTTTTAAATTTGATATTTCCTTTTTAATTATGCTTCCGAATTCAGTGATATCCAAATAGGTCCAAACATCGGAGAAATCCCACAGTAGCATCATCCAATCGAATTATTCAAAGATAAAGTTTTCGAGAACAAGTTATTTCAAAAGTTGCATTACCAATACCAGATTTATATCGGAGGTATCATTTTCATACTGAAAATGGGATCGTTCGTTTTGTAAGAAAAAAAGAAATGAAAAGAAGACACTACCACGAGAATTTAAAAGGCAGATACAAATGATGAATAATTATGGATATGGTTACGTGGAGGACACTTCAAGAGGGAAAACGGAACTTGTTTTCCTTGAAATCCAAATAAATGCATCAGGACAGATTATAGTAAACAAAAAATCGATAAAACACAGAAAAAAAATTGCTAATGAGATGTCAAACATCGTGAAGTGAATGCATCAAGGTGGTCCAAAATACATATAAAAACAGGCATGACAGAGTAGGATTAGTAATATACTGGGAACTTTGCAAACGACCTGGGTTTGGCCAAAAAAAAAAAAATTAAAAAAAAAAAGATGAGGGGTTGTTATAGAAATTTTTAAGATCCAGATCGTCCACCCGATTCAGTTGAGAAGACTCTGATTTGATGACTGTAAATAAAGAAAAGATCTACAAAATCGTAGATGTGACTGTGCCACTCAACAACATGGTGCACATGCAACAAATTGGTAAAATACCAAGGAATTTTTTTGTGGGGAGTTGTAAAAAGTATTAAACCTGAAGGTCATGACCGTGATGCATTTATAAAAAAACATAATTTCTGTCCATAAAAAAACACTGGAGGCAATGTTAGATGAATGGGGGGGGGGGACTCCAGGAGGAGTTGAAATTGTCCAGACCTAGACATTGATAGAGTTTAGATGTGTGTGGGAGGGGACAGTGAGAAAGTGGCTATCCATTTTTGTTAATATCTGTTCTTTCTTTCTTTCCTTTTTCTTAGTGTCGTACCAGAAGCAAGAAAAAACTTAAATTCCAGTGATACCTTTGACTTACGACTGACCCAACTTACGAGTTTTCCAAATTACAACCTGTCACTCGGTGAATTTTTTTACTTTGTGTTGAGAGTTAAAATTTGAAGTACGTGCGAGCTTCAAATACACTTATGTTAATAAGTTCACTAAAAACATTAAGGTTTCAGAATTCATTTTAAAATGAAAAAGAAAAATATCTAAAAAACTAAAAAATAAACCTTAAAACATCTTACAGTACGGAATGGAAGTACGATGATGAAATTTCTCCACATAATACATTACATTCTATTTTATTGTTTTTACACAGAACATTGCTATTTTTCTTATTTAAGAAAAAAACGTAACCAAAAATTAGGGTGTTTTGGGGCGGGGACTGGAACGGATTATTAATATTTCAGTTTATTTCAATGGTGAAAATCAATTTTATATATATGCTGTTTTGAGGCAAATCTAACTCAGATTTTCATAGAGACATCGTTAATAAATAAGATTCATTCTATATAGTAATGAAATGATTTTGACTAAATATTAAATACTCATTGATAAACTTACGCAATTCCTGAGAAGTATTGTGACGTAAGCAGTAACGTAGTTTCTGTTACTGACAGACACTGAATCTCCAGTATAATAAGATTATTGTTATTATTGGTTTTATTCTAGCTAATCGTGAAAAGTTTGATCATGTAGCAATGAATTCACTTAAGAGATGTATATTCTTTTCATAAATATAAATATGAACTGATTGATTTTAGTTTGTATATCTTGAAGAAAAATGACGACGGTTTGAGAAAATACAAGAAAAAAGAGAATAGGATTTGATAGACATGCTGCGAAAAACTGTAGTTCTGATACTTTAAAAAGAGAAATTATATAAATTATAATTTGATAAAATAAGCAAGAAATCAAAATTTGAAAATATCAAGAAAAAAAAAAGTCACATCAAACAACAGTAACAATTACAATCAAACTTATACTAATATCAATCGTAGAATTCAAATAAGAATAATAACTAACATGGTTTTTAATTTTCATTTTTCGGACTGTTGTTCTCATCTTTATTGTGGTATGTACAAACACAACGTTCAGGCCGCTGTATTCTCCGGCCTTGTTCATGTGTTACCTGTTTACCTTAGTCATCATCAGACGATAACCTTGAGTTCAAGCGTGGTTTCGGAGCTTTAATATCGTTACCACTAATCTAGGGCGTTCCTAGCAGCATAAAATGTCACCAGACTTACAAACAGAAATGTGATTAATATATTGGTTAGATCTAGATTTATAGTAAATTCTATTAAATAATAGATATAGAAAAATGAAATGGAAGAAAAAATTTGAAAATATGCCTTAAAGAACGCTATTACTAACCTAACCGTTTTTATCTGATTTGGAATTTGAAATGAGAAGGTCCCAAAATGTACTAATTATATCTTACAACTTCCTGTTAAGAATATTCTATTTTAGAAACCACGCTTGAACTCAAGGTTATCGTCTGATGATAACTTTATTTTAAGGTAAATAAGAAACACGTAAACAAGGCCCGAGGTTACAGCGGCCTGAACATTGTATGTATACATACCACAATAAAGATGAGGACAACAGCCCGAAACATCAAAATTATTAACATGGTTTTTTGTTTAAGAATCGTACAAAAAAGAAACAAACTTAATACTATGACTATATGACATTTTTGTTTATCAATCAAGCAGTGACGTCATCATGAAGTGATGACGTCATTAAAGAAAAAAGCAATATTGATATCATGACAAAAAAGCGATCGCCTCATATAAAAAAAAAAAAAAAAAAAGAAGCAGAGCGTAATCGCTATTCGAAATAAAAAAAGTCAAGACAAAAGTTTTTCCCGATGCAGAAAGTCGTTTATGTTAAATAAAGCGTAAAACAAAGTTAAAATAATTGCAAAGAAAAGAAAATAAGTTTGGGAAGAAAGAGCAGAATCAAAAAGCCATAAATAATTCACAGCAAAGGAAAAAACAACCCAAAAAGTTAAAAAAAAAAAAAAAAAAAAAAGAAAATTAGAAAAAAGTTGTTTCAGTCGATTAGCAGCCGACAGATAAAAATGCACACAAAGCAAGAAAAATAATTCAATTTTTCTCAGTTTGAAAATGAAAAAAATGACGTTTTATTTTTTCTCTAACTCTAAAAGCCCCCCCCCCCGCCAAAAAAAGTCTAAAAAGATAAAAACACGGTACATAGTAAGAAATTTTGATTAAATAATTAACAATATTTTTTAAGAAATAAGATGTAAATAAGGCGATTTGTGTAATTGATATTTCAAAGCAAAAAAACAAAAAAACAAAAAGCATATAAAAGAATTAAATAAATAAAGTGAATAAAAGTAAAACTACCGTATTTAAATTTAAAATAATCCATTAATTATCTATTTATTTATATTTTGTAATATGTAAAATTCAATAAATAATTAAAAAAATAAGATTATTAATTCAATTTAATTAAATCAAATTATTATAGTATATTATCTTTTAAAACAAAAATGTACTGACATGAAACCACTCCGAAAAGAAAAATGAATGTTTCCTAAAGGAAAAAAATTGAAACATACTTTTTTAAAAAGAATTTTGAATGTGCTTAATAGTTAGATATCAAATGACAGTACTGATTTTTGAACAAATACAGAATAGCGCCAAGAGATAATATCATTAGAATCGCATTTTACATATAAAAAGCATTAGATGCCGGAAATTTACGAAGTAGAGAAACGCTATACATTTTTTTTCCAAACGCTAGAAAAAAAAAATTGAAATAAAAACAATTAGTTATAAAAATGAATTTCTCGGATTTAATTTTCCAAGTTTCGTCTTCTGTAGAAGGGTGTATAGATTTCTTTTGTAAAGAAAGGGGCCTTATACGGAAGACATTTATTTGTATTAATTGTGAGGGTTCATCATGCAAATAGAGACTTAAAATGTTAAGCATAAACAATTTTGCTTGGAGATGCATGAACTGTAAAAAAATTTTTTTCGATCAAATTGAGAGAGGTCAAAACAGCAGATCATAAAAATACATTTTTTGGGTGATCCTACAAAATGGCCAGTTACTGAAACATACAGAGATAATGTATGATTTCGTCAGATCATACAGTAACTGAATAGAAGAATTTCATTAGAGATGTCTGCTGCGAAAATTTCATCAATGACCCCCGAATTATTGGTGGACCAGGTCACATGGTTGAAATAGATGAAACTGTTCAACAAAAGAAAATACAACGTCGGAAGAGCAAACGTGAACAAATATTTTGGCGTTCTCTTTTTAATTTCTTTAGCGTCTCAAAAGTTTCGGTTTTTTTAGTTGGGTTTTACGGCACGTCAACGCATTGGGTTATTTTATGCCGAAGACGTTTCATTCTTGATGGGTTCTCAATTTGTTTTAAACACATTTTTTCTATTTAACCCATAGGTGGGACCCTTACAGGTACTACCACTCTGGGTCAGAGTGGACCTGGGAGCAGTGGTGATGATGGGGTAATCCACATTCCCCAGACCTCCAGAACTCGAACCTCACCATCAGATGATGAGTTTAACGTTATACCTAGGATATAAAGACCCTCAGCCACCGCATTATAGCACATATGATAAAAAGGTCTAAGAACAATAGGGTTGGGACAATACTATAAGTGCTAGAGCTTGACGTAACTATCCGATTGATCGGAGGGGGCCTCTCCGACCGCCCGTCTAGCCTAAGTAAGGACCAAAGTGGAGTGTTACATGTCATGGACTGCTCAGCCACCAGGATTCTGTCCTTGAACATAACGGCCAACAGGTGGCCCGATTGGGAAGGGGTCTTACCCCTCTGCAGAGGTGCAGTCAGTGTATTCTAAAACCCTAGCCGATAGGGTTAGAAGGTTTCGACGTATTTCCTTGAAATGTAATAAAATGTAATGCTTTTTATACGTAATCTATTAATAATAATAATAATAATAATAATAATAATAATAATAATATCTCTTGCGTGCTATTCTGTACCAAAAACACTAAAATTATCCAAAGCTAAAAATATTTATTGAAAAAAAAAAAAAAGCAGACAGCGATTATCTCCCTTGACTCTGTGTGACACTTTTCTCGTACGATTACTTTGACTGGAATAAAGAGCTAGAAACAGATCATGCCAAAATATTTGAATTTGATGAAAGAAATAGGTTATTTTATTAAAAAAAAATAAATAAACGAGCAGGATTTCGGTTTTATTGCCATGCTTTTGTATATGAAGATGTTAAACATTATTAGTAGCATTAAAAAAAAAACAATCAAGAAATGAACGTGTCAATTTAAATTAAAAAAGACAATCAAAGATGGAGATGTTAGTCAGAGATATCTTTTCGAGTCATGACAATGTATGTATTTAGACAACCCCTGCGCACAGACAGGATGTGACTCAAGCTCATTTTAAAGCAGAGTTTAACAGTGTTGGGTCAGTAAAATACGTTTATTTCTATGTATGGAGTTAAGTGAGGGAAAGCCTTTCTGTGATTGAACATAGCAATCACGTGATGCGCCCAGAAGTTTTGGTGCGAACATTAAATAGAGATATTCAGACCATTTTCAAGAGCAGTCAACCAGAAATTACCTCTGAGAGGATTGACTGAAACAGAAGATACTAGATATCCTCAAATTCCCTCTCCATCAGATTGGCAAGTCTCTCAAACTTGGCTCTATAGATAGGAAAGGCATTTATATTGTAAGTCATAGTCTCGTTGTTAGATAAGCCATTAGAATTTAACTAAGTTTTTAATTCATTTATTTGTTGTTGTTATTCTTAGAATAAATGCTATACTAACACGATAACAGGTTTGAATTCCCCCTTCTTTGAGTTTTCCTTCTCCTAGACCGGTTGCCGTGCCAAGGTTAAAACCCCAGTCCACCCTACTATTTTACCCATAGCTGGAGGGACAATAGTTGGATGCCCTACTTTTCCAAAGAGTATTAACCCTATGAGAAATGCAACCAGCCTCGTCCAGGATTTGAAATGTTGCCGTGTCCATTTCTTACAACGGGCATCTCCA
This sequence comes from Doryteuthis pealeii, assembly GCA_023376005.1. Taxonomy (NCBI): domain Eukaryota; kingdom Metazoa; phylum Mollusca; class Cephalopoda; order Myopsida; family Loliginidae; genus Doryteuthis; species Doryteuthis pealeii. Next base: position 108,096,770 of record CM042146.1, read on the forward strand.
TGACAATGTAGGAGAAATAGCATAAAGAAATATATATCTAAAGTAGGTGGGTTATCTGGTCGATATACCCCTTTTCAAACCAACCAATCACTGGCCTGCAATTGTTGGCGCCAGAAATCAAAAGATATGTATCTCCCTCTTTTTCAACCAATCCTTGAAAAAGGCGGACGCTTAAAATTGTCACTGCTACTACGAACAGAGAAAATATGAAGAGCCGTGCGTAAATACGTTAAACCACTTACCAAGGACTTTAGCTAAGTGAACTAATATTATCATATTTCATATAATAATAATAAAGCCGCAAACAGAACAATTTGTTTGCAGCTGAAATTATTGAAACACTATTTTCTTTTATAAGACTATCATATAAAGTCGTCGGGGCAGCCTAATATCGGTATCAGCCAATCAGCAAGGGAGTCTATCCCCTTTTCACTAGCGCTAGACCAAGGAGATTCTTTTTGCATCTGAGGTGGAGCGCCACGCCTACCATCAGCTCCTTACTTTACCGCATAGATCCCTGTGCTACTCATAACGCTGAGTTGGCGAGGACCGGTATCGAACTAGGAACCTTGTAGTTTCTAGCTGAACGCTCTACCGACTGAGCTAACCCCGCCCATCCATCATATAACATTCTTTGGAATTCCAAGCTGTTCCATGTGCTTCCTGTTATTAACTTAGGTTATCACCATAACCACCATATTTGCGCCCTAAATCAATATATTCTGCAAACAATTGAGAGTAAAGTGTAAGTCACCTGCAAGTCATGTTTGCAACTATGGTAGTGCACTGATTGACACATCAGCCAACTTTAGGGCCATTCACTTGGAATTAGGAAGGAGCTATCATCGAAGTTGACATTTCAGTCACCAAATGAGATCAAATTATAATTCGGTATCGATTTGCTGTGTGTCTAATTAATCAGTAAATATGGCAATAATTCTTGTTTCATATTTGTCGAACGTGATCGTCTCAATATGGAAGCAACCCCGTTCTCGTTCATTTTAATTCATTTAATATTAATACGGCTATGAAATCGTCTTGAATAACCACAACTAGTCTAAGTCTATGATTGAGAATAACTGCTAATAGTTTAAGTCAACGGTGTGAATATTGTTTGTTTTGTTTTGTTTTACTGCATATCAGCCTCGGTGGATAATTCAATGTCGATCTACGATGTGAATAATTGCTAATAGTTTAAGACTACGGTGTGAATAACTGCTAATAGATTAAATCTTCGGTTTGCATAACTGCTAATGGTTCAAGTTTACGATGTGAATAACTGCTAATAGACTAGGTCTACGGTGTGCATAACTGCTTATAGATTAAATCTACGGTGTGAATAACTGCTAATAGTCAAAGACTACGAATAACTGCTAATAATTTAAGACTACGATGCTAATAGTCTATTCTTCTTTAAAACAGCTGGATTTATTGTAAATTTAATGCAATTATATTCTTTAATCTAATGTAAATTTTATGCAATTATATTTTATAAGATATTTCTCTTATACAACCACGTGTAAGCTACACTTGTATCTTCTGAAATGTGTGTATTATCTTCTATTAAGTTTGCTGAGGTAATAAAATAACCTGATTATTACGTGATCGTGAATTGTCCTTACATTTAATCTGTACGAGGAAACAATATATTCAACCAAATATTTTTAGGAAAGACATTCATTGTGAAGTTACTTCACAGATATTTAAGAATATCGTTGAATAATATTAGATAATTGTTTATAGTCGCATTGTAATCTTTTTTCCATATTTTTCAAATGATGTTAATTGATATTCAATATTAAGAATAAATAGTTTCATTCTAACGATTTAGTATTTAGATGTAGGTCGTTCATGTCAAATAGAAAGACATCTTCATTGGCGTAGCCAGAGAGAGAGAGAGAGAGAGAGAGAGAGAGAGAGAGAGAGAGAGAGAGAGAGAGAGAGAGAGAGAGAGAGAGAGAGAGAGAGAGAGAGAGTTTATATTCTTCAAGACTGTTACGTTTTCAATATTTTTTAATATATATATATATATATATATATATATATATATATATAATATATATATATATAAACTAATAAGTAATACATGTTGCATTAAAGATTAGGTATGAAAGCATTACATATTTTATGCGTTTATATTTTATACGTTACGTAATGTATATATATATATATATATATATATATATATATATGTATATTAAATATAAGTAATAATAAATGTTGAGTTAAAGATTAGATATGAAAGCGTAATGCATATTTATGTTACATATTTTATGCGTTAAATATTTTATACGTTACGTAATATATATATATATAATATATATATATATATATATATATATATATATATAAGATTATATGTTGCATTAAAGATTAGGTATGAAAGCGTAATGCATTTTATGCGTTACATATTTATACGTCACATATTTTATGCGTTACATATTTTATATATATATATATATATATATATATATATATATATATATTATATATAATGTTTACATCAAAGATTAGGTATATTATATCTGTTACATTAAAGATTAGGTATGAAAGCGTAATGCAATTTATGTGTTACATATTTATACGTTACATATTTTGTGTTACTTGAATTATACATATCTGATCAGAAGTTTAAATAAGATAAATTATGCATCCATTTTTGGGTGGTGGGTTTTATTGGGAGGTGAAGGGCAAGGGATACTCGTTTTCAATCAATCAATTAATCGATCCATTAACTCATGCAATATGCAACTTACTTATCAGTATCTCTTATTAGATGTCCTCTGCAAAACCAAACACTATACTTGTTAATTTAATTGTTTGTTTAGTTTTGAGAATTCAATGACATTTTTTTTTGAGAATAGGACAGAAAAAAAAAAAGAGGACTGTTAATCAGTTACACTGGTAGAAAGCAGAACGGAAGTAATAATAATAAAATGATTTAAAAATAAACCGAAAAGCGCGGGAAAAGAGGAAGAGGATGGTGAATCTTCAAAACAACAACAGGTAAATAGTGAATTCAAGGGCGTACATTTTACAATAGTCTACCGGACAGAAGATGGTGGAATATGAAATGAAGTCCAATGTATATATTTTTCATTTCTCAATTGGGATTAATTTTTTTAATAAAAATGAAACTCTAAGGAAAACAATTTAATACGTTAATTCATTTATACGTTTTGTTTTTTTAAAATTAAAGGACATCATTATTTGATGTTGTATAGATTTAAAGTTGTTGCGTAGTGATTCAGTTATACATTTTTTCTTTTACCTCTGAACAGCAAAAGTGGACTGTTTTAAATTTAGTTTTATTGTTACTCTGAAATAGAAATATCGTTAAATACTCGGCAAAATTACCAGCGAATAGTAATTTTCAGTGTATTTCAGTATAGGACTTGATAAGATTGTAATGAAACTCTAAGGAAAACATAACTTAATACGTTATTTCATTTATGATTAAAAAAATATTCAACGACAGCATTAATTGATGTTGTATAGATTTTAAGTTGCTGCGTAGTGATTCAGTTATACCCTTTTTTGAACTCAGCCTTGTTAATTTAAAGTAATTGCGATTATAATCTTATCAAGTATACTGAAATAAACTGAAAATTACTATTCGCTGGTAATTGTGTCGAGTATTTAACGATATTTCTATTTTAGAGTAACAATTGAGTATACATTTCATATTCCACCAAAATCTGTCCGCTAGACTATGGTAAAAATTTACGCCTCGAATTCATTGTTTACCCCAACCATTTGTGTCTTTTCTTTTCTTTATAATGCGCGGTAATTTATTCATTTTTTTGTTTGATTAAAAAAGTGCCAGTTATATGTAATAAACCGGTTGTTGTTGTCAAGTTTTCATATTTACAAATCGAAAGATTATTGCAACTTATCAATACATTCATACTAACATACTCATCTTCTTTTCTTTGTTTGGTGATATCATTTTGATCAATGGTATCTCCGATCATCTACAGGTAACATAAGTTTCAAATAAGTCAAATGTTTGCATGTTCATATCGCTATCAATTGATAGTAAGTTTGTTACAATTATCAATCATGGTCTAATAATAAACAAAGTAGCGTCTGAAGAATTTGGTTTTGACAAATATTGAGGAAAAATAAAAAAAAGAAGAAGAATTATTCAACGTGTCAAAATCTTCTTTTGTAGTTTAATTATTTTTCTTGTTAATTTCTATTTCAACGTCTTTCTATTTCCGACATTTTTTTCTTTTGTCTTTTTATCAGGAACCAAATGAATCCTTCGCGGCAGTTGAAAATTAAAGATTTCTTTCTTTCTCTCTTTCTTAATGAATTTATTCTTTCTTTCTTTCTCTCTTTCTTAATGAATTTATTCTTTCTTTCTTTCTCTCTTAATGAATTTATTCTTTCTTTCTTTCTCTCTTTCTTAATGAATTTATTCTTTCTTTCTTTCTTTCTTTCTTTCTTTCTTAATGCATTTATTTCTTTCTTTCTTAATGCATTTATTCTTTCTTCTTTCTTTCTTTTTCTTTCTTTCTTAATGCATTTATTCTTTCTTTTCTTTCTCTTCTTTCTTTCTTTGCATTTATTCTTTCTTTCTTTCTAATGCATTTATTCTTTTTTCTTCTTCTTTCTTTCTTAATTTATTCTTTCTTTCTTTCTTTCTTTCTTAATGCATTTTTCTTTCTTTCTTTCTGTCTTTCTTTCTTAATGCATTTATTCTTTCTTTCTTTCTGTCTTTCTTTCTTAATGCATTATTTCTTTCTTTCTTTCTGTCTTTCTTTCTTAATGCATTATTCTTTCTTTCTTCTTCTTTCTTTCTTAATGCATTTTTCTTTCTTTCTTTCTTTCTGCATTTATTCTTTCTTTCTTAATGCATTTATTCTTTTTTCTTTTCTCTTTCTTTCTTCTTAATGCATTTATTCTTTCTTTCTTTTTCTTTCTTGTCTTTCTCTAATGCATTTATTTTCTTTCTTTCTTAATGCATTTATTCTTTCTTTCTTTCTTTCTCTTTCTTTCTTTAATGCATTTATTCTTTCTTTCTTTCTGCATTTCTTTCTTTCTTCTTTCTTTCTTAATGCATTTATTCTTTCTTCTTTTTCTGTCTTTCTTTCTTAATGCATTTATTCTTTCTTTCTTTCTTTCTTTCTTTCTTTCTTAATGCATTTATTCTTTCTTTCTTTCTGTCTTTCTTTCTTAATGCATTTATTCTTTCTTTCTTTCTGTCTTTCTTTCTTAATGCATTTATTTCTTTCTTTCTTTCTTTTTCTTTCTTTCTTAAATGCATTTATCTTTCTTTCTTTCTGTCTTTCTTTCTTAATGCATTTATTCTTTCTTTCTTTCTGTCTTTCTTTCTTATGCATTTTATTCTTTCTTTCTTTCTGTTCTTTCTTTCTTAATGCATTTATTCTTTCTTTCTTTCTGTCTTTCTTTCTTAATGCATTATTCTTTCTTTCTTTCTCTTTCTTCTTTCTTCTTTCTTTCTTAATGCATTTATTCTTTCTTTCTTTCTTTCTGTCTTTCTTCTTCTTTCTTAATGCATTTAATTCTTTCTTTCTTTCTCTTTTTTCTTAATGCATTTATTCTTTCTTTCTTTCTTTCTTTCTTAATGCATTTATTCTTTCTTTCTTTCTTCTTTCTTTCTCCTTTCTGTCTTAATGATTTATTCTTTCTTCCTTAATGCATTTATTCTTTCTTTCTTTCTTTCTTTCTTTCTTTCTTTCTTTCTTAATGCATTTATTTTTCTTTCTTTCTTTCTTTCTTTCTTAATGCATTTATTCTTTCTTTCTTTCTTAATGCATTTATTCTTTCTTTCTTTCTTTCTAATGCATTTATTCTTTCTTTTCTTTCTGTCTTTCTTTCTTAATGCATTTATTTCTTTCTTTCTTTCTGTCTTTCTTCTTAATGCATTTATTCTTTCTTTCTTTCTGTTTTCTTTCTTAATGCATTTATTCTTTCTTTCTTTTCTGTCTTCTTTCTTAATGCATTTATTCTTTCTTTTCTTTCTTCTCTTTCTTCTAATTGCATTTTTCTTTCTTCTTTCTGTCTTTCTTTCTTAATGCATTTATTCTTTCCTTTCTTTCTCTCTTCTTTCTTAATGCATTATTCTTTCTTTCTTAATCATTTATTCTTCTTTCTTTCTTTCTTTCTTTCTTAATGCATTTATTCTAACTATTCTTCTGTCTTTCTTTCTTACTCGCCTTCTACTCTTTCTCTTCTCATCTTTCTTTCTTAATGCATTTATTCTTTCTTTCTTTCTCTCTTTCTTTCTTAAGCATTTATTCTTTCTTTCCTTAATGCATTTATTCTTTCTTTCTTTCTTTCTGTCTTTCTTTCTCTTAATGCATTTATTCTTTCCTTTCTTTCTTCTTTCTTTCTTAATGCATTTATTCTTTCTTTCTTTTCTGTCCTTTCTTTCTTAATGCATTTATTTTCTTTTCTTTCTTTCTGTCTTTCTTTTTCTTCTTTCTTAATGCATTTATTCTTCTTTCTTTCTGTCTTTCTTTCTTAATGCATTTATTCTTTCTTTCTTTCTTTCTTCTTTTTCTTCTTTGCTTAATGCATTTATTCTTTCTTCTTTCTTTCTTTCTCTCTTTCTTTTCTTAATGCATTTATTCTTTCTTCTAATGCATTTATTTTTCTTTCTCTTTCTTCTTTCTTTCTTTCTTAATGCAATTTATTCTTCTTTCTTTCTGTCTTCTTTCTTATGCATTTATTCTTTCTTTCTTTCTGTTCTTTCTTTTCTTAATGCATTTATTCTTTCTTCTTTCTCTCTTATGATTTATTCTTTCTTAATGCATTTTATTCTTTCTTTCTTTCTTTCTTTTCTTTCTTAATGCATTTATTCTTTCTTTCTTCTGTCTTTTTCTTTCTCTTAATGCATTTATTCTTTCTTTCTTTCTCTCTTCTTTCTTAATGCATTTATTCTTTCTTTCTTTCTTCTTAATGCCATTTATTCTTTCTTAATGCATTTATTCTTTCTTTCTTTCTGTCTTTCCTTCTTAATGCTTTATTCTTTCTTTTCTTTCTTTCTTTCTTAATGCATTATTCTTTCTTTCTTTCTCTCTTTCTTTCTTAATGCATTTATTTTTCTTTCTTTACTTTCTTTCTTTCTATTTTCTTAATGCACTTATTCTTCTTTCTTTCTTTCTTTCTTAATACATTCTTTCTTTTTTTCTTTCCTTCTAATGCATTATCTTTCTTTCTTATCTTTCTACTGTATTTGTCTTTAAGTATTTCTTTCTTTTTCATGAAGAAATAAAATTCAACTTCAAGTGAAGCTGTATACTCATTATAGATGGTTTAGTTAGGTCGATTCTGTTTGTTATTAGTTGTTTTTTTTTTTACCACAGCCTTTTTGGTTCTTTGAAAAAAAGTGCGGAGGAATAATATCAGTGAAAATGTTGTGATGACTTGAACACCTTGCAACCCCAATCTCTACCCATACCGCCCCCCACAAAAAGACAAAAAAAAAAAAAACGAAGACGAAGAAATTAGGTCATAATGAAACCAATATGAATAATTAACTATAAATCTGCGGATATCATTTGGCATAAACCATCTTTATAATACAGACAAGTTTCCCTTCTATCTAGTAATTGCTTACTGGTCGAGCACTATACTGATTGCTGAGAGGCCTCAAGATGTATTTTTAGTAGGACTGTTAACGTAGCATTTAATGACTGTCCGTTTTGCGAATTATGTATTACAGTGGAATTATATCGACATGTTAAGACGCAAGATTTTGTGACATCTCATAATTAAGTTGAGCTTGACTGGTGAGGTTCGTTACTAGATTTAATTCGGTAAATAAAAGAAAAAATAAACATTGATTGGCTAAGACTTCGACTGACATTGACCTGAAATCAGCGTTTGGGTTTTTAAATTTTTTAATTTCTGAAAGTGATCAGACAGTAGATGTGGCGCTCCACTTCTGGCAAAAAGAATAAGTCACACTGGTCCCGCGAAAGGGGATGACTTCCTCGTTATTAGTAGGTCCACTCCGCCGATTTTACTTGACTACAGTCTATGGAATACCACGGGGGATAATAAAAAATTAGATATTTGTTGCATTAAACTGAATTATATTGTTTTCTATTTGTTTATTATCTTTTGATTGCCTCAAATAGAGTCTCGAGCAAATCAAATAATTCCCATATCAATCACAAAGGAAGGTACTGTAGTGCGCGTTTTACAGAATACTCCCTGATTTAAATAATCCACGAGTTTTTCCCCCATAATTTTTTGTGGAATTATTCTTTTAGCTGTTACTCTGTTGGACTATAAAGTATAATAATTTACGAGGAATCACCACTTTTTATTTAATAGGCTTTCCCATAATCAGCAGCCAGGCATAGACCAATGAAAAAACAACATAGAATGCATTGAAAATCATAGGTAATTTTTGCTCCTGAAATCAGTTTGCAAACTGGATTCTCTGCTACAAGGAGTAACTGTTCTACTTAGATTTCAAAGAATACAAAAGACTTTCTACTATCCGAAGACCTATCAACCCTTTTCTAACCACTGGATTTATCAATAGGAGACCTAACGCCTAAAATGGCGACCATAATCGTAAACAATCTCACTCCTCATTCATGTTGAATTAACCTTAACTATAATTGAGCCAAAGCAATTCTTGTTGAAATTTTGATTCTTCAAATACACCTATACACGATATATACGATATTTTTTAAGTTAGAACTATGTTTAATAACCGGAAGTTTTCTCCTTGACCAACCCAATTGTCACAGGTCATTTTCATGGAGCCACCTAGTTTTGTAATTCTAGCATCCAATGGCGTTAAGGTCAACCGAGATGGCTTTGAGATATTTGAAGAGTATATGTATTTACTAACAGCCTCCTCCACGAGTAAGAATGTAACACCGTTGGAATAACTTTGTGGTATAAGATGTACCGACCAAAATCCCCTCTCCTCATATTTAATGAAACTTTCCCATCATCAACGCAACGTCTTTCCAGTAAAAATAATAAGCCAATAGAAACGATATAGAATGCATTAAGGTCGTTGGCATTTGTCCTGAATCAATTGGCAAATTGAACTTTCTGAAATCCAAAGATCTACCAGAGACGGATACAAGAAATATAACAGACGCTCTGCTACAGAGGAGCTCCACTCTTTCTACTAGGATTTTCAAGGAAATCAACAGAACCTCTTGCTACAAGGAGCTACATTCTTTTCTACCTAGAATTCAAGAATACAACAACCTTCTGCTCCAAGGAGTATCAACTGACACTACACTCTTTTCTACCCGTTGGATTTACCATACATGCGGTTTGGGGATCAAAATGCGGATTTTTATATCCCTTGATACACTTTGAAATTCACCTACAATCTCGAATACGGCTTCTGCTAGCGCCTTCCGCAAGAAACTGACGCTCCACTGAT
>CM042146.1:108106263-108108763 GCA_023376005.1 Doryteuthis pealeii
CACTCGCACACGACGACCCCCACCATGCATCCCCGCACTTTTGCTGTCTCGATCACGCCTAGATTTTGCTTGCTGTCTTTACAGTGTAAACATAGCGCGATCGACTATGCAGTATAGTACAAGGGTAATGGCCGATTTCTCAGGTCGGGAAAGAGGGTCAAGGGCTGATCCATTAATGGGGGAAGCTTTTACCCAATGCGAGGGGCACAAGTGTAACTACCGGTAGAGTGTATATGAGTGGAAAAGAAAAGTTTAAAGTGGACGGACAAGGTATCAGAGAGGGCGGCAGGACACCCGTCAACGCCAGCCCCACTGTGAGAAGATTAGCGAGGCTCAGAAGTGATGTAAAGGGACGCGGCGAGTTATCATACGATGAAATAGCTTGTTTCTGCAGATTATCATGGTTATGTTCATCATATAAATCTCGTGAGCGCTTCCTAGAAAAGAATGCGATAATTGTTATAATCTCCTGTATATGAGACGCAAGAAACATTTTTGAGGACGGTATTTAATCAGTGCTTTCTCAACTTTTTTCGGGTTATGGCTATTTTTTATTAAAAAATTCATCGGACCAAATCTACTTTTACTTTTAAGCTTTTCATTTTCAACTAATAACTTAATGAGACAAAATAGTCTATTTAACTTAAAATTTATTTAGTCATTCAGTAGTGGACTACTTGATCTTGGTGTTTCTGACACATTATAAAGAAGCGCTAAATTAGTTAAATTTTGTGAAATGGCTAAAAAACATTTTTGTGGTTCGAAATCTCTGTGGACACTAGAAATGTTTGTGGACCAACGAATGGTCAGCTGGACACGTTGAGAATCACAGTCTTAATGCTCAAATGGATGTAAGCGGGATAAGCATGACATATATTTATTCATAGTTGGAAAACCGTGGGAATTTTTTCAAATAATACCTGCATAATTGTAGAAATTCTCTTACAAGATTTTAATAATATTGGTAATTCTTATCATTTATACACAGTGCAGCCATAGTTAATACTATCAATTAACATTTCAATGTTTTATTTGTATTTGAGAGAAATCTATTATAATGGAATTCGGTGTCCGTCTGTACACGAATTAGTTACTGCCTACGTCAGAATACCCTATCGAAATTGCGATAGTTTTATAATAGTAATTCTGATTTAATATAAATATTAATATAGATGATTATTACTTAAGGATGTTTATGAAATCTTGAGATTTTCCGTCAAACAGCCATGTTATTAGTGATTTAAAACCTGCAATGTGTTTATGATATTATTACAATGATGGTCTAACATAGTATATGGTATGGTTAATTTGCATACAGATTTAACAAAACTAGGTTTAATAAAAGTTTACTGTGGTATTATTTGGATTTTATAATATTATTGTTTTATTCTCAACATATTAAAAGAAATCTATGTATGATTTTATACATATGAAATCAATACAATAAAATATAAGTAAGTGTTATCTTTTTATATGGCGTTCTATTTACTTTTGTCTTTTGTCTTTCTTATTTTAAGTATGATATCTAATTATGATTTAACTTAAATACTTTACGAGCCGGTGAGGGCGCATATATTTACTAAGTATATACAAGAAACTATTCATGAACTGAATGTGAAGTAATGGAAGAACATTTCCATGAAATTTCAACGTGTGAAACGTATTTGAATATAAAGAAAGAAAGTAACGTTATATGGAAAGCTCGCGATAAGAATTCTAAGTATTATTTAAGACGTAACCCATCGCACGAGCAAGATGTGACCAAAAGTCATTTGCTTGTGTTGTTACGAAAATGTTTTAAATTTCAAATCACATAAACATTAAGCGACACATATTAAAACGACCCCACCAACGCCCCAAAAACAAAACAGAAACAAAACAAAAGACAATATAGAGGTATCTTGTAACATTCTAGACAACAAATTTCACTAAGAAGGGTTTTTTATTTATCCAACCTTGTGTCATAATCCATACTTGTGGGCGGAGGGCCATAGTAGGATATAGAACAGAGGTCAGCTTATAGCGAGTTACAGGTTTGAATTACAGAGTTTTTCCTTCTACGCTAGACTGTTGAACTCCCAAGGTTAAGAACACAGTCGCTCTACTATTTCGCATGACATGGAGTGGAGGGAAGGAGAATAGTTGGTGCATAGTATCTACCTAAGGCTTATTAACCAAATTGAAATGCAATACGCCTCGTAGGATTTGATCTTCATTTACTTACAGACTGTGTTAATGGGTCGTCTTCAGGGGGATTATTTGTTTTGTAGTGGTGTGTTTTTTTTGTGCAAAGTTTTATTCATTTGAGAGTGTTAACTGCAGTTTTTTAGTGGTTGCTGGTTTAGTGTGTTAGTAAATTGGTGCTGTTGTTAAATGCTTAATTTTTATTTATGTGTAGTTTAAACAAATTGATGGCAATTTGAGTCCATGATTTGTTGGTGTTTTTTGTTATTTTTTATAGAGGATTTTAATGATTGGTCAGTGAAGAATCTGCCGTATA
>CM042146.1:108113763-108131263 GCA_023376005.1 Doryteuthis pealeii
CTCATATATATATATATATATATATATATATAATATATATATATATATATGCATGAATGTTGAGAAATCTTTTTGGTTTGTCCGAGAAGCATATAAAAATATATGTAGAAGAGTAGAAAACCAAATATGATATGTTCTTAATCTTATTTATTTTCCTTATATTTTGAGGTACGTACCTCATTGTCAACTTCATTAATATACCAACAATATATATATATATATATATATATATATATATATATATGGTAAAGAAAAAGGCTTAAATGTCTGTCATACTCCTGTTATCAGCTCATCGAAAAAAGTTTAACTTGTTCTCTACAAGCCTCTACCACAATGAACAAATCACCTTTGTAAGTAGCTGTAAGTATTGTAGTGGTTCATATATATACTTATATATATTCCACGTGTACATCTATACATGTGTGTCCACGCGTGCACACCAACATGAAAAAAAAACAGCTATTCTATAAGAGTTCTTACGAATAGGTAATAAATACATACATGCACTTATTGACCCCTATTAAAAATCAGTTGACGTTTTAAATTTAATATTTCCTTTTTGATTATGCTTTCGAATTCAGTGATATCCAAATAGGTCCAAACATCGGAGAAATCCCACAGTAGCATCATCCAATCGAATTATTCAAAGATAAGGTTTTCGAGAACAAGTTATTTCAAAAGTTGCATTACCAATACCAGATTTATATCGGAGGTATCATTTTCATACTGAAAATGGGATCGTTCGTTTGTAAGAAAAAAAGAAAGGAAAAGAAGACACTACCACGAGAATTTAAAAGACAGATACAAATGATGAATAATTATGGACATGGTTACGCGGAGGACACTTTAAGAGGGAAAGAGAACTTGTTTTCCTTGAAATCCAAATAAATGCATCAGGACAGATTATATTAAACAAAAAATCGATAAAACACAGAAAAAGAAATTGCTGATGAGATGTCAAACATCGTGAAGTGAATGCATCAAGGTGGTCCAAAATACATATAAAAACAGGCATGACAGAGTAGGATTAGTAATATACTGGGAACTTTGCAAACGACCTGGGTTTGGCAAAAAAAAAAAAAAATTTTAAAAAGATGAGGGGTTGTTATAGAAATTTTTTAGATCCAGATCGTCCATCCGATTCAGGTGAGAAGACCCTGATTTGATGGCTGTAAATAAAGAAAAGATCTACAAAATCGTAGATGTGACTGTGCCACTCAACAACATGGTGCACATGCAACAAATTGGTAAAATACCAAGGAATTTTTTTGTGGGGAGTTGAAAAAAGTATTAAACCCGAAGGTCATGACCGTGATGCATTTGTAAAAAACATAATTTCTGTCCATAAAAAAAAACACTGGAGGCAATGTTAGATGAATGGGGGGGGGGGACTCCAGGAGGAGTTGAAATTGTCCAGACTAGACATTGATAGAGTTTGGATGTGTGTGGGAGGGGACAGTGAGAAAGTGGCTATCCATGTTTGTTTATATCTGTTCTTTCTTTTTTTTTTCCTTTTTCTTAGTGTGGTACCAGAAGCAAGAAAAAACTTAAATTCCAGTGATACCTTTGACTTACGACTGACCCAACTTACGAGTTTTCCAAATTACAACCTGTCACTCGGTGGATTTTTTTTACTTTGTGTTGAGAGTTAAAATTTGAGGTACGTGTGAGCTCCAAATACACTTATGTTAATAAGTTCACTAAAAACATTAAGGTTTCAGAATTCATTTTACAATGAAAAAGAAAAATATCTAAAAAACTAAAAAATAAACCTTAAAACATATTACAGTACGGAATGGAAGTACGATGATGAAATTTCACCACATAATACATTACATTCTATTTTATTGTTTTTACACAGAACATTGCTATTTTTCTTATTTAAGAAAAAAACGTAACAAAAAATTAAGGTGTTTTGAGGCGGGGACTGGAACGGATTAATAATATTTCAGTTTATTTCATTAGGGAAAATCAATTTGATATATAGGCTGTTTTGAGGCAAATCTAACTCAGATTTTCATAGAGACCTCGTTAATAAATAATATTCATTCTATATAGTAATGAAATGATTTTGACTAAATATTAAATACTCATTGATAAACTTACGCAATTCCTGAGAAGTATTGTGACGTAAGCAGTATCGTAGTTTCTGTTACAGACAGACACTGAATCTCCAGTATAATAAGATTATTGTTATTATTGGTTTTATTCTAGCTAATCGTGAAAAGTTTGTTCATGTAGCAATGAATTCACTTAAGAGATGTATATTCTTTTCATAAATATAAATATGAACTGATTGGTTTTAGTTTGTATATCTTGAAGAAAAATGACAACGGTTCGAGAAAATACAAGAAAAAAGAGAATAGGATCTGATAGACATGCTGCGAAAAACTGTAGTTCTGATACTTTAAAAAGAGAAATTATATAAATTATAATTTGATAAAATAAGCAATAAATCAAAATTTGAAAATATCAAGAAAAAAAAATCACATCAAACAATAGTAACAATTACAATCAAACTTATACTAATATCAATCGTAGAATTCAAATAAGAATAATAACTAACATGGTTTTTAATTTTCATTTTTCGGACTGTTGTCCTCATCTTTATTGTGGTATGTATAAACACAACGTCCAGGCCGCTGTATTCTCTGGCCTTGTTCAGGTGTTACCTGTTTACCTTAGTCATCATCAGACGATAACCTTGAATTCAAGCGTGGTTTCGGAGCTTTAATATCGTTACCACTAATCTAGGGCGTTCCTAGAAGCATAAAATGTCACCAGACTTACAAACAGAAATGTGATTAATATATTGGTTAGATCTAGATTTATAGTAAATTCTATTAAATAATAGATATAGAAATATGAAATGGAAGAAAAATTTCAAAATATGCCTTAAAGAACGCTATTACTAACCTAACCGTTTTTATCTGATTTAGAATTTGAAATGAGAAGGTCCCAAAATGTACTAATTATATCTTACAACTTCCTGTTAAGAATATTCTATTTTAGAAACCACGCTTGAACTCAAGGTTATCGTCTGATGATAACTTTATTTTGAGGTAAATAAGAAACACGTAAACAAGACCCGTGGTTACAGCGGCCTGAACATTGTATTTATACATACCACAATAAAGATGAGGATAACAGCTCGAAACATCAAAATTATTAACATGGTTTTTGTTTAAGAATCGTAAAAAAATAAAATAAACAAACTTAATTCTATGACTATATGACATTTTTGTTTATCAATCAAGCAGTGACGTCATCATGAAGTGATGACGTCATTAAAGAAAAAAGCAATATTGCTATCATGACAAAAAAGCGATCGCCTCATATCAAAAAAAAAAAAAAAAAAAAAAAAAGAAGCAGAGCGTAATCGCTATTCAAAAAAAAAAAGTCAAGACAAAAGTTTTTCCCGATGCAGAAAGTCGTTTATGTTAAATAAAGCGTAAAACAAAGTTAAAATAATTGCAAAGAAAAGAAAATAAGTTTGGGACGAAAGAGCAGAATCAAAAGCCATAAATAATTCACAGCAAAGGAAAAAACAAACCCAAAAAGTAAAAAAAAAAAGTTGTTTCAGTCGATTAGCAGCCGACAGATAAAAATGCACACAAAGCAAGAAAAATAATTCAATTTTTCTCAGTTTGAAAATGAAAAAAAAAATGACGTTTTATTTTTTCTTTAACTCTAAAAGAACATGGTTCATAGTAAGAAATTTTGATTAAATAATTAACAATATTTTTTTAAAGAAATAACAAAACAAAAAAAACATATAAAAGAATTAAATAAATAAAGTGAATAGAAGTAAAAGTACCGTATTTAAATTTAAAATAATCCATTAATTATCTATTTATTTATATTTTGTAATATGTAAAATTCAATAAATAATTGAAAAAATAAGATTATTAATTCAATTTAATTAAAAATAAGATTATTAATTCAATTTAATTAAATCAAATTATTATAGTATATTATCTTTTAAAACAAAAGTGTACTGACATAAAACCACTCCAAAAAGAAAAATTAATGTTTCCTATAGGAAAAAAATTAAAACATACTTTTTAAAAAAGAATTTTGAATGTGCTTAAAAGTTAGATATCAAATGACTACTGATTTTTGAACAAATACAGAATAGCGCCAAGAGATAATATCATTAGAATCGCATTTTACATATAAAAAGCATTAGATGTCGGAAATTCACGAAATAGAGATACGCTATACATTTTTTTCCAAATAGAACGCTAGAAAAAAATTGAAATAAAAACAATCAGTTATAAAAATGAATTTCTCGGATTTAATTTTCCAAGTTTCGTCCTCTGTAGAAGAGTGTATAGATTATTTTGTAAAGAAAGGGGCCTTCTACGGAAGACATTTATTTGTATTAATTGTGAGGGTTCATCATGCAAATAGAGACTTAAAATGTTAAGCATAAACAATTTTGCTTGGAGATGCATGAACTGTAAAAAAATATTTTTCGATCAAATTGGGTTCTTTTCTTCGAGAGGTCAAAACAGCAGATCATAAAAATACTTTTTTTGTGTGATCCTACAAAATGGCCAGTTACTGTAACATACAGAGAGAATGTAGGATTTCGTCAGATCATACAGTAACTGACTAGAAGAATTTCATTAGAGATGTCTGCTGCGAAAATTTCATCAATGACCCCCGAATTATTGGTGGACCAGGTCACATGGTTGAAATAGATGAAACTGTTCAACAAAAGAAAATACAACGCCGGAAGAGCAAACGTAGTTGGGTTTTACGGCACGTCAACGCATTGGGTTATTTTATGCCGAAGACGTTTCATTCTTGATGGGTTCTCAATTTGTTTTAAACACATTTTTTCTATTTAACACATACATGGGACCCTTACAGGTACTACCACTCTGGGTCAGAGTGGACCTGGGAGCAGTGGTGATGATGGGGTAATCCACATACCCCAGACCTCCAGAACTCGAACCTCACCATCAGATGATGAGTTTAACGTTATTCCTAGGATATAAAGACCCTCAGCCACCGCATTATAGCACATATGATAAAAAGGTCTAAGAACAATAGGGATGGGACAATACTATAAGTGCTAGAGCTTGACGTAACTATCCGATTGATCGGAGGGTGCCTCTCCGACCGCCGTCTAGCCTAAGTAAGGACCAAAGTGGAGTGTTACATGTCATGGACTGCTCAGCCACCAGGATTCTGTCCTTGAACATAACGGCCAACAGGTGGCCCGATTGGGAAGGGGTCTTACCCCTCTGCAGAGGTGCAGTCAGTGTATTCTAAAACCCTAGCCGATAGGGTTAGAAGGTTTCGGGGTATTTCCTTGAAATGTAATAAATGTAATGCTTTTTTATACGTAATCTATTAATAATAATAATAATAATAATAATAATAATAATAATAATAATATCTCTTGTGTGCTATTCTGTACCAAAAACACTAAAATTATCCAAAGCTAAAAATATTTATTGAAAAAAAAAAAGCAGACAGCGATTATCTCCCTTGACTCTGTGTGACACTTTTCTCGTACGATTACTTTGACTGGAATAAAGAGCTAGAAACAGATCATGCCAAAATATTTGAATTTGATGAAAGAAATAGGTTATTTTATTAAAAAAAAAAAATAAACGAGCAGGATTTCATGCTTTTGTATATGAAGATGTTAAACATTATTAGTAGCATTAAAAAAAAACAATCAAGAGATGAACGTGTCAATTTAAATTAAAAAAAGACAATCAAAGATGGAGATGTTAGTCAGAGATATCTTTTCGAGTCATGACAATGTATGTATTTAGACAACCCCTGCGCACGGACAGGATGTGACTCAAGCTCATTTTAAAGCAGAGTTTAACAGTGTTGGGTCAGTAAAATACGTTTTTTTCTATGTATGGAGTTAAATGAGGGAAAGCCTTTCTGTGATTGAACATAGCAATCACGTGATGCGCCCAGAAGTTTTGGTGCCAACATTAGATAGAGATATTCAGACCATTTTCAAGAGCAGTCAACCAGAAATGACCTCTGAGAGGATTGACTGAAACAGAAGATACTAGATATCCTCAAATTCCCCCTCCGTCAGATTGGCAAGTCTCTCAAACTTGGCTTTATATATAGGAAAGGCATTTATATTGTAAGTCATAGTTTCGTTGTTAGATAAGCCATTAGAAATGAACTAAGTTTTAATTCATTTATTTGTTGTTGTTATTCTTAGAATAAATGCTATACTAACACGTTAACAGGTTTGAATTCCCCTTCTTTGAGTTTTCCTTCTCCTAGACCGGTTGCCGTGCCAAGGTTAAAAACCCAGTCCACCCTACTATTTTACCCATAGCTGGAGGGACAATAGTTGGATGCCCTACTTTTCCAAAGAGTATTAGCGCTATGAGAAATGCAACCAGCCTCGTCCAGGATTTGAATTGTTGCCGTGTCCATTTCCTACAACGGGCACCTCCATGACAATGTAGGAGAAATAGTATAAAGAAATATATATCTAAAGTAGGTGGGTTATCTCCCCTGGTCGATATACCCCTTTTCAAACCAACCAATCACTGGCCTGCAATTGTTGGCGCCAGAAATCAAAAGATATGTATCTCCCTCTTTTTCAACCAATCCTCGAAAAAGGCGGACGCTTAAAATTGTCACTGCTACTACGAACAGAGAAAATGTGAAGAGCTGGGTGTAAGTACGTTAAACCACTTACCAAGGACTTTAGTTAAGTGAACTAATATTATTATATTTCATATAATAATAATATAGCCGCAAACAGAACAATTTGTTTGCAGCTGAAATTATTGAAACACTGTATTTTCTTTTATAAGACTATCATATAAAGTCGTCGGGGCGGCCTAATGTCGGTATCAGCCAATCAGCAAGTGAGTCTATCTCCTTTTCACTAGCGCTAGACCAAGGAGATTATTTTATCATCTGAGGTGGAGCGCCACACCTACCATCAGCTCCTTACTTTACCGCACAGATCCCTGACACCGATTTGGCGAGGATCGGTATCGAACTAGGAACCTTGTGGTTTCTAGCCGAACGCTCTACCGACTGAGCTAACCCAGTCCATCCATCATATAACATTCTTTGAAATTCCAAGTTGTTCCATGTGCTTCCTGTTATTAACTTAGGTTATCACCATAACCACCATATTTGCGCCCTAAATCAATATATTCTGCAAACAATTGAGAGTAAAGTGTAAGTCACCTGCAAATCATGTTTGCAACTATGGTATTGCACTGATTGACACATCAGCCAACTTTAGGGCCATTCACTCGGAGTTAGGAAGGAGCTATCATCGAAGTTGACATTTCAGTCACCAAATGAGACCAAATTATAATTCGGTATCGATTTGCTGTGTGTCTAATTAATCAGTAAATATGACAATAATTCTTGTTTCATATTTGTTGAACGTGATCGTCTCAATATGAAAGCAACCCCGTTCTCGTTCATTTTAATTCATTTAATATTAATACGGCTATGAAATCGTCTTGAATAACCACAACTAGTCTAAGTCTATGATGAGAATAACTGCTAATAGTTTAAGTCAACGATGTGAATATTGTTTGTTTTGTTTTGTTTTACGGCATATCAGCCTCGGTGGATAATTCAATGTCGATCTACGATGTGAATAATTGCTAATAGTTTAAGACTACGGTGTGAATAACTGCTAATAGATTAAATCTTCGGTTTGCATAACTGCTAATGGTTCAAGTTTACGATGTGAATAACTGCTAATAGACTAGGTCTACGATGTGAATAACTGCTTATAGATTAAATCTACGGTGTGAATAACTGCTAATAGTCAAAGACTACGAATAACTGCTAATAATTTAAGACTACAATGCTAATAGTCTATTCTTCTTTAAAACAGCTGGATTTATTGTAAATTTAATGCAATTATATTCTTTAATCTAATGTAAATATAATGCAATTATATTTTATAAGACATTTCTCTTATACAACCACATGTAAGCTACACTTTGTATCTTCTGAAATGTGTGTATTCTCTTCAATAAAGTTTGATGAGGTAATAAAATAACATGATTATTACACCATCGTGAATTGTCCTTACATTTAATCTGTACGAGGAAACAATATATTCAACCAAATATATTTAGGAAATACATTCATTGTGAAGTTACTTCACAGATATTTAAGAATATCGTTGAATAATATTAGATAATTGTTTATAGTCGCATTGTAATCTTTTTTCCATATTTTTCAAATGATATTAATTGATATTCAATATTAAGAATAAATAGTTTCATTCTAACGATTTAGTATTTAGATGTAGGTCGTTCATGTCAAATAGAAAGACATCTTCATTGGCGTAGCCAGAGAGAGAGAGAGAGAGAGAGAGAGAGAGAGAGAGAGAGAGAGAGAGAGAGAGAGAGAGAGAGTTTTTATTCTTCAAGACTGTTATGTTTTCAATATTTTTAATATATATAATATATATATATATATATATATATATATATATATATATATATATATATATATATTAAAACTAATAAGTAATATATGTTGAATTAAAGATTAGGTATGAAAGCATTACATATTTTATGCGTTTATATTTTATACGTTACGTAATGTATATATATATATATATATATATATATATATATATATATATATGTATATGTATATTAAATATAAGTAATAATAAATGTTGAGTTAAAGATTAGATATGAAAGCGTAATGCATATTTATGTTACATATTTTATGCGTTAAATATTTATATATATATATATATATATATATAAGATTATATGTTGCATTAAAGATTAGGTATGAAAGCGTAATGCATTTTATGCGTTACATATTTATACGTCACATATTTTATGCGTTACATATTTATATATATATATATATATATATATATATATATATATATATATATATGTTTACATTAAAGATTAGGTATATTATATCTGTTACATTAAAGATTAGGTATGAAAGCGTAATGCAATTTATGTGTTACATATGTATACGTTACATATTTTATGTGTTACTTGAATTATACATATCTGATCAGAAGTTTAAATAAGATAAATTATGCATCCATTTTTGGGTGGTGGGTTTTATTGGGAGGTGAAGGGCAAGGGATACTCGTTTTCAATCAATCAATTAATCGATCCATTAACTCATGCAATATGCAACTTACTTATCAGTATCTCTTATTAGATGTCCTCTGCAAAACCAAACACTATACTTATTAATTTAATTGTTTGTTTAGTTTTGAGAATTCAATGACATTTTTTTTTGAGAATAGGACAGAAAAAAAAAAGAGGACTGTTAATCAGTTACACTGGTAGAAAGCAGAACGGAAGTAATAATAATAAAATGATTTAAAAATAAACCGAAAAGCGCGGGAAAAGAGGAAGAGGATGGTGAATCTTCAAAACAACAATAGGTAAATAGTGAATTCAAGGGCGTACATTTTACAATAGTCTACCGGACAGAAGATGGTGGAATATGAAATGAAGTCCAATGTATATATTTTTCATTTCTCAATTGGGATTAAATTTTTTAATAAAAATGAAACTCTAAGGAAAACAATTTAATACGTTAATTCATTTATACGTTTTGTTTTTTTAAAATTAAAGGACATCATTATTTGATGTTGTATAGATTCAAAGTTGTAGCGTAGTGATTCAGTTATACATTTTTTTTTTACCTCTGAACAGCAAAAGTGGACTGTTTTAAATTTAGTTTTATTGTTACTCTGAAATAGAAATATCGTTAAATACTCGGCAAAATTACCAGCGAATAGTAATTTTCAGTGTATTTCAGTATAGGACTTGATAAGATTGTAATGAAACTCTAAGGAAAACATAACTTAATACGTTATTTCATTTATGATTAAAAAAATATTCAACGACAGCATTAATTGATGTTGTATAGATTTTAAGTTGTTGCGTAGTGATTCAGTTATACCCTTTTTTGAACTCAGCCTTGTTAATTTAAAGTAATTGCGATTATAATCTTATCAAGTATACTGAAATAAACTGAAAATTACTATTCGCTGGTAATTGTGTCGAGTATTTAACGATATTTCTATTTTAGAGTAACAATTGAGTATACATTTCATATTCCACCAAAATCTGTCCGCTAGACTATGGTAAAAATTTACGCCCTCGAATTCATTGTTTACCCCAACCATTTGTGTCTTTTCTTTTCTTTATAATGGCGGTAATTTATTCATTTTTTTGTTTGATTAAAAAAGTGCCAGTTATATGTAATAAACCGGTTGTTGTTGTCAAGTTTTCATATTTACAAATCGAAAGATTATTGCAACTTATCAATACATTCATACTAACATACTCATCTTCTTTTCTTTGTTTGGTGATATCATTTTGATCAATGGTATCTCCGATCATCTACAGGTAACATAAGTTTCAAATAAGTCAAATGCTTGCATGTTCATATCGCTATCAATTGATAGTAAGTTTGTTACAATTATCAATCATGGTCTAATAATAAATAAAGTAGCGTCTGAAGAATTTGGTTTTGACAAATATTGAGGAAAAAGAAAAAAAGAAGAAAAATTATTCAACGTGTCAAAATCTTCTTTTGTAGTTTAATTATTTTTCTTGTTAATTTCTATTTCAACGTCTTTCTATTTCCGACATCTTTTTCTTTTGTCTTTTTATCAGGAACCAAATGAATCCTTCGCGGCAGTTGAAAATTAAAGATTTCTTTCTTTCTCTCTTTCTTAATGAATTTATTCTTTCTTTCTCTCTTTCTTTCTTTCTTAATGCATTTATTATTTCTTTCTCGCTTTCTTTCTTAATGCATTTATTATTTCTTTCTTTCTTAATGCATTTATTCTTTCTTTCTTTCTTTCTTTCTTTCTTTCTTAATGCATTTATTCTTCCTTTTTCTTAATGCATTTATTTCTTTTTTCTTTCTTTCTTAATGCATTTATTTCTTCTTTCTTTCTGTCTTTCTTTCTTAATGCATTTATTCTTTCTTTCTTTCTTTCTTTCTTTCTTTCATTTTTCTTTCTTCTTCTTTCTTTCTTTCTTTCTTAATGCATTTATTCTTTCTTTTCTTTCTTTCTTTCTTTCTTTCTCTCTTAATGCATTTATTTCTTTCTTTCTTTCTTCTCTCTTTCTTTCTTAATGCATTTATTTTTCTTTCTTTCTTTCTTTTCTTTCTTTTCTTTTAATGCTTTCTTTTCTTTCTTTCTTATTCTTTCTTTCTTTATTTCTTAATGCATTTATTCTTTCTTTCTTTCTTAATGCATTTATTCTTTCGTTTCTTTCCTTTCTTTCTTTCTTTGCATTTATCTTTCTTTTCTTTCTCTCTTCTTTCTTTCTTTATTCTTTCTTTCTTACTTTTTCTTTCTATCTTTCTTAATTTTTCTTTCTTTCCTTTCTTAATACATTCTTTTTTTTTTTCTTTTCTAATGCATTTATTCTTTCTCTTTCTTTCTTTCTACTGCTATTTGTCTTTTAAGTATTTCTTTCTTTCAATGAAGATAATAAAATTCCAACTTCAGTGAAGCTGTTATACTCATTATAGATTGGTTTAGTTAGGTCGAATTCTTTGTTATTAGTTTTTTTTTTTTTTTACCACAGCTTTTTGTTCTTTGAAAAAAGTGCGGAGGAAGATATCAGCTGAAAATGTTGTGATGACCGTCAAAACTTACAACCCAAATCCCTACCATATCGCCTCCCTAAAAAGAAAAAAAAAAAAAAACGAAGACGAAGAAATTAGTCCTAATGAACCAATATGAATAATTAACTATAAAATCTGCGATATCCATTTGGCATAAATCTTTATAATACAGACAAGTTTCCCTCTAGTAATGGCTTACTGGTAGAGCACTATACTGATTGCTGAGAGGCTTACTGGTAAGAGCACTATACTGATTGCTGAGAGGCTTACTGTAGAGCACTATACTGATTGCTGAGAGGCTTACTGGTAGAGCACTATACTGATTGCTTAGAGGCTTACTGGTAGAGCACTATACTGATTGCTGAGAGGCTTACTAGTAGAGCACTATACTGATTGCTGAGAGGCTTACTGGTAGAGATTGCTGAGAGGCTTACTGGTGAGCACTAACTGATTGCTGAGAGGCTACTGGTAGAGCACTAATACTGATTGCTGAGAGGCTTAACTGGTAGAGCACTATACTGATTGCTGAGAGGCTTACTGGTAGAGCACTATACTGATTGCTGAGAGGCTTACTGGTAGAGCACTATACTGATTGCTGATAGAGCTTACTGGTAGAGCACTATACTGATACAGCACTATTGATTGCTGAGAGGCTTACTGTAGAGCACTATACTGATTGCTGAGAGGCTTACTGGTAGAGCACTATACTGATTGCTGAGAGGCTTACTGGTAGAGCACTATACTAGAGCACTATACTGATTGCTGAGATTGCTGAGAGGCCTCAATATGTATTTTTAGTAGGACTGTTAACGTACATTTAATGCCTGTCCGTTTTGCGATATTATGTAATTACAGTGAATTATATCGACATGTTAAACGCAAGATTTTGTGACATCTCATAATTAAGATGATGCTTGACTGGTGAGGTTCGTTACTAGAATTTAATTCGGTAAATAAAAGAAAAAAACTATGATGCTAAGACTTCGACTTACATTGACCTGAAATCAGCGTTTTGGGTTTTAAATTTTTAATTTCTGAAAGTGATCAGACAGTAGATGTGGCGCTCCACTTCTGCAAAAAGAAAAGTCACACTGGTCCCGCGAAAAGGGAATAGACTTCCTCGTTATTAATAGGTCACTCCGCCGATTTTACTTGACTACAGTCTATGGAATACCACGGGAGTAATAAAAATAATATTGTTGCATTAAACTTGAATTCTATTGTTTTCTATTTGTTTATTATCTTTGATGCCTCAAATAGAGATCTAGGAGCAATCAAATAATTCCTATCATCACAAGGAAGTACTGTATGTGCGCGTTTACAGATATACTCCTGATTTATAGTCACGAAGTCATTAATTTGTGGAATTATTCTTTTTACTAGTTACTCTTGTTGGACTATAAGAGTATAAGATTTACGAGGAATCACCACTTTTATTTATAGGCTTTCCCAAAATCAGCAGCAGGCATAGACCAATTAAAAACAACATAGAATGCATTGAAAATCATAGGTAATTTTCTCCTGAAATCAGTTGCCAACTGGATTCTCTGCTACAAGGAGTACACTCTTGTTCTACTTAGGATTTCAAAGAATACAAAAGACTTTCTACTATCGAGACTACACCCTTTTCTACCATTGGATTTACCAATAGGAGACCTAAACGCCTAAAATGGCGACCAGAATCGTAACAACTCTCACTCCTCATTATGTTTGAAATTAAACCTTAAAAATAATTGAGCCAACGTCAATTCTTGTCTGAAAATTGATTCTTCAAAATACGACCTATACACGAGTATATACGATATTTTTTAGTTAGAACTATGTTTAATAACCGAAGTTTTCTCTTGGACCAGACCAATTGTCACAAGGCCATTTTCATGGAGCACTAGTTTTGTAATTCTAGCATCATGCGTTAAGGTCACCGAGATGGCTCTTGAGATATTTGAAGAGTATATGTATTTACCTAACACCTCCTCCACGAGTAGAATGTAACACCGTTGGAATACTTTGTGGTATAAGATGTACGAAAAATCCCCTCTCATATTTATGAACTTTCCCAACATCAACAGCATGTATTTCCAGTAAAAAAAATAGCCAATCAGAAACGATATAGAATGCATTTAAGGTCGTTGGCATTTGTCCTGAAATCAATTGCAAATTGAACTTTCTGAAATCAAGATCTACAGAGAAGGATTACAAGGAATATAACAGACGCTCTGCTACAAGGAGCTACACTCTTTTCTACCTAGGATTTCAAGGAATACAACAGACTCTCTGCTACAAGGAGCTACATTCTTTTCTACCTAGAATTTCAAGGAATACAACAGACCTTCTGCTCCAAGGAGTATCAACTGAAACTACACTCTTTTCTACCGTTGGATTTACCATACATGCAGGTTTGGGGATCAAATGCGGATTTTTATATTCCCTTGATACACCTTTGAAAAATTCACCTACAATCTCGAATACGGCTTCTGCTACGCCTTCCGCAAGAACTGACGCGTCCACTGTCCATTGGTCAGAATGTCAAATCATTTCGCATACTGGAATGTCGGAACACTAAAACTTGGAGAAACACAAGCTCTTATGATGCGCTCCCTTCATCAGTATGACATCGATGTCGCCTGCCTCTCAGAGGTACGGTTACTGGATAGCGGCTGCCAGACCATCAAGATCCCGCAGGCTGATGTATCCTATCGTCTCTATCACAGCGGCCCTACAGACAAGCCTGGACGTCATGGTGTAGCGTTTGCATTCAAGATACGGTGAATTCGTTGGTTGGAGCCAGCTCAACCAACTCAATGTTAATGCCGCAGTAGCAACAAACACATCAATATTTTTAAGCAGAGCTTAACAGGTTTGAATTCAGATTTTTCCTTTTCATGGACCAGTTGCCATACCGAGGCTAAAGAGCCCGGTCTACCCTACTATTTTACCCATAGCTGGAGGGATAATTGTTGAATGCATACCCAAGGGTATGTATTTTCCACACTCGTTCACAACGGATACGAAGTGACACAAGGTAGCAAGTATAGGCCACCCAGTGAGAACTGAACTCGCTATTCAGTAGTAATGAATCTGTAAGACTTGCTTGCTAATCATTACATCACGATGGGCCACTCTATATTTCCCAAAGGTATTAGCGCTATGGGAAATGCCAACAACTTCGTCCAGTATTTTAACTCGGGTCACCGTGTCCATTTCCTACGACGATAACCATTATACGACGAACGCCTGGAAAAAGTACACGCAAATAAAATGCACAATGTTATTTTTCCAATTTAATACAAAATGATATATCCGGGTTAAGGGATATATTATGAAGTTGTAGTAAGGTATATTCTCGTAGGTAAATAGAAGCTGGTGTGTCGAGTAGCAGTAGTAGCAGTACGTCTTCCAAGCAGTCGGCGTGGTAGTCTTGCTAGTAGGCTAGTAGGCGCTTGTACCACCACAGTGTCGAATATTTATGGAGGACACTATCCAATCATATTATAGTGAGAGGGTACCTAGGTATTACATATTCATTACATCACAAAACAAAGATACATAGATAAATAACCAGTTGTTACGATAAAGATATTTCTATTTACACGACTATTCAAATACTTTCATAGAAGGGGCGTAGCCAGGTTTTTAAAAAGTTGTTTAGAGCTGATACACTCACAACAAAGGCGTTCAGACACGTACCGAATGAAAGTTTGAATTAATACTTTATTGTTATATTTTGTATTTAAAATAAAGTCAGTATATACCGTATTAGACGTAGTTATTTACCACACATCCCAGTTATGCGAGTTGAACACAAGGTCCTATTAATGTGGGACCACCCACAAACCCATAAATGAAAAGGCGTAGGCTTACTTCATAATTTACTGCAATTTACCGATTCAGTAAGCTAACATAAAACAAAGTAGGCTAGTCTAGGCTAAGCTTCATAATTTACTGCAATTTACCGATTCAGAAAGCTAACATAAAAACAAACTAGGCTAGCCTTATCTAAGCTTAATAATTTACCAAAATATACCGACTATGTAGGCTAACATAAAAAACTAGGCTACGCTAGGTCTAGGTCGGATAATTGCATCTTAATAATGGTTATTACGACTGAAGTCGAAAAACGACTTAAGTCGAAATCTCTAAAACCAATTAACAACGTAGAGTGAAGTATTACTGGTGATACAAAAGAAACCAGACAAGCGAAAAGATTTGCTGAATTGAAAAACGAAACCAGGGAAACATATTGGTGTTAGAGATTCCAAAATTACTATTTTTTGAAAATTCTATCTTTAAAATTTAAAGAGCTTATTGTAAACTGGGGAAATTGATTCAGTCTGTGTAACAAATGGATATCGCATATTTTACAAGTATCATACAAGTTGAAAACGTAAACATTACAGTCAAGTCTCACAAAAATCAGTTAAGCAACGATGATCCAGCTCACTATTTAAATGAGTAACAAAAAGACACAGTCAAAAACCTAATCTAGCCTTGAATAACTTCAAATTTTGAATTTTGCTCAAGAATTAACTGATTCAGTAGGCTAACATAAAAACAAACTAGGCTAAGCTAGGCTAAGCTTCATAATTTACCAAAATATACCGACTACATAGGCTAACATAAAAAAAAACTAGGCTAGGCTACCAGAAGGCTTCATAATTTACCGAAATTTACCGATTACATAGGGTAACATAAAAACTAGGCAAAACTAGGCCTATGTCGAATAACCATCTTAATAATGGTTATTTCGACTTAAGTCGTTTTTAATTACTTAAATGAGTAACAACCCCCTCCCAAAAGCCCCTCGTAAATTACCTAATTTAGCCTTGAATAAATTTTTAATTTTGAATTTTGCTTAAGAATTAATCCAATCAATGGAACTTGTGTTTAAAACGAATCCTTTTTGATAGATGTTTGTAACAACCTTATTTGCATTGTGATATCTCCACGCGTTTAAGAAAGACAAGGATGGTAGTCTGTAGAAATGTATTTAGTTTTAATTATGGAATGAAATTTCAAAGTTGCATTTGAATCCTAGTTTTGAGGTTGGTTTTGAAGAGAGTGGATAGATGCGGGAAACGAGGGGAATTGGAACACAGGATTATGAGTTTGAATTGGTAGGACCAAAGAAAAAACGAGTCACTGATAATAAGATATCTTGCCTGATGCCATGGGGGAACTCTACCAATGGGAAAATGCTGAAACAGATGTACAAATTGTTAAAAAAAGCACTTGATGAATGAGAATATATATATATATATATATATATATATATATATATATATATATATATATTTGTTATATTGTGTATTTTGGCAGGAAGTTATTATTTGGGCACGTATTGTTAAAGAGCACCGGATATTTCTTCTTCATGAACTTCAGTTGTTGACGTTCAAGTATTCTAGATGTTTTTCGTAGATTGGGATCCATGTTCCTTGCTTTTAATTAAGCGCTTTCAACCATTTCGCTGGTCATCCTCAGGGGATTGTTGGTTGTAGTGTTTGTTTGGTGTGAATAAACCACAAAAAATTGAAAAGAATAAAACTCGCACCAAACAAACACTACAATAAAAAAATCCCCTGATGATGACGAGCGAAATGGTTGAGAGCGCTGGGGTAAAAAAAAAATATGAGACATTTTCTTTGCCGTCTGAATCCCGATCTACAAAAAAAAAACAACTAGAAGATTTGAAGGTCTACAACTGAAGATCATAAAGAAGAAATATTCCGCAGTCTTTAACAATACCTGCCTAAATAATATATATATATATATATATATATATATATATATATATATATATATATATATTTGTACAATCGAACCTTTACTTTCGCAGGTTAAAATTTCGCGGCTTTCCTTATTCGCGAGTAAAAAGTAAATTTAA
>CM042146.1:108133763-108136263 GCA_023376005.1 Doryteuthis pealeii
TACGGCTGGCGGAGTGACCTGTTGTCGGTATCTGGGATTTTCTATTTGATTTGATTTCCTTATTTAATAGCATATCAATCACTGCGGGTTATTTAATGCGAAGCCATCCTTGTAGAACAACAGTGGTAGTACTATTTAACCCATAGCTAGGAGATGTAACGTAATTAAAGGGTCAAATCAAAATTTAAATTGAAAAGAAAACGGTAATGAAATTTCTGGGTAAAGACAAAGATAAAAAATTAGAAAAACAAAGAAAAGAAAGTTTTAGAGGACTAGGATTCTAAAAACACTTATATATATATATATATATATATATATATAATATATATATATATATATATTTATATATTTTCAATGACCACTGAACTAGATAAGAATACCCGGAAGTCCCAAATTTTCTGCAGAAGAGCGGTAACGAATATGTCTCTTCCCCCACCCCGGGACCACAAGCAGAAATAAGGGAACTTTTCCTCTTTCACTGGAGACATACATCGATTTTTCGTGCTCCGTTATGGGGGTGTTTTAACTAGTCTCGTGAGTTGCGAGATAGTGGTAATGAATGGAATTTATGATAGAAAAGATTAACCTAATCTTCCTCTCTTTCACAGAAAAGACCACACAGAGCGAGCGAGAAATAAACAACCCCTTATGTCTATCTGCAACCCACTATTCTTTCGTATTGTTTTTTTTTAACCCACTATTTTGAATGTTGCCTATTAGCTGCCCCGCCTACCACAATACTACATAAGCCTTTTATGGTGCCGTGACTATGCTACAGGAGATAAGGAGGTTCATACCTTTCCCAAGGGTATTAGTCCGAAAGTAATTGTAATTGCGCGACTGGAGTTAGAACTCGCTTACCACAATGTCGCAGTCCAGCACGATTAACTAATACTACACGTGGACTCCACCTTTCTGTTGGCCATAATTCTTGGACCTCCTTATAGAAGTCCGTCGCAGACGACGATGACCTTATTCCATGGAGTGAAACGTGTGTGTGAGATATTTTAAGTGGAAAAAGGGTGCACGGACCTCAGTCCACTGTCTTGGCAGTCCGGCAGTTGGTCCAGTAGCAGGGGAAGGTCCGGGACAACTGGACGGCCGAGCTGCTGCAGAGTGCTGTCTCAGGTAGTATTGATTCACTTCACGAGAGGCAAACCATCCCGCAAGAACCAGTTGTTAGCCTGAATATACCGCCAGGTACTCGGACACACAGACAATCGCACATAATTCATCATAGTAGCATAGATAAGATCAATACTACCTTTTTTCTCCCACCGAGTAGCTAAATGCAGTGGCTAGTATAAAGTTACTAAGCTTTGCTTAGTCTGGCCCATAGATATCAGGTTGCTTATTGTACTTGCTGTTCAGAATTGTTTAACTATCTAAGCATTAGACAAGGCTTATCGCTGCTTAGCTTCCACGATCTGGCGGGAAAATACGTTATCAGCGTAATGTCACTACAAACAGTAGTGATTCGCAATAGAGTGAGTTGTTTTTATCTATATAATAATACTCGTGTTCCTTAATCTTCCGACCATTGTCATTTTACAACACCTTCTGGTTAAAAATGAGACCGTCCAAATAGTCCGAAATGAAATGCAAAAATGTAAATCCTGATTATCTGGTGCTGCTTTTTCGAGGAAATTCTTATTTCTTATGAGTGTCGTCACCTTAGCTAAATAATGAAACATTCCGTTTTTACTATAAAGAAAGAAACGGAAGAAAAGGACATGCTACACAGAAAAAATATTATAAGAAAGATGGAATGCAAAAATTTAAATCCTGATTATCTTGTATCGCTTATCCACCGAATTCTTATTTCTTATGAGTGTCTTCACCTCAGCTAAACAATGGACCATTCCGTTTTTATCATAAAGGCACAAAGAGAAGAAAAGGGACATGCTACACAGAAAAAAATAATAAGAAAGAAAGATAGAAAGATCTCTCAAGTGAACATATCAAACGCTTTACTAATTAAATTATACTGTTGTATATCCATAGTAAATAAATAGGTATTTCAAGCGTCAAGTTTTAGGTAAAAGTCAAGGGAAACCCATCGATATTTGATGACGATATCAACTCTTAAGTACTAGACTAAGAAACATATAGGATTTTATTGGAGTAGGGTAGGATGTGACACAAGGTCACAATTATGGAGCATCCATCGGTATAGAACTCGCTATTCAATAGTAATGGATCTAATAGACTAGCTTGCTAACCATTACACCACGATGGGACGCCCAAAACATTAACCCAGAATAATGGTCTCGTTGCACAAGTTCATTATTTGAAATACGGATTAGCATAAATCGATTAGGAAGATAAGGATTAGCACAAATTGATTTTCATACACCTTGATTATCGATTAACACAAATTACCAAGGAGATTATTTAATGTTTATCTCCTTAGGATTAATGATGGTCTGCATGAAAAGGTAGCAATGAAAATTTTCATTTATTATAAACTCGGACCCTGACAGCTCGAGACAAGCTAGGA
>CM042146.1:108141263-108172409 GCA_023376005.1 Doryteuthis pealeii
ATATCCATGACAATCTCTCTCCAGCCGTCCCTATCACTCATTGTTCTTGGGAGGTCCTTTACGCATCATCCAGTATCCGCACAGAGCTGGTCAATGTACGTCTTTGCTGGCCGGCCCACACTAGCGTGCTCATGTGCTAGCTTCCACAGAAGGACGTCACTTATGATTTCGTTCTTGCTTTTCCAGCAGTGTCCTGCGTGTCTTGCCCGTCTTACTTGGATGGTTTGGGTGATATGGGGTAGGTGGCCGTTCAGCTGTTTTCTCGTGGGGTGTTGATTCCACGATTTGTTTAAAGAATTAAGTTTCAATCTCAAGGATCTCATCAGGATCCTACCTTATACTTAATTAAGTCGATGTCATTCCTTAAGATAAACTCCTTTTTTCTTGAAAAGTAGTTTATCGCAGTTTAACTAAGGAATGACATCGATTTAATTAAGTATAAGGTAGGGTCCTGATGAGATCCCTGAGATTGAAACCGTGGCAGACCCTTAATTCTTTTCCACTATTACTAATAATATTATTACTTATATATATATATATATATATATATATATATATATATATATATATATATATATATATACCAACCTCACCCCTAGGATGTGACACAAGGTCAATTTCTTATACAGAGTTTTAAGATATATTTGAATTATAGTTTTCCTTCTCATAGATAGTTTGCCTTAGCAAGTTTAAAGAACTCTGTCCTACTATTTACCCATAGCTGGAGGGAGAGTAGTTGAATTAATGCCTTTTCCAAGGGTATTAGCTCTATGTTAAATGCAAACAGTCTCGTCCAGGAATTGAACCCCTTTTCACCGAGTCTCTTTCCAACGACCATTACACAACGCGCCTCCATGAATACTTATATAAACATGAATATTTTGGTTGGTTTAGTTTATTTGTTTAACGGCATATTGACCCCTTATTGGTTATTTAACGCTTAAATACGATTCATTTGTAAATACTTGATTGCAATCATAACTATATTTTCAAAGTTCCATTATAACTTTTTTTTATTGCACTTTTTCCTTTGACAACAATAATTATTTGCACAGTTATATGGTATTACCACAAAGTTCCACTACACCTTTTTTATTGCACTTTTTAATTTGACAACAATAATCATTTGCACAGTTATATGGTATTACCAATCAGCTATCTAATATTAATAACACTGGCCAACACGATGTTTGGTGCCAAGAAACAAAACACGTTTTTTTTTAGCTAATTTGATGGGGCTAATTCTGAAAATTAGTTAGTTACCATTTTAATGGTTAGTTACTGCTCATTTTTGGAATTTACGTTTAGGTCAATTTACGTTCTTGGCTGTTTTATATACCCTACCTATGCACATTAATGAGAATGTCCCAATCCTCATAAATACGGGAGTATTGTGCTGACTGGATAGTCTTATAAAACTACTACTGGCGAGTATTTTATTTTGTTAATTTTATAAAGATTACATTTAATTTCCAACCCCCATTTGGTTATTTCTCATTTAGTAACCTTTATTACGTTACAACAGGCTGATAGCAAAATTTAGTTAATAAAGATCCTAGAAACCCATAAACTTTCAGGTAGGTCGAAAATTTATGTCAACCACCTGGGTTAGCTCAGTCGGTAGAGCGTTCGGCTAGAAACCACAAGGTTCCTAGTTCGATACCGGTCCTCGCCAACTCAGCGTATGAGTAGCACAGGGATCTGTGCGATAAAGTAAGGAGCTGGTGGTAGGTGTGGCGCTCCGCCTCAGATGCTAAAACAATCTCCTTGGTCTAGCGCTATTGAAAAGGGGATAGACTCCCTCGCTGACTGGCTGATACCGACATTAGGCCGCCCCATCGACTTTACTTACTTATAAGAAAAAAACTGTTTTTTGAGTCAAAAGTTTTAAAGTAGACGTACCGAATTTTTCCAATTTATCGCCAAAATTCAAATTAACTGATGAACTTTATGAATAATACACTTTAGTAAACCTGATAATTAAGGCGAAAAAAAAATGAAACCCTAAAATCTTCAGTTTGATTTTCATAAATTTATCCCATCACTTTTATTCCTTCAATACGGAAGGAAACCAAGCACTTTGAAAGATTCGGTTTTCACAGTTGGTATCCGTGGACTTTTGTTATAGATTAACAATCTTTATATGTAGCAACCCTTAGCGATTTTTTGTCCGATCAGGGAAAGTATCGGAAGAAAAATTTGAAAAGAAGAAAATTATAAATAAAAATAAATACCTTCCACGTATATTTTCCACGACAGCCGATAATGTCTTCTATACCAGTCATTATATGACACGTAGCCTATTTAAAAGAAAAACAAGCAAAATTTAGATAAAAAAAACAAAGTTTAAAATAACGAGATAAATGATTTGATCACTTCCACTTATCTTGATGATAAGTTGCCAATGCGCTGCTTTGAAAGCAATGGTAACAATCGCCCTTAAATGTATTGTAATCTATAACATTATATATATGTATATAAACATTTATTGGGACTATTCCTTGCGGAGGCGAATAAGCTGGAGAGCTCAATGTACATATAAAATAAAATATTCATAGAGGAAAACAAATATAAATAAACGAAAAACCTATTAAAACGAAGTTATACATTTATTTCGACCAATCGGTCTCTTCAAATTTATGACATTTTTTACCTAAAAAATGCCATAGCAAGATGACAACTACTTCAGTTTCAGTGTTCTTCTTCTGAAGAGATTTTATCTCGAAATATTAAGAATAACCCACAGGTTAACAAACAACACCATTGTTACCTTATTTTTTCTTTACACTTGCATTGTGATAGCCTTCAAAAGCAACCTCAGAACCAATATATCCACAATGCTTCAAGCAAATTATAAAACCCTTTTATTTTTTACTTACATGGTAGAAAGAAGAAGAAAAATAAATATTTTTTACTTACATGGTCGTTAAGCTCTTCAAATAAAATGAGCGTCTTTTCCGGCGCCATTTTGATTTGTAATAATTTAACCAATGGTTTTATGGTTATTCCCTGTTTCAAAGGTGGTAAAAAAAAAAGAAGAAGAAATAACCGGTAATGATAAGAGTGTATTGTTATCAATAAAAATAATTGGATGGGTTTTTACAGTTTTGAATGAGAAAGAGGAAAAGAGTTTGAAAAAAATAGATTGACTAGTTTAACTGTTTATATCGATAGTTCAGTAAATAGATAGCAAATGAGAGAAAAGGTGACATATATATATATATATATATATATATAATATATATATATATATATATATTAAGAAATTTGAAAAACGAAGTGTTCCAAAAATAAGATGAATTTATTTATCGATGCTTAAACGTTTCGGTTTATTTAAACCTTCATCAGGATAGATTATGGGGTGAAAAAGTTTCTTCACTCAATAATCTATCCTGATGAAGGTTTGTATAAACCGAAACGTTTAAGCATCGATAAATAAATTCGTCTTATTTTTTGAACACTTCGTTTTTCAAATTTCTTAATATTGTTGGATTTATTTCCATATTTACTACCATATATATATATATATATATATATATATATATATATAATTGGAAATAAATCCGACAGTATGATTGAAAAGAGATAGAAAAACAAATGTTAATAGTACGCTGACAGATATCTGTTTTGACCTTTTATAAAAACGGTCTTGTTCAAGAGCAATTATATTTATGAAAGAAAGAATATATACGACTGTGACTTGGTAACACACAAAGGAAAAGATGCAAAACATCATGAATTGTTTCTCAGGAGCATGTATAGCCTTTAGATTATCCATTAATGTAAAAAAAAGACTGTTGTTATGTATCAGCCTGCCCCAAACAAATACTTTGTGAATTCCACAATCTTTGTGTATAGTGAACGCCTCAAATTTGTCGATCACTTTGTCCATATTAGGAGGACAGTATCACAAGATAACTCTTTGGATAGGGAAATTTAAGGTTGCAGAAAGCAACGAGATCATTTGGTTTACTTGAGAAAAATGTTTGGAGCCAACGTGACATTACGAATGAGTATACAATAGGTGAATTTATTCATCCAATTATAATGAATTAACTTTTTGTATTATTTGGATTTTTCGGACAGTCATCCTTATTTTTATTGTTATATATGGACCATATGACTTTTAGGCACCCCTTTTGCTTTGCTGATTCATAAGTACATTTTTTCATTTACACCGTCAACATCCGGTTGTTTGTTAACAGACAATTTTTAGAGGTTTTTTTAATTATAAAACTAACCCCTAAGCCTAAGCCTAACCCCTAACCCTAACCAACAACCGGATGTAGACGGTGTAAATGAAAAAAATGTACTTATGAATCAGCAAAGCAAAAGGGGTGCCTAAAGGTCATATATATACAACGTTTCGGCCGATGTGCCTCATCCGGTCTTTTTCAGGTGTTTCTTGTCGAACTCGGGAAACTTTTCTTTGAACTCGGGAACCTTCATGTTGTAATCGGGAGTCTTCACGGTACTTCGAAATGAACCCTTTATTCATTCCACCGGGGGTAGACTGTTCTCGTCCCGCTAAACAAGATCGGGTACAAGTGTTAAGCTATGTTAATTATTCTATGTTAGTATCACCCTCAGTCAGGATTGAATCTGCATCCTTCAGTTAATTGTCTCTTAGAACTGTACTAACTCAACCTCTATATTCGTTGCACCATATGTCCAGTTGGACAAAAATTCAGGGTTCCTGTATATTAATACCGTTCGAGGAAATATCTTACAACATAGTTAAATAATGGACCATTCCGTTTTTATTATAAAGAAAGAAAGGGAAGAACAAGGATATGCTATACAGAAAAATATAATAAGAAAGAAAGAGAGCAGAGGAAATATAGAAAGTGGGCGTATGCGTGAGGAAGCGATAATGCTTATCTGTTTCAATCGAAAATAATGAAAAGAAAGAAAAAAAGAAAAAAGAAAGAAAAGAAAGGAGAGAGAGAGAGAGAGAGAGAGAGAGAGAGAGAGAGAGAGAGAGAGAGAGAGAGAGAGAGAGAGAGGAGAGAGAGTTAAATTAAGTTCATTATTCTTTTTACATATTGAACTATTTCGCAATAGTTCTTAAGCAAACATATATAAATTATCATACTGTGGTATATCCACAGATCCTGCTAGTTTAAAAAATATATTTTACCTGAATGAAAACTGTAAAGATGACCACTGTCAGCGTTGTCGTGATGAAAAGATTCCGCAGCGGATATTTTGCTGGATCTAATGTTGCTACAAGGGAAAAACAAACTGCGCCCCGAAGACCACCATAGCTCTGCGAAAAATAAACAAAATTAAAATGCATAAAAGTGATGAAATTTGTAGTGATTTTATTTTTTGATTTGAAATTTGAATTTTAAAAATATTGAATTCATTTTTTAAAAATTTTTAATCTATTTTTTAATTTGAAATTTTTTAAAATTTGAAATTAAAATAGATAAAAGTGGTGAAATTTGTGGTAATTTTATTTTTTAATTTGAAGACAACCTTATTTTGTAAGATTTTAATTAACTTACTTAATGACATATCAGTACACTGAACGAGATTAAACTTTCTTGGAAATTCACATGTAAAATCAGTGCACAAACTCTCATCATATATATATATATATATATATATATATATAGGAAGGAAAGAAAAAAATCAAAAACGCACACACAAACACACAGAGCAATTCTGGAAAAACGATATATAAACTTAATTTTGATTAAAATCAATATTATAGTGCATAAATATTTTCGGAGGGGATGCTTGTTGTGTAATGGTTACCGTCTTTAGAAAATGAACACTGTGACCAAAGTTTAAATCCTTGACGAAGCTGTTTACATTCAAAGTCGTAAAATTGTGTTAATCTTACTTTTTAATTTGAAAACACAACCCTATTTTAGGGTCTGCGTCGAAATGAACGTCATTTTTTAAAGGAAATCCTAATCAGAATTCATCACTCCTTTCTGAATAGAAGTATCGGTATAATCATGGACAGTCATTACAATGGGAACTCAACAGGTTCATGAATCGTCAGGTAAATCATGAAAATTTCATTATTGCATTCGAAATTGATACCAATTACTGCCACAGAAAAATAAAGCCAAGAGAGGAAATGAAATGAAAATTGCAGTAGGCAAATAAATCGATATATATATATATATATATATATATATATATATATATATATACACAAGGTGTGTCAAGAAGTACCCATAGTTTTTTGTACTTTTTGACACACTTTGTATTCTGAAAAAAATTAACGTTCCATTCATTGTTCATTTCGATCTTGGTAAATACGTGAGTTGGATCTTTAAAAACACTGGTCTTCATCAGAGCACAACAAAAATATGTGCTCTGGTGAAGACCAGTGTTTTAAAAGTGTATTTTACAATTGTCTTCATTTTAATTTTAAAATGATTTCAATTGAATTACACTTTATAAACCCTAGAGGTGGAAACAGACGTCTGTTAGCATAATATTTAATATTGTTTTTTCTATTTCTATACCTCATCGTGTCGCATTTATTTCATTTTTACATACTTTTCATATATATATATTTATATACATACATTTATATATATATGTGTGTATGTGTGTGTGTGTGTCTTATCACCGATATTGAGCACTCTTTATTTATAGATATACCAAACTACATTATTGATGATATATATATATATATATATATATATATATATATATATATGTGTGTGTGTGTGTGTGTGTATATGCTCCCCATCCTCCTGGGGTTGGGCACTTTGTGGGTGGGGGTGGGGGTTCGCTGACGACCGCCAACAAAAGCATAAACGCAACGCTCTCCTATATAAGGGAATGGAGCACTATATGGCGGCCTTTACATACATAGGGATGTGTGTATTAAAAACAGTTAACCCCCCTCGCATTCTGTAGGTGACTATAGCCTAGCGGTTAAGGTGTTTGGCTGATGCCGAACCGATCGGATTTAAATCCCGGTTGTAGGTAGCTTACAAATGTCTAGCCACTGAAGAGACTTGATAAGTCGGAACACGTGTCTGTGTATGACTATATATATATATATATATATATATATATATACATGCGTGCGTGTGTGTGTGTGTGTGTAATAGTGTTATTTCATGTGTGGTTTCCCTGAAAACCCCTGAGAAGGTGGGAGTTAAAAATTCAATGTCAGAGGGTTTGTATCATAATTAAGAAAAATCCGCATATTTATTAAAGGAGTAAAAAACAACAAAAAACAAAAAACAAATTGAAATGAAAACGGGGCCCGGTCCCTCTCAAATAAAATGTTACATGCATGTAATAATCAAAGAATTATTTTTAATATTTTACATATAAATTTTACACAAAATCGTAGGTATTTATTTATTTATTTGTAAACTTTTTATTTAACTTCTTGTTACTTAAAAAAAAAAAGAGACGAGAGTAAAAAACAATTTTTAAAATTGCTTACTCAAATTTTGGGTGTACATAGCATAAGAATATTGTGACGTAAGCTGTAACGTAGAGCTATGACGTAGTTTTTGTTACAGACAGAAATACAGACAATCTCCATTATTAATAGATTTAGAAAAAATATAAAAGAGAGAGAGAGAGAGAGAGAGAGAGAGAGAGAGAGAGAGAGAAGAGAGAGAGAGAGAGAGAGAGAGAGAGAGAGCAGATGAATAAAAAGATCTAACTCCTCAGGTTTACCCTGTTAAGGACAAAACGATTACAATGCGCTTATGTTTGTCTTTTTTTATTAAGCAGTTTCTTCATATTTCTTTGTCATTTTAACGACATCATATTTCTTTGCAAATGAATAAATCAGTAAAATATGATTTATTCTTATTTAAGCTTATCAGTTCAACAAAAGTCGCGTTGTCGATTTGAAACAAATATTTCTTTCATAAATAATTCCCCTTAGCAAGTCTTACTTTGCTTAAATTACGCATTGTATTTCATATTGGGACCATATGACCTTTAGGCACCCCTTTTTCATCTCGATTCAGAAGGATATGTTTTTCATTTACACCGTCAATATCCTGTTGTTTGTTAAAAGATGATTTTTAGAGTTTTTTTTAATTATAAAACTAACCCCTAACCCTAACCCCTAACCCTAACCGCTAACAAACAACCGGATATAGACAATGTAAATGAAAAAGATGTCCTTCTGAATCGAGATCAAAAAGGGGTGCCTAAAGGTCATGTGGTCCTCATATTGTATTTCATATTCAACTCGGTCACTCACACTGGAGTCCATCATAATTCTTTTTTATAAACAATAGCAGAAATATGCCCCTCCTGTAGTAGTTTTAATGTAATAAAATATATTAAATTAGAGAAACTAACGAAACTAAATAAGAACGCATATAAAATGATTATATTTATTTTAATTATATTTTAAGATTCTAACACTTATTTTACTGTATTTTAATTGATTGCTATATAAAAGCATTCATAGGATTGATTTTAATACGCTGAAGAATGAGACAATAATACTAGAGATCAATAACACCAATCATTTATTAAACCCGGTTTTGTTAAAACTAGTGTGCAAATTAACCACACCGAGTATCCATTATAATAAGATTTGAATTTCAGTATTAATATATATCATCACACATCGTATATTTTTTGTTAGATATATATACATACATTCATTCGCAATTTAAAATTAAGCTGAAAGAAACAAAATGGTGATCAATTCTCCTCTTGTCTCCCCCCTCTCTCTCTCTCAGTTATGATTAATGACGGACAATGATTCGGATTAAAAATAAAGCGAAACATTTGATTGTTCAGGAAGAATTTTGGAGACAAAACACAGTGATACCTTGACTTACGAGCATTCCAACTTACGAGCTGTCACTCGGTCAAATTTTTGCTTTGTGTTCAAAAGCTAAAATTTGAGTCGCGGGCGAGCTTCAGATACGCTTATGTTAATAAGTTCACTAAAAACAATGAAGTTTCCAAATTTATTACACCAGAGAAAAATTCGGTAGTACTTTGACTTACTAGTGTCCTAAGTTACGAGTTTTTCGAGTTACGAGCTGTCCCGTGGTCAATTTTTTTTGCTTTGTGTTGAGAGCTAAAATTTGAGATACGTGTGAGCTTCAGATACGCTTATGTTAGTAAGTCCACTAAAAACATTTAAGTTTCCAAAGAAAAATATAAAAAGATTAAAACATATTACAACACATAATTCATTGCATTATATTTTATTGTTTTTTTTTAATACAAGACAGTGCTATTTTTCTTATTTAAAAAAGGTCACAAAAAATTAGTGTGTTTTAGGGTGGGGGCTGGAACGGATTAATGGCATTTCAGTTTATTTCAGTGGGAGAAAATTGATTTGATAGACGAAGAAACTGAGTTACAAGCGGAAACTCGTAAGTCAAGGTAAGTCAAAGTAAATCTATTTTATAATGCATCACAGTTTAAAAACAATGAAGGAAAATAACTTGCAACGTCCTGAAAAATGATTGTTGATTTCTGAGCAGAGAATATCCGCCAGCTCTTAGTGCTGTTCATACACCCTTTATTTTGGAATATGTGCCCGTATTGATCATTATATGTGATCATTATATGTGATTATTATGTGTAATCATTATATGGGATCATTATATATAATCATTGTATGTGATCATTATATGTGATCATTATATGTGATCATTACATGTGATCCTTATATGTGATCATTATATGTAATCCTTATATATGATCATTATATGTAATCCTTATATATGATCATTATATGTGATAATTATATGTGATCATATGTTTTAATTCGAATGTGTCACTTATTTAATCTTGAGTATGTGGGTTTTGTTTGGTTTGGTTTCTTTGTTTAATGGCATATCAACCTTCGTGGGTTATCTAATGCCAAATACATCCTTGTAGAAGAACAGTAGTGGCACTATTTAACCCATAGTTGGGGAGACGATGGGTGTTCATAACTTTCTCAGGAGTATTAGTCCGAAAGTGAACGCAATAGCTCGACTGGAGTTCGAACTCGCTTACGACGATGTCGCAGTCCAGTACTTAAACCACTACGCCACGGGGACTAAACTGAAACACATCGAGGGAGTCTACCCCCTTTTAACTAGCGCTAGACCGAGGATATTGCTTTGGCATCTGACGTGGAGCGCCACACCTACCATCAGCTATTCACTTTACCGAACAGATCCCTGTGCTACACATACGCTGAGTTGATGAGGGCCGGTATAAAAACAACATATCCATTTCATGGCTCTAAGACATTCCTCATTTAGTCGGATTGAGAACTTTTTAGAATCCCCATATATATGGCGCGTGGTGTAATGGTTACCGTTGTATGAAATGGACACGACGAGACGAGTTCAAATCCTGAACGAGGTTGTTAGCATTTCACATAGCGCTTGGGAAAGTCAAGAATATAAATCTCTCTCTAGCTATGGGTAAATAGTAGGGCAGACTGGGTTCTTTAACCTTGGTTAGGCAACCAGCCTAGGAGAATGAAAACTCTGAATTCAAATCTGTTAAACCCTGCTTAAGAAATTGACCTTGTGTCACATCTTACTCGTGCGCAGGATGTTGATATATATATATATATATATATATATATATATATATATATTGAAAAGTTGCATAATGTAGCAAAAGGAAGAAGCTTTGTCGGTACCTACCCAAGAATTGCTCCCCCACTATTTTGTAAATTTACCTGTATTCTGAGAGATAGAGAGAGAGGTGGGGAGAGAAAGAAAGCAACAGGTAGAGGGAGAAGGGGGAGGAAAGAGAAAGAAAGCAAGAGAGAGAGAGAAGAGAGGAGAGAGAGAGAGAGAGAAGGGAAGGAAGGGAGGGAGTGTGGGTATGAGAGAGAATTGGTCACCATTTTTTTCAGTTCGTTACCTGGTATTGAGAGAGAGAGAAGAGAGAGAGAGAGAGAGGGAGAGAGAGAGAGAGAGAGAGAGAGAGAGAGAGAGAGGGGGGGTTACTCATTTGTGACAATCCCAGATTTTTTTCTTTATCACACTATTTCGTCGAATGTGCGCATATACCAAAGAGTAAATGAAATAGATTCGCTTTTGTCCCGCTCAAGCATTTTCACCTGTAGAATAATATTACTTCGTCATAAAAGACACCAATAAAATAATTAGCAGGTGTTTATTGAAAAATACAAAATGGCTAATGAATAAGTAATTAGAAGTATTTGTTGTGAGACACAATGCAATTTAGCGTGTGAATTGAAA
Source organism: Doryteuthis pealeii (assembly GCA_023376005.1). Taxonomy (NCBI): domain Eukaryota; kingdom Metazoa; phylum Mollusca; class Cephalopoda; order Myopsida; family Loliginidae; genus Doryteuthis; species Doryteuthis pealeii. The sequence goes on from CM042146.1 coordinate 108,152,447, forward strand.
CATGCCCGGATGACCAAAACTGACAAGCTCATAACAAACAGGTGTCATCAAAGACTTTGAAATCTATCTATCTACACAAACACACACACACACACACACACACACACACACACACACACACACATATATATATATATATATATATATATATATGAAGAGCAGCTATCTGTGTGTATGTATGTATGCATGTCCAGAGGAAACTACAAAAATTAAACAATTAACGACAAACTAAATATAACTAACGGATCTTCAGGACTAAGAATTATCCTGAAATTCCGTTAGTTGAAACCTGAGTAGGTAGTTCTGGTGGGTCTTTATATATATATATAATATATATATATATATATATATATATATATAAATGTGTGTGTGTGTGTGTGTGTATCTGTATTTCTATATCTATCTATATATTTAGAGGGTAAACCCCAAAATAAATCCGGAATCGGAGTCCCTCAAAGTGGTGTAATGCTGAAATCCAGTGTTACCCAGCAACTCCTGCGACACTAACATTGCCAAACTGCATTGGCTTCTTACCTTTCCTTTGGATCACAGTGGCAGTGTGGAGAGGGAGAATTTGTTGCTTGGCAACAGCTCATTGTCCATATGAACCCGTCCAGTTTTACGTAGTTCCATTAAAAAAATGGACACTACTTCATCATCCCTCGTGGACGAAAAGATGCCAACACACACACACACACACCACACACACACACGCCTATATATAATATATATTATATATATATATATATATATAAACATTCATTATGATTTTATATTTATTTTTACTTTAATTAGAGCAAAGTTGAGAGATTAGCATTGGGCGAATCAATAAGTCCGTAGCCTGACATGTAGCTATTAACGGAATTTTAATCTGAAATGTTCATTGTATAAATTTCAATCTACATGAGTTATTATTTAGTAGAAGCGGCTACCCAGCGTCGCCTGGGTAGAGTAGGTAGCAAAAAGTTATTCTCGGAGATCCATTATTACTGAATCACGAGTTGGATTCTCGCAGGATGCCCCATTAAAATCCCTATTTAAAAAAAAAAATACGTTGTGTTGATTCAGCCACTCTGAAAAGAAAAGTTATTGTCTACTTTATAAAATGTTAAATGCAGAAGAAATTCTTGGCTGTTATTATTTAAATTTTATTTTTTAATTATCTTCACAAATATAAATCAAACCTTCATTATTTTTGCTCAAAAACCAAGCCCTGGTGATATCTAATGTGTATATATATTTACTTTGTCGTTAATTGTTTTATTTTCGTAGTTTTATCCGGACATACACATACACACAGCTGCCCTTTTATATGTATATATTGTAGAATCAAATAAATTATAAGGAATTCTTGTTTTTAGACCGCGCATACTTATTGATATAGTTATTTACTAAGCATAACTTAGATATGCACAAGGCCAGAACTATGGGGCGCCCAATGGAGAATCGAACTCATTAACAATGGTCTGCGAATCTAGCTTGCTAACCATTACACCAAGTGAAGCGCCCAGACTTATTGATATAGCTTCGTCAAATGCAGCACAATTGTTTATTTTGAGGTGATTTGTTTAAGTTGAAATGTGACGCCTAAAAAGGTGAAATGTTTATAATATTTAAGTTGTACTTACCATGATGAACTGTTCGTCATAACCACTTTCTGACGCGAAAATGTCCAGGTAGTTTATGAGGAATGTTAATATAAAACAACTGAAAAACAAAGACAAAACAAAACTTCAGTTTAGTAATATTTCTGACTAGCAGGACCTGTGGATATACCACAGTAATGATAATTTAATTATTACAACGTTAATATTGCTATTGAAAATATTCAATATGTAAAAAGTATAATAATCTTGATTTTAACTATTTCTCTCTCTCTCTCTCTCTCTCTCTCTCTCTCTCTCTCTCTCTCTCTCTTTCTTTCCTTCTTTTCATTATGTTCGATTGAAACAGATTAAGCGTTATCGCTTCCGCGCTTACTCCCTCTCTCTATCTTTCCCCTACTCACTTTCTTTCTTTTTTTTTCTTATCATATTTCTATGTAGCATGTCCTTTTCTCCTCTTTCTCCCTTTATAATGAAAACGGAATGGTATATTATTTAGCTGTGGTGACGACACATCATAAAAAATAAGAATTCGGCAGATATAGCAACATGAGATAATTAGGATTTACAGATTTGCATTTCATGTTGGACGATTTGGACGCGTCTCATTTTTAACCAGAGGGGTTGCAGATAATAACGGACGGAAGATTTAGTAAACAAGCGTATTAATATATAGATAATGTCGGATTGTTCCATTGGAATACAAGAAAAATTCCCGGGAGTGGGGTCCAGTCTTTGAGGATCTCTCTCTCTCTCTCTTTCTCTCCCCCTCTCTCTCTCTACCCTCTCTCTACCATCTCTCTCTCTCTCCATTTCTGGAAATTCAACTTTGAAAATATGTACCTGTGATGTGCAATATTCTATAATGAAATGATATTACACTTACTGACGAAATATAGAATACATTTGGGTAAATACTTTAGTCAGCGAGTCGGTAGAGCGTTCAGCTGTAACTGACTTAGTGAAAAAGAATGTAGGTCGTAGCACATAGTAGATATTTTTAATATCTTATTCTGTTTTTCAGTTTAATTCTCTATTCATTGTTATAATTCTTGAATGATAAAATTAACCGAAATAAGTTGTTAAGTCAATCATAATTGAATAGAATATAAACTTCTAATTATATCATAGAAAATTACGTTCGGAGGTTAAAAATTTGTAAGCAGAAACATTTCCTATTCATATGTTAAATTGATGAAAAACAAAAACAAACAACTATTCATTTACGTCATTTAACATCATAACAGTGTTAATTGCTAAACAAATCTCCTCTCTCTTCTCTCTCTCTCTCTCTCTCTCTCTATATATATATATATATATATATATATATATATATATATATATAATATCAAGATCTACTGTTGATAGTATTTTAAATCAGTAAAATACAGTGATTCATGCACACGAATTCAGACCAATATCGATTTCAACTATGAAATATAATAAAATAGGGTAAACATTCATGATTCTGAGCAAGCCTGTATCAACAAGTATATATATATATATATATATATATATATATATATATATATAATATAAAGAAACGTGTATATTAGAAAGGTATATATATTATGTATATATATAACAGAAATGTATAAGAAAAATGACTCAACGCGTACACGCACACACACACACACACACACACACACACGGTTAAGTAGTGGACATTTTTTGAAATCATAATACCATAAAAGTGTTTCCATAAGATCTTCCCATTTTTTTTTATTTCCCCTTTTATATTTTAAAAACGCGGTATAGAGTACCCACCGAGGGAAACTTTAAGTCAATTGAGACTCTAGTCGGTTAGAGCACCCGCAAGAAATCGCCAAGGTTCCTGATTTGATACTGGTTCCCGCAAACTCAGCGTATCAGTAGCACAGATTGGGTAATCTGATCTGTGCGGTTAAAAGTGGGGAGCTAACGATAGGTATGTCGCTCTACCTCAGCAAAAAAACAATCTCCATGGTCTATCGCCAGCGAAAAGGGGATAGACTCCCTTCGCAGTTATGGCTGATACCGACAATAGGCCACTCTGCCAACTTACCTTTTTTTATTAAAGTAAGTAAAATCGGCGGAGTGGCCTATTGTTCGGTATCACTGAACAGCGAGGGAGTCTATCCCCTTTTCGCTATATATGATGGCCATATCATGCTGAGTAGGCGGGACCGGTATCGAACCAGGAACCTTGCGATTCCTAGGCGAGTGCTGATTGAAAACGAGAGATTAATTTATCCCCAAGAAAACACTTTGAGAGTGAAGAATAAGGGACGGAAAAAAATAAAAATGACCCCCCACCCCCTAACCAACAACAAAAGAAAACAAAAAGAAATGAAGAAAATAATAGATAACACTGCGCCTGCTTCTTAGTTTAATTTTTTTTCCCAAAGGTCAAAGGTTTACCAAGGATATATAATCGCTATTTTACGCTGAATTCAAAAATGCCATTCATTGTGTTTTTGGTCAGGTCTGGTTTTTAAGATGTGCTAACACTTCACAACACGTTTTACATAATAATTAACACTTATTCAAAAAGCCTGGGTAGACTCTACTTGTCACAAGCTATAATATGTTCTATACATTTCAAGTAAGAGCTTATATCTTAGAAATTTGATCTGATTAGAAAAAATGAGTTTGAATTTTTGGATTCAGCGTAAAAAAAAAAGAACTGCCTTAAAATCAAGCTATGATAATATTCGACATTTTGAAAACATCGCAGCAGGTTGCAATTAGAGACTTGGAATACTTACTCAAAAAACGGTAAAAATAAAACATAAAAACAACAAGTCCACAAGACGAAATCCGGAATGTGGCCAATTCATGTTTTTGGTATCCAACCAGCGCCAAAACCCAAGAAAAAGGAAAATACGAATTTCCGTGGCTGTACTGGAAAAGAATAAAAGTTAGACAGCCGTGCGTTTAGGCAAAACCAAATTTTGAATGACAACTTAAGCGAGGATGAATTAATAAACAGCGAAACACAAACAGAAAATACAAGAGGGCAACATATTCATCCACCATCCGTTGTATAAAAGGCTTAATGTAAGTTAATTTAGATGTAGGCCATGTTAAGTAAGTCCAATTACTCTATAAACATGTGGAGGAAGGAAAAGAAGGCCGACCAAGACAGGAAAGAAGTTAGATGGCAAATTGGCTCTGTTGATGTCTGAGGATACCAGTAACAGTTGACAATGTTTTTTTACCCACTTAAAAATATCCTTATTATATGGCTTCGATGTGACATTGCAAACACATGTCTACAGCGCACAGGAATACACAAGACACACACATACATACACACACATTCATACACACACACAACATACAACATATATATATATATATTATATATATTATATATGGGTTGGTGGTTGCGTTTGAAGGCTATCACAATACAACGGGTGAGAAAAAATGAGGGGTAACTTATGATGTTGCATGTTAAATTTCCATAAGTAACAACCCCGTAGATTAAATTATGTCAAACATTTCTCTTTCTTAGGAATCTTACAAAATGATTTTTTGAGTTTTGTCCCGGCCGTGTTTACTCACTTTTCCTAATCTCAATGGCTGAACACAACCCAGGGCTCAATGGGTGGACACAACGAGTCACCGTTTTTTTCTAGAATATATATATATATATATATATAGCTATATATATATATATATATATATATATATATTTTGGGAGAATATGTGCTTAATTAGAGTCATACCTAATTTGTGAAAAATTAATTAATTAATTAGGTACGACTCTAATTAAGGCACATATCTCCCAAAAATGGGTCGGGGCAAAAAAGCCATTCCAAACATACCTTGTTTAAAACTTATCATATATATATATATATATATATATATATATATATATATATATATATATATATATATATATCCTCGTTAGAACAGTAAGTCTATAGTTTAACGATAAAAAAACAATAAGTATCTATTATAAAACCGGATACTCTTTTTTAGTCAATGCACAAATTAAATCATAAAGCACCGGTTTCCTGTTAGATCACCGAAGTTAAGCAGCGATGAGGCTGTTCAATACTGAATTGGTGACCACTTAAGCAAACAACAAGTAATGTTAGCAACCGGGTGTCTTTTTAGACACACACCACCACACACACACTGTTCCATATATATAGGTATTGATTCTGACCTAATTCAAAGACAATTAATCTGCACTAGGGTTTACGTGACTGACCTATACACCCCCCAAAAAAAACAACAACAAAAACAGAAAAAAAATTCATCGGATCGCCTGTCTAAAAATAAAAAAAATAGATCAATAGATAAAAAAAAAAAAAAAAAAAAACCTAAAAAATAACCCTGCCGTGAACAAAGCCACGCATCTCTGATTCGTCAACCGGTGGTATTTACCGAAATTGTCAAATAAAGATTTATTTGTTGATATGATGAGTAAAATATCCAGTCAGTTGGCTTTTTTGGTGATCCAAAAATTCTGTTTTGTATTTATATTTATAAAAAAATTGGCCAATTTCTCTGTTTTCAACCAGCTGATTAAATAATTAATAATATAATAATATAATAATAATAATAATAATAAAAAAAGAATTAAAATATAGTGAGTTTTAAAAGAAAAAAGAAACCTTCGGGCTTTAATCGTACCACGTTGCAGGGCAGTGCAGTTCAGACGGTACTCTCTCTGCTGAAAACTGTCATTCTTGGTATCTACCAAGACCTCTCACTTGGTTAGGATGTGACACAAGGTCTTTTTAGTGTGGGAAGCCAGGCAAAATCCAAAGCTCATGAGAGGTTAGTCATAAAAATACGTGGATCCCATCGGCATTCTCTGGGATCACGCTGTTAATCTGACCGAAGCCGACTGAATTCTGTTGAAAACCGTCATCCCCTCTCCCCACTCGATAGAAACGGGTTCGGCATTTATGCCTCTCAGCGGCGGAACCACTTCAGCCAACAGGGGTGACAGTTGTCTACGAGCCAACACTCACGACTAGGAGGTTGCTAGTTCATTCTCTGTAGTCTCTCGCTACATAAAGATTGACTGTAATTCTTTTAGACTGCTTGTCTTGATGTCCAAAAATAATTACTTTACATGGCGCGCGCGCGCGCGCGCGTGTGTGTGTACATGTGCGCGTGCAGCCCTGCAGTTTAAGTAGTTTTTGTTTCTATTAAGATCGACCTAAAATTTCTTAGTTTTCGATTCTCGTAATGAAATCCATGTCAAATAAGAAAGACAAAAGAAACATTCCTGTTTGTCTTATCTCTTTTTGTGTTCTTCTACAAGAATGGCGTTGGCATTAAATAACACACAAAGGTTGACATGCCATTATAGAAAGAAACCGTTATTCATGCAAGCCGCGAAATAACGAAAAACAAAACAAAAAAAACCCCCAAAACAACCCCCTCTCCCCCCAAAAAAACCCTCCCCACAAAAAAAGAAAACGCTCCGGCTGCGTCCAACCTTTAACAATGTCATTAGATATGAATAATTATGAGTCTTGTTCGAAGATGCTGATGAGAATTTATCAAAAACAGAGTTACCTACCTTGCTACTTTTGCAAAATACTTGACTGTCGTCCGGGACTTTCGCGTTTTATATTATTGAATGCATATTGCGCCTGGATGAGGCCACAACCTATTAAACTGCAAAAAAAAAAAAAAAAGAGAAAGAAAAAGTTTTAATTTTAATGTATAAAATATCTTTAAATTCAACTAGCAAAAAAAGAAATCATCAGTCGTAAAATTTCGTTTTACGACACGACAGACACTAATCAAAACATAGTTTTTTTTACCGTATAATAAAATATAGAAATTTAATGTAGAAGAACACTATGTGACTGTTTCTTGTTTGTAAATAATTTTCTCGTAAAACACCATACGTTAGATAACTTTAAATATATATAAAAATAAAACACTATATAGGAATCAACAATAGCGCGTCATGTATTTATCAAAACTTGTTTTTTCCTAAAATAAGTTTATTGTTGCAAATAAATTCTGATATTATGAATTACAGGATTGTTCTTTATTCTATATAATTAATGTTTTGACTATAGGCTAAAACTCACATAAATTTACGCAATATTCTGGGAGTATTAGACGTAAGCAGTGACGTAGTTTCGATTACAAACTTGATACCGAATCTCCATTATATATAAATTTATTGGCAGTGGTAACAATTTAATTTACTGATTTCTTAAGTTTTCAGAATTGTTAAATTCATTGTGGACATACTTAGCACATGTCGCTAACCAATGACGTAACCATTCCAGTTCAGATGTACTTCCACAAAAAAAGAGAGGCAAAATGAGCTAAAGCACTCGAGTTGGTCAGATGCAATTGGTCAAAATGCTGCCATGAGGATGTTTGTTTTTATTTCTTTTTTGTTGTCATTTCTTTCTCATTTTTTTCTCAAACCAACACTCAAGAATAAGAGGTACCAGGCCACGTTTTTGAATTTTTTTTTCAATTAAATTTTTTGTTTTAAATTAACAATTTTTCTTTGTTGAAATTCGGTTAAAAACTTAGCATAAAAAAAATTAGAATTAAAACTTTTTAGGAATTTTCTCTGAATTTTTGGAGATGAGGCTGATAATTAGCTATCATTTGGATTTGATTCGCCGGACATTGTTAATACCCGAAGAAGGCCGCGGACACATCGGCCGGAAACGTTGTTACAGATAACAATGAAGAATGAGGACAATTAGTCCGAATAATACAAATAATACTAGAATATAGATTATTGTGAAATTTGATTTCATGCTGCATGAACTATTTAATGTTATTAAAAATAAATAAATAAAGTATATATATATAATATATATATATATATATATAATATATTATATATATATAAGGAACTTACCTTATGAATCCAGAAAAAGCAAACATCTCCGCCAAAAGGTAAACAAGAAAGCCAGGCGAAAAGGATCGTGAAGAGGTTTCCAAAACTTAAATAAACATATAATCAAATAAATATGAAATTTAATGATGACGGACGACAACAACAACAACCAATAATTAATAAAAATTAAATAATAGTTAATAATAATAATTGCATAATAATAATAGTAACAATAATACTGGATAATAAAATAAGTAACAATAATAATAATGATGAAAGAGAAAACGAACAGATAGTCAAATAACTGGGACCGATGCTAGGTGAATTGAAAAGCTGTGGAATATTAAGGGTCAAATGATTTACCAATGTAGTTGTGCACTTGGAACGGTCCCCCAAATTTTTGAAAACAGCCTGTTGGGGCAATTGGAAATCAGAGGAAAAATTGATATCTTCCAAACAAAGCATTTTGTTGGAAAATCGACTAGATACACAGAAGGCTCCTTGAAGATCTGAGAAGACTGGTGTCACTCACACTCACGTGCAAAGACCATTAGCTAACGGCTCGGGTTGAAAAATCACAAAAGCCGGGAATATAAATAATAATAATAATAATAATAATAATAATAATAATAATAATAATAATCAAATCCAAGACTTTTTAAAAATAACTGAAAGTAAAATTTTACCAGCAAGGCGATAGACAAAGCATTAAGACAAACAAATACCCGAATGCAAAGAAAAAACTACCGTGATCCAGAAAGACTCCCAAAATTACGTTTGCATAAGCGCTTAATAGAAATATTTTAAAAAAATAAACTGGCACTGTTTCCCTTAGCGTCAACTTGATGACAAAACAAAATAATAGTTAAACATTAAACAGTTTTACTAATTATTAGTCAGATATACCCTGATAAGGCTCGGGATAAGGACCGAAAGTTACTTGGGTCTGCCAATAATGCTCTATTGGAGAAATCATTTAATGCCTTGTCAAGATTGCTAACATCAAAAGAATTACTAGGAAGTTTTTTGAAAGAAGAAAAAAAAAAAGAAAATAATATAAGATTCTGTTTTATTTAAGTCAATTTTGTTTGAATATATATATATAATATATATATATAATATATAGTAAATTGAGTAAATTTTTGAATCATATTACCACGACCGACAAACTCGGCAAACACCATTTTGTCGACATCCGGAGCACTGGACAGCTGTCTTCGACCTCCTTTGTTTCTCATCAGCAGGCATACCACAATTCTCCGCCACTAGAGATTGAACGTGGACCACCAGTGTGAAGAGCGGGCGACTTAAACACACTGGGCCACCAGCCCATGCCACAAAGTGGAGAATGCCAAATCATTTCTAGCAATCGGTACAATAATTCAAATGCGCGCAGTCACCTAAACCTATATTACCATGTTATCCCATCGCAGATTTACAGAGGCGCAAGGGGCACCTCTAGGGACAACGACTTCCCAATTCGGAGCCTGAATCCTCAGAACGCAACCTAATGGGGCAAAGGGTAATGATTGAATTTTTGATATTGAATTTTTGATAGAGGAATATAATTATATATAATTGCATAATTTTTGAATCATATTACCACGACCAGACCAACTCGCCTTCACCCTGTGGTCCATTGGTTCAATCTCTAGTGGCGGAGATTGTGGTATGCCACTGCGTGATGAGACCCAAGGAGGTCGAAACAGCTGTCAGTGCTCCGGATAGGGTCGCAAATGGTTGTTTAACCGAGTTGTCTGCGTCGTGGTAATATGCATTCAAAATTATCCAATATTATATATAATATCCTCTATTGAAAAATTCAATTTATCAAAAATTTCAATATTATATATATATATAATATATACTATATATATATATTATATTATATATATATATATATGTGTGGTGTGTTGTGTGCGTGTGGTGTGTGTGTGTGGTGTGTGCACGTGTGTTTGTGTGTGTTGTTTGTGTGCGCTAAAATTGTTTGCCAAATTGTGTTATAGTGTCTGAAACTTTGTTAAATAAAGATCAAGGAAAGGCACAGATACGTTATAAAATATTTTCAAATGTTAAGAATGTTCATACAACCCCGTGGTGAGGTTTTTCATTACCATTAACGCATTCCTCTGACTTTAGTTTATTTTGTAACAAATACAACGAGCTCCCTGGGTATGATCCCCTTTCACCAGCGCCTAGACCCAAGGGAAATTGTTTTTTGTTTTTTTAGCGGTCTGAGGTGGCGAACGCAACAGCTACCATCAGCTTCTAGTCACTATATATCGCTACAGTGCTCGTGCGAGTGCCTACTCATACGCTGAGTTGCGTGCGGCCCCCAGCAACTATCTGCCTAACAGGCACACCTTTCAAAAGAAGCTTAGGGTGCCTAATTAGACTTACAGTCCCAAGTCCATGAACCCTATAGAGGTAGCGGCGCCCATCCCAGTAAGAATGGCAAACTCACAATGCTACTCTTTATGGGGCAAACCCTGCCGCCTATATATTCACAGAAGTGCAAAAAAGACGCCCTCATCTATCTGGATACGATTCTGTATATTTGGTCAGGCACAGCGCTATCTATACTATCTCTAAAGGCACAGGTGATATATAATATATATATATATATACCTATATAAGGGGGTTATTAGTAATTTTCATATATATATACGTGTCCTATCCCATGTCGAGCACCGCCAGAATCCGCGTAAATTCTTCGTTCAAACACGATTATATCTATCGCCTCACTCACACTATCGACTCTCTCTCTATATATCTCTATCTCTATAATACACAATTGTGGTCCCGCTGCGTGTTCGAGCGCTGCCTATTCATCGGGCGTCGCGCTGACAACCACATAGGCTTATATATCTCTCTCCGCCAACCAACAAACCCTTCATATATAATGTACCCTATAAGCGAGAGCAGCCCAGATGAGTATAGCGTATACGTATAAGTATAATATTACTATATACTACGTATCATAATTATATATATCATAAGGCTGCTGTAGCGCTAACAAGTCTCTACAAATGACTATATCTTTGATGTCTGCGGCAGCGCAGTATATCTCACAAAAGGCAATGCTTTATCACCAAGATTTTTTTAACGCGGACACATAGAAAACACACAGAGCTATCGACAAACAGACCGAGTCTGGATTGTTCGCACGAAAGACCCGTTCCTTGACGTTGCACTGAATTATTAATTATCTACTTGCAGCAGACCTGTTGGATATCACCACAGATTAATTAATTATTACTACAAACGTTTGCAGTATGTCTACATCTACAAAGCTATTGCCTAAAATAGTTCTTATGTCAACAAAGTATCAATAAATTCTTGATTTGAACTTTCTCTCATATCCCTTTTTTTTCTTTCTTTTCCGTTCTTTCATCTTTTATATCATCTGATTAGAAACAAGATATGCTTATCGCTTTCCCCGCGCGCTCACCCCATCCACGTCCTAGTGATTTCCCTCATAGTATCCTCTACTTGTCATATATCGTCTCTATTCTGTTGCCTTTCCCTAGTATCAGTCTATGGCGTCTCTAGTTTCTTACGCGCTTTCTTTCGTTGTCGTCAAGTGAGCAGAGACGGAGACCCTCACGTCTGCATTACCGAGACCTCTATATATCGCGGTGACCTGCGTCACACCTTTTGATAAGGAGCATAAGAACTTGCCTGGAGCACTAAGCAACTAACACATAGATAGATTATTATCTATGGACCCATCTCTACACTCTTTGCATTTGCACCTTCTTGACGATTTGGATTGGTTCTGATTTTAACATCGAGCCAAGAGCCCCCCAAGCCGCGCTTGTGTTCAAGTGTGGAGTGAGTACATCAGTACGAAGAGTGTTAAGCGTAGAGCAGAGCGGAATTGAGCAAGTAGTGATGCCAGCTATCACTATGTTCTTCATCTCCTGGGAGTTAATGACGAGTATCTATGCGTTAGTGACAACTGACTAGGTGTGATTCGACTGGTCGCAGTCTGTATACTGGACAGTACAACAATCTGCGCTCGGAGCGTACATCGTGGTGAGCGTACTTGCGTCGAAGCGTCTACTTTCTCAGCGATCATGCCATTGCCTAGGCACTTATTATCATTTCCACTCTGATCCCGGTGTACAATTTTTGGTATTATATTTTATACAACTGTTAAGAACTTGGTTATTCACCATTCTATGGTGAGTTATTATTTCATTCAGTTTATTATCTTATTTATATCAGCAACAAAGTGATCGCTAAGAAAGCCGCCACTCATTTCACTACAATATAGAACAGTGTGGTACTCTCTCACACATTTATGTAACGCATATTTTTTTATATTCTATAATCGCAAGACTCTTTTCTTGGCTCGTTGCTATCAGCCTCCATTACAGTGAGCCCAACTGAGATAGGCGATCTCAACCCCTGATAGTGATCAGTTAACAGACCATAAGTACAATATATACGCAACATCGCCAGAATTCTATTGTTCTTCTATGCTGCTATCATACGATATAGTGAAGCGATTGAAGTGATAAGCTGACATCCTTCGTGATAAACGCCCAACCAATACACACCATGGGATCTCTAAATCTACACTGAATGGAATATTTACCTGATAGTCTACTATTTATTTTATTCCCACTATTTATCATAAAACTTTCTTTTTCATTACAACACACGGAGATATAATTATACGAGAAACATACAGCATCAAATATATATACTTAAAAAAAAACTTCAACCAGGAAAACATGAGACCATAAATAGAAAGAACACGTAGTATATAACTATAGTAACAATCAAATTAACGCTATATGATTTATGATACTACGCTATTTTATTAGTAGTTAAAACTAAAACCAGATTGTGCCAAAACTATGTCTAATTTCTCAAACTATAACGCTTCGCGTCTGACATTTATTCATTGTACGATATAAGTAAAGAAATTATATATTAACTGCAGGACTGTGGATATACCACAGCATTATATGTACTCATTTATTACATAACCGCCTTTGCCTACTACCTTAACCTTTATATATAGAGCTATCTGCTCATTAAAATACGATAGAATGAAATTCATCATGAATGTAAATTAAAGTATACTAATACATCTTTGAGTCATTACACCGCCTCGCATCATAACCTCTAGTCTATTTACATATGAACTTTTCATATCTACGACTTACGATATATATTTCATTGATCAAGTTGATCTACTATGACCATAACTTGCAAAAGCGCTCACCCCTTGCTTCACTCTAACTGCGTTTTCTATTTCTCTACTCTCTTTCTGGTTCTTATAGTAGTTGTAATATATATAATTTTCTGATACACATGAGAGCTAGCATTCTAGTCCCCTGCTTCTACCAGCGATTATACTCAATATAATATATAAGTAAACACGGCATGCACTAGTATCACGAGATTTAAGACGTGAACTAAAACGAAGCTCAAACAATCTTCATTTTAACAGAATACTGCGGAGAGAATGCCCCTCGGAGTAGGATACCAACACAATTGAATATCGGAGTGTGCATAGTATTAGAGCTTAGAAATTATGACACGAGTTCTCTAGAGATACTTATGCACCGTATCGCTCCTTTTTAGTGAATCATGCTGAGAGCCTGTTCGCTTGAGCATCTAAAGCTGCCCGATAATTGCCTCAGAAATATCTTAGAGGAACATAAGTATGAATATACATATGTTAGAGCGTAATTAAAGTTTGAGGGAGGACTAGCGTACGACCCGAGGGTATATAAGGGTTTGCGCGCAGGCTAACACGTGGTGCGTCATTGTCAGAACAGCTGTTATACGGCTAGTAGCTGTTTCACCTTATCATTCGATCCTACGTGCTGTCACTATATATAGACAAGCATATTAGAAGGCTATTGATGAGTGTGGCTGGTGAAGCCCGCAGGCGGAGGCCCATTACCATGACTAGAATGATTGTGTGGGCGAATCCACGGTTTGTCGGCGTGCCGCTGGAATAGAGATTGGCCCCACAATGGGAGTTATACTGGCGTGTGTCTGATGTATTACGGAATGCGCGCCGTGGTTTTCGACTGCTAGCAGATGTGGCTGAGTGCCGTAGCAGGTACGTACTCTCGCGAGCGATGCATGACTTAAAATGAGTAGAAGATAAAGATATAGCCGGGGCTCTAAGCGCTGAAAAAATTCCATCGACACGGCCTTATATAAGCATTATAGCTTCGGGGACATAGTGCACTACTCAATCTACGTACCGTACAGCACGCTGTGCTTCTCTCGCCCGTCGGACAGTGAGAAATGAGTTTAACAGATGACCGACAAGCATGAGTAATTATCTGTATTGAGGTAGATTGTTCTCTTGCTAGTAATTAATCATTGCTATTTACCTATCAAATTTAAAATCTACACGCATGAGCTGGGCTTCCATTATAGAATCTAAGATAGGTAGCATATGAATTTTTGTAATCTCTAACCTATAATAATTTTTTGGTAAGATTAGTTCATTATGATATTATTTTTATACCCGATATATCCGAAATAGTTTATGTGTTTAGAGCACTATATATACATCACTTGTCATCCGATTGATCAGTCTAATCCAGAATATTCCTAGCTAGTAAGTCTGACAGTAGAAAAATGATAGTATCACGTTTTAATTCTCTCTACGGTACTGTGATCCTTTCCGTGGTTGTAGAATAAGTCAATATCTGCTGAATGATGACCAGCTTTTATATCTTCTCTTTCATCTTAATCATGTACTCGCAGTATATGGAAAATAACTCAGAGAATATTCCTTGCAATTAAAAATATTATAATTGTATATTAAATGATAATATAAGTTATAATTAATAAATTTATATATAGTAATGACAGTTATTAATCCATTATACTGTTGATCAATATCCTTGTTATAGATAAATAGAATTTTGTTTATGATCATCAGTTATGCATCTTGCTCAGTTATATCTAAGGAAGTTAGTACCTTGTACGTATATTAGATAAAACAATCATCGTCTCTCTCATATTTCTTTAAGATATTAATCTCCTCCTGTCTGTTAGCGATCCTAGTTGTTGGTTCATTTCAATGAAGAGCAAGGAAAGTCCTCCACCAAGCAAGTAACTTTCTGTAGCCGACAATTTATCATATAGATTAAGTTAAATACATGTTTAAGCGGTTTTATGTAATCAAATTGGATCAATTCAGTTTACTCACCATTTGCTAGAGCCAAGTCTAAGGACGTAAATATAGTTATAGTATATATTTTATGACAATCACAATAAAAAGCATAAAGTATACTAAGCATCCTGTGTAATTAAAACTGTACTCCATTTTACTAATTCTAATCTGCCAAAAGGTATAAATAAGTTCAAGTGATACACTGATTCATATTAGATGGAATAACTATAGATACATACATCTATCTAATACTATTAAAGAGATCAAGAAGACAATTAAACATATAATATATATATATATACACTGCAAGAATACTACATGGATCAAAACTGACATGAGGATTAAAACTGTGCATATGTACATTTTTCCCTACTTCCAAGTCAAGTGAATCAATAGACTAAATGATATATAAATTAGATACCATATATCTGTTCTACTTTCATTAGAAAACCGATCACATGACAAGGATTAAAACTGCATATTAATTTATTCAGATGAGCATCCAATATATGATTCACTAAACTGTATGCACTATGGAAAAAAGAAAAAAAAAAAAAAAAAATAAAAAAAATGGATTAAAACTTAGATACTGACATCTTTCTACGCAGGAAACCACTGAAGTCAACTGACAAGATTAAAACTGCATACATCTTTCCTACTTCAAGAAGATTCAAACGTTTTATAGCCACAATATCCATCTATAAACTAGAGCATTTAAAACTATCAGGCTTAAATAATAGCTAACTTCGAATCATAACATTTAGCTATGTTTTGTGGTTGAGAAATATAATATTTCAGTAACTGTTTAAAAGCCCCGATTATTAATTATCATTTTTATTATAAATTTCCAATATTTGATTATTGAAATAGGCTTGCTTATCTGTTTTATATAAGTCGTATATAAACTAGTTTATAAAACGTTCACTCACTTTTTATTGCCTATATGCTCTAGCTTATATGCCCTTAGTGAAGCTACTAATTCTTGAATCTTGTACTCACTAGTACGTACAACATATTCACGAACTCTATATCACTGTGTCACTCTTATACTAAACACATCGTTTCTTAGTACTATAGCCACTTGAGGCATATAAGTGTTCAAGCAAATATTATGTCTTACACCAACATATTCTAAACCAGACCTAACATTGGTTAAATAATACCTTTAGGCTAATGAGTTCTCAGCATATATATCTAGGTGCTAATCCACCTGAGCACATGCGTATTTAAACCAGTCATATACTAATAATACGTTATAGAGCTTGAGTACGCGAACCTGAGCGCCCTACACACCCATCACAGTAGTGCCGCTTGTAATTGGCATACCTAGACACGCCTCTGCCCACACTCAGCAAATCGTAAGGAATGCACCGATCGACCACATTCTGTGCAAGACAAGTAACGAAAAGCTGATGGTTACGGAGTCTGGCGCCACTCTACTTCTAGACAGTCTAAAAAGCGACTAATTTCTCGCTCTATGGTTCATCCGTATAGCGCCAGGCGTGAAAAGGCGGATAGACCCCCTTCGATTAGATACACTTCTGAACTAGCACCGGACTTAGCCATCCCACTCGGCCATTACGACTTTACTTTTTACTTACTATTCTCCGCTACAAGGAATGCATTATATATTATCTATGCCTACCAGTAAAGCTGAGTCGTTTACCGGTAATTCCATATAATAAGGCAGACGCAGGCCCTCCACTGGGGTGCTCTATACTTCTGCGCTGCTTAGCTACTTGCCACAGTGAATTGCATACTCATGATACGGTCTTATATAATTAATGAGCCGAAGAACACAAGGAAAGACTTCATGAATTCATAAACTTACGTGATTTATAAGATGAAATTTTGACAATCTTTTAGAGATATGCAATTGTCTATGTGAATCGTCGAATACGTGATCTTCTGTGTGTCTTTGTGTTCTGTTTTTCGGACGGCATATCAACCTCGAGAGGGTCATGTGTGAATGCCGATAAGTTTTGCAATAAATCAATTCTTTAGATGTGATACACATTTTTTTTATAAATACATTTTCTATTTTACCACATAGCTTCGGACTATACCTAACAAGTACATACCACTCCAGGTCATGATGGACCAGGATACAAATAGTGAATGAAGGCAGTTGCTCCACATTCCCCAAACCATCCAGAACTGGATAACCTCTAACCATCATATAGAGTATTATACGGTATTCACAGCGACATGTATAGACCCTTCAGCCACCGCCTTCTTAGACCACTACATATATGATAAAAAGGCGTTGGGGGCTGCCTAAGGGCAATAGAAGGGTTATATGTATGGCATGAAGTTCATTATAGAAGTGTTCTAGAGGACTATGACATGACCCAGAAACCAAACTTACGTGTTTGAGTCCGTTCGCTTATCGTATAATGCCTGGTCAAAAGGACACCCATTAGAAGATTTTAATGAGCTATGCAACTAATTTTCTACTTGCCCGAAATGAAAGCCAAAAAGATTCCTAACACTGCAGAATTATTACTACTAATATTTTAAAAAAAATAGAAAAAAAGGGACACTACTACCGACACATCCAGTACAGACTAGAGATAGAGGATCAAAGATAGAAGAGTGTTGCAGGTCATGGACTGCTCATACCACCAACGACTCCGTCCTAAGCATCACAGGTATAGCCACCACGCGCCAACAGGGCCCCATAGGGGGCAGTCACCCCTTCTGCAGAGTGCAGTCGTGATATTCTAACGCCCCAGCCAACAGGGTGCTAGAAACAGAGAACTTTTGTCCACTTAACCTTTAACGCTGAAGTAAATTTGATATATAAAAGCACCACACGCAGCCAGCTAAGTGTCCCCATAAGGAAACCACCAATGAACATTACCACAGAAAACTAGCGACACCAGTGCAACCTATAAAAAAAGAGGAAAAAATCTTATATAGGATGAAGATTCAGAGTATTAGTCTATCAGTAACCGAAACTACTCCCTGTTCAATACACAAAAAAAAAATAAATACATGAGATACAGTCACAAATAACACAAAAAGTATTCAAGATGGTGCCGCATTTTCCTAACCCACGGCCAAAAAGATCTTATTATAATAAGATTCGGTGTCTTGTCTGTAACCCGAAACTACCGCCAAACCTTTTGTCCCAACTGATCACTGAGTATAATATACAGTAACAAAAAGTGTGACCAAATAGTAATTTACTCAAAGATCATTAACAAGGAAGAAACTGAAGATTAAACATTTCTATATAAAATTTCAATAGATAATTTGTCGGCTAAATTAATACAAGAACAGAATTTTTTCTTAGAAATAAAAAAAATAATTCAAATTATGTAAGATATATCCAACTATTCTTATTTTTCCCCAGTCTAATACAATTCTCTCTAATGCTCAGGGCAAAAATGGTCCACGTATGAAATTCTTTATCATATTCAACAGTACTAATAGTATTACATTTCAAGCTATTTAAGAGAGCACTAAAAGCCAATGATTGGAGCCATTATAATAGCTGGAATGAAGCTAGACCAGATAATTAATTAAAAGTTTAGCGCACAATCGACTTTACTAAGCGCTAATACTTCTGTTAATAAGACCACATCGTCCCAGTACTACTATGGTGTCCAATTTACTATCCTACGTCACTCTGAAGGTGTACTAATGGTGCTGCATGTCGCTTACTAACCCACAGTCTACAATTCAGTTTTGCCCCATAGGGTGATATCTGTGCGTTATTTTATGCTCACGCTCTGTCATCAGGTGCTTCGCTACTCAAGAAGGAGTCCTGTTCTTAGTTTTCGTATCTCCTCCTACGTCCTTGCGTACTAGGTCCGTTGGCGGGTGTGTCTTGCCCGTTTGTTCCTGAGTCGTACATCTACGCGTATCATTGCCGCTTATCCTAGTGTATCTTTAACCTTCTTTAGCTCGATACACAATAGAGATCAAATTAGCAGTATTTCTTCAGTGATCCTAGTCTCGAAAGATTGTCGCTCTAACAGATTATTGAAAGCAATTCTTCTAAGTTATCAGATATACTGCGTCTGTAGAATTATGGAGAATTCATGTCGGGTGTGTAACGTGTCCGTGCTATACCGAAACTTCTCTGTTCAGTGGTGCGCAATTACATCCTAATAACCCCCAGGAATTCAGCTAAGCTTAGTATTAAATAGCCATTTATATTATTATCTAATTCATGTATATATTGTGAATTCGAGTAGTCAATATACTCTCCTACTCTCTCTGCCTATTTCACAATACATAGAGCAATCACTAGGATCTATTATTACTATTTCCCTATGACAATTCTGCAGTATAGCTTCTTGTGACTAATTTGATCATACACCCCACGTTTGTGTAGTGCCGTTTATCTTGAGCAATCCTGCTTAA
>CM042146.1:108172509-108185009 GCA_023376005.1 Doryteuthis pealeii
TATAATATATTCTCGAAAACTACTTAATATCTATACATAATAGATATAATTATATATACTATATATATATATTTATCATATATATTTTCAATGACCACTGAACTAGATAAAAATACCCAGAAGTTCCAAATTTTCTGCAGAAGAGCGGAAAAAATAGTCTTTTTCCCCACCCTGGACCACAAGCGGAAGTAAGAGAACTCTTCCTTTTTCACTTGAGACATACATCGATTTTTTCGTGCTCCGTTATGGGGATGTTTTAACTAGTCTCGTGATTGCGAGATAGTGGTAATGAATGGAATTTATGAGAAAAAGATTAACCTAATCTTCCTCTCTTTCACAGAAAAGACCACACAGAGCGAGCGAGAAAAAACAACCCCTTTATGTCTATCTGCAACCCACTATTCTTTCGTATTGTTTTTTTTAACCCACTATTTTGAATGTTGCCTTATTAGCTGCCCCGCCTACCACAATACTACATAAGCCTTTTATGGTGCCTGACTATGCTACAGGAGATAAGGAGGTTCATACCTTTCCCAAGGGTATTAGTCCGAAAGTAATTGTAATTTGCGCGACTGGAGTTAGAACTCGCTTACCACAATGTCGCAGTCCAGCACGATTAACTAATACTACACGTGGACTCCACCTTTCTGTTGGTCATAATTCTTGGACCTCCTTCTAGAAATCCATCGCAGACGACGATGACCTTATTCCATGGAGTGAAACGTGTGTGTGAGATATTTTAAGTGGAAAAAGGGTGCACGGACCTCAGTCCACTGTCTTGGCAGTCCGGCAGTTGGTCCAGTAGCAGGGGAAGGTCCGGGACAACTGGACGGCCGAGCTGCTGTAGAGTGCTGTCTCAGGTAGTATTGATTCACTTCTCAACGAGAGGCAAACCATCCGCAAGAACCAGTTGTTAGCCTGAATATACCGCCAGGTACTCGGACCACACACACATCGCACATAATTCATCATAGTAGCATAGATAAGATCAATACTACCTTTTTCTCCCACCGAGTAGCTAAATGCAGTGGCTAGTATAAAGTTACTAACTTTGCTTAGTCTGGCCATAGATATCAGGTTGCTTATTGTACTTGCTGTTCAGAATTGTTTAACTATCTAAGCATTAGACAAGGCTTATCGCTGCTTAGCTTCCACGATCTGGCGGGAAAATACGTTATCAGCGTAATGTCACTAGAAACAGTAGTGATTCGCAATAGAGTGAGTTGTTTTTATCTATATAATAATACTCGTGTTCCTTAATCTTCCGACCATTGTCATCTTACAACACCTTCTGGTTAAAAATGAGACCGTCCAAATAGTCCGAAATTAAATGCAAATGTAAATCCTGATTATCTGGTGCTGCTTTTCCGAGGAAATTCTTATTTCTTATGAGTATCGTCACCTCAGCTAAATAAGGAAACATTCCGTTTTTACTATAAAGAAAGAAACGGAAGAAAAGGACATGCTACACAGAAAAAATATTATAAGAAAGATGGAATGCAAAAATTTAAATCCTGATTATCTTGTATCGCTTATCCACCGAATTCTTATTTCTTATGAGTGTCGTCACCTTAGCTAAATAATGAACCGTTCCGTTTTTATCATAAAGGCACAAAGGGAAGAAAAGGGACATGCTACACAGAAAAAAATAATAAGAAAGAAAGATAGAAAGATCTCTCAAGTGAACATATCAAACGCTTTACTAATTAAGTTATCATACTGTTGTATATCCATAGTAAATAAATAGGTATTTCAAGCGTCAAGTTTTAGGTAAAAGTCAAGAGAACCCCATCGATATTTGATGACGATATCAACTCTTAAGTACTAGACTAAGAAACATATAGGATTTTATTGGAGTAGGGTAGGATGTGACACAAGGTCACAATTATGGAGCATCCAGCGGGGATAGAACTCGCTATTCAATAGTAATGGATCTAATAGACTAGCTTGCTAACCATTACACCACGATGGGACGCCCAAAACATTAACCCAGAATAATGGTCTCGTTGCACAAGTTCATTATTTGAAATACGGATTAGCATAAATCGATTAGGAAGATAAGGATTAGCACAAATTGATTTTCATACACCTTGATTATCGATTAACACAAATTACCAAGGAGATTATTTAATGTTTATCTCCTTAGGATTAATGATGGTCTGCATGAAAGGTAGCAATGAAAATTTTCATTTATTATTAAACTCGGACCCTGACAGCTCGAGACAAGCTAGGATCATTTTCACAAATGCCATGATTTTCATTATCAATGCTCAGTTAATGGCTGGCTGGTTGGTTGGCTGTTTTTACGGCAAGGCAACCCATTGTATCATTTTATGCCGAAGATGTTTTCATTTTATTTGTTGGGTGTTGGCATCTTCCCGTCTTCTAAAGACGATGGTGTAGTGTCCATTAAAAAAAATCTGCAACTGCGTGAGCGGCTGAACAGACCAATTTTTGAATGTCAATCTCTGGTGCAGTGACTGCAAACAAACAATGATGCTTGCTGGAGATGCTGTTGTCTCTCCTTCCTTCCTTTTGGCTCTCTTTTCTGCGGCGGCTTCTTTCCTCTCTTTTTCACTCCTTTTCGTTCCTTGTTTGACGAGGAGTCGCACGATCTTCTGTACAAGCCTCCCATGTGTTGGTGTTAATGTGGCACGTCTTCTTGTTTCTCTTGCAGACATCCTTTATTCTATTTATTCTCATTTTTTTAAAACTCATTTTTTCTAATTGGACACATAGCCTAGTGGATAAAGGAGTTAGTATAAGACAGTTCTAAGTGACAGTTATCTCTAGACTGCAGGTTCAATCCTGGTCAGGGGCAGCATTAATATAGAATAATGATTAACACAGCTTAACACCTGTACCCCAGCTATGGTTAGCGGAATATGAACAAGATAGCCCCATGGACTGAATAAAGGGTTAGGTTCAAAGTTCCGTGATGGCTCCCGATTACGACGAGAAGTTTCCCGATTACGACAAGAAGGTTCCCGAGTCCGAAAAGAAATACCCGAAGAAGGCCGGAGGGCACATCGGTCGAAACGTTGTACAGATAACAATGAAGATGAGGACAATAGTCCGAATAATCCGAATAATACTAATTATCAAACCTCATCTCAAAAATTCCGAGAAACATCATTTTTCTATTTAATCCATAGATGGGACCCTAACAGGTACTACCACTGCGTGTCAGAGGGGACCTGGGAGTAATGGTGATGAAGAGTTGCTCCATATTCAGCAGAATTCCAGAATTGGAACTTAATTATCAGATAGAGTTTAACGTCATACCCAGGACACTAAGACATTCAGACACCACCTTCTTGCACATATATGATTAAAAGTATTGGGGATTTGTGATGAGGGTAATAGGGTTGGGACAATCATATAGGTGTTAGAGCTTGACGTCACCAGCCGATTGATCGGAAGGAGCCTCTTCGACCGCCCGTCTAGCCTAAGTAAGGGTCAAAGACTGCTCAGCCACCAGGGTTCCATTCTTAAGCATCACGGGTCACCAAACAATTGGCCCCACAAATTAATGACTTCGTGTTTATAAGACAAGGGTCGACTTATACAAGAGACAGTTAGACACAAGTATATCAGTTTTCAAGGGAATCATAATAAAAATTTTGCATAATTTTTGAGTGAACAAAAACTTGTGTGAAGACAATGACAATAAGCTATACATCCAAATGCATGATCACCCTCCATATATATTATATATATATATAATATATATATATATATATATATATATATATATATATGTGTGTGAATAAACTCGAACTTAATCCGACAGTGTGAATATGATATATTGAAAAAAACAAGGATGTTTACAAATGCATGGGCTCATCAGGAGAGAATGTCCAACCCGTTTCGGGGCCTTCCTCTATTCGGTTTTAAAAAGCAACATCGGCCCTCCTCACTGATGTGAGGACCCTCACAATATCTGCATCGACCGCACGTGGATCGGTCTTCAACAAAAATAAGACGGGAAGAAATTACCGTGAGCAAAAAACAGAACGCTGCTAGTCAAAAGTTGTAGACCGATCCACGTGCGGTCGATGCAGATATTACGAGGGTCCTCACATCAGTGAGGAGGGCCGATGTTGCTTTTTAAAACCGTTAGAGAGGAAGGACCCAAACGGTTTGCACATTCTCTCCTGATGAGACCATGCATTTGTAAAACATCCTTTGTTTTTTCAATATATCATATTCATATATATATTATATATATATATATATATATATATATATCTGACGGTGTAAAAAGAACAACAGATAATGCAGTTTGTAAATAAAGAAATATCTGATATATATAAAGCTGATATCTGGGGGAAAAAATTAAAAAGAGAAAACACCCATACTGTCTGAAAATAATCATTGGTATCGTGATCAAGTGTTCAAAAGAGAAAAAAAAACAACACCGAAGTTATATATGTAGAAAGTGCTCAAATACTAATCAGGATAATTCTGACTCAGAATTATCCTGATGAGCCGTTTAGGTGAAACCTAGGTAGGTAGTTTCTGCCTCTTTCAGATTCTTATATATACACACACACACACACACACACACGCATATATATATATATATATATATATATATATATATATATATATATGATAGGATGCCATAAGAGGAGTATCATCATCATCATCATCATCATCATCATCATGCCGTGCTGGTAGCCCGAATATTCATGACAATCTCTCGTCGCCAACCATCTCTGTCATCAGCCTCGGGAGATCCTCTGTGCAGCATCCATAATCCCTGCAGAGCCAATCGATATAGATCCTTGTTGGACGCCCCATACTTGCGTGCCCATGTGCAGATTTCCACAGGAGAACGTCACTTATGAGTTTGTCCTTACTTCTCCAGCAGTGTCCAACATGTCTTGTTCGTCTTATTCGGATGGTTTGTATGATAGGGGGCAAGAGGCCGTAGAGCTACTTTCTTGTTGGGTGTTGTTTTTGCGAGTTGTTTAAGACCGCCCGCAGCATTCTTGTGAAACTCCAATCTAGCTTATTCTCTAGGCGCTTCATTAGTGTCCAAGTGGTGCAGCCGTACAGTAGTACTGATACAACAACGGTCTGGAAGAATCAGGAGTATATAAATATCTAATTGGCAAGCCTCCCTGTGTCTTATAAGATTTTCTTTTTCTTTTTTTATAAATGAAATAGTATTGCTGAAAATGTTATGGTATGCAAAAACAATCAGTTTTTGTTGTTGTTGGTTGGGGTGGGTGATATGTCGAGACAAAGTAAATCTGCTTTAAGATCGCAAGAGAAGGCTATCATATTCACTGAGACAAAGCTGATTAAAATACGTTTGGTTCTTTTATAAATTGCTTTTATTCGTGATTTATTGTTTTCGTTAATGCGACTAAAATGTACGTTCTCTGAAAGAATATAACATTTAATGAAATAGAAAAATAATTCGGATAACGACCCCCCCCCCCAAAAAAAAGAGAAAGAGTATCATGGAAATCCCAATTTTTATAACTTTTCTTTTTCTTATTTTGATTGGTTAGTTGATTGGTTGGATTTTACGGCATGTCAACCCCTGTTGGGTTATTTTATGTCAAAGACGTTTTTGTTTTATTCATTCTTGATGGGTACTCAATTTTTTTAAACACATTTTTAAAACTCATTTTTCCTAATTAGTTACTACCACTCCGGTCAGAGTAATGGTACTCCACACTCCCCAGAGCTCCAGAATTGGAACTTTACCATCAGACCGCCCGTCTAGCCTAAGTAAGGGCCAAAGTGGAATGTTGCGTTTCATGGACTGCTCATACACCAAGATCGGCTTTTAAGCATCACAGATCGCTACCCACGGCCAACAGGTGACCCCATGGGGGAGGGGGTGTTACCCCTCTGTAGAGGTGCGTTCGGCGTATTCTAAAGACCCAACCAACAGGGCTGATTCTTATTTTGATACAGAAATTTGCAAATAGATTTACAAAGAAAACTTGATTAAATGAATAAGAAAATTCTCCCTTTAAATTCCATCCGCTTGCGTGAAAATCTGTGCATATCATTTTATAGATTATCATTAATTAATTATTATTAGCCATTACTCGCGTAACAAAATCAAATAGGATAATTAAATGAATAAGAAAATTATTATTATCATTATTATTATTATTATTATTATTATTATTATTATTATTTTTATTATTATTATTATTATTATTATTTGATAAAATCAAAATAGGATAAAATAAAAAATAAAAAAATAAAATAGGATAAAATAAAATAAAATAAAATAAAATTCAAAAATTCAAATGAAATAAAATTCAATAAAATAAAATAAAATAAAAAATAAAAAATAATATAGGATAAAATAGGATAAAAATCAAATAGGATAATGAAATGAATAAGGAAATTTGCCCCTTTAAATTCCATCCACTCGTGTGAAAATTTGTGCATATGATTTTATAGATTATCATTATTCAATTATTATTAGCCATTACTCCCTTCCTTTTATATAAAAACAAAAAAAAGCAAATAAAGGAATAAATACATCATTGTAATTAGCCCAATTCGGATTTAACAATCAGTTTATTTTCATATATTAATGAATAATATCTCTGAATTTTTTTAGATGAGGCTTGATAATTAGTAGTATTTGGATTATTCGGACTATTGTCCTCATCTTTATGAAGAAGGTTCCCAAGTTCGAGAAGGCTCCTGAGTCCGACAAGAAATACCTGAAGAAGGTCGGAGGGCACATCGACCGAAACGTTGTATAGATAGCAATAAAGATGAGGACAATGGTCGAATAATCCAAATAATGTTAATTAATGAATAAGTTACCGAAAATATTATTAAAATTGGATGATTTGTTGATTTTCGGAAGAAATGTGAAGGAATCTTATTTGTCATTAAGTGTGAAAGGTTAAGATAAATCAAAAACATAATAATTACCGTAATGCCACTTTTTCGTAGATGGCTTTTATTTCAGCATCAACTCCAGAAGGTTCCCTCATCAGCCATTTTTTGAGGTATTTTCATGAACATAATCAATAATTTCCTGAAATTACAAATATATACATAAATACCTATATGGTATTCAATTGCAGTTTTAAACTTTTCCGTTGCAGAGGCATTAATAAATTATCCAAAAGTTTTCAATTTATATAAAAAATAACAATAATTGTATTTATCATGTCGCGCTATTAGCACGAATATCCATGACAATCTCTCTCCAGCCGTCCCTATCACTCATTGTTCTTGGGAGGTCCTTTACGCATCATCCAGTATCCGCACAGAGCTGGTCAATGTACGTCTTTGCTGGCCGGCCCACACTAGCGTGCTCATGTGCTAGCTTCCACAGAAGGACGTCACTTATGATTTCGTTCTTGCTTTTCCAGCAGTGTCCTGCGTGTCTTGCCCGTCTTACTTGGATGGTTTGGGTGATATGGGGTAGGTGGCCGTTCAGCTGTTTTCTCGTGGGGTGTTGATTCCACGATTTGTTTAAAGAATTAAGTTTCAATCTCAAGGATCTCATCAGGATCCTACCTTATACTTAATTAAGTCGATGTCATTCCTTAAGATAAACTCCTTTTTTCTTGAAAAGTAGTTTATCGCAGTTTAACTAAGGAATGACATCGATTTAATTAAGTATAAGGTAGGGTCCTGATGAGATCCCTGAGATTGAAACCGTGGCAGACCCTTAATTCTTTTCCACTATTACTAATAATATTATTACTTATATATATATATATATATATATATATATATATATATATATATATATACCAACCTCACCCCTAGGATGTGACACAAGGTCAATTTCTTATACAGAGTTTTAAGATATATTTGAATTATAGTTTTCCTTCTCATAGATAGTTTGCCTTAGCAAGTTTAAAGAACTCTGTCCTACTATTTACCCATAGCTGGAGGGAGAGTAGTTGAATTAATGCCTTTTCCAAGGGTATTAGCTCTATGTTAAATGCAAACAGTCTCGTCCAGGAATTGAACCCCTTTTCACCGAGTCTCTTTCCAACGACCATTACACAACGCGCCTCCATGAATACTTATATAAACATGAAATTTTGGTTGGTTTAGTTTATTTGTTTAACGGCATATTGACCCCTTATTGGTTTTTAACGCTTAAATACGATTCATTTAAAATACTTGATTGCAATCATAACTATATTTTCAAAGTTCCATTATAACTTTTTTTTATTGCACTTTTCCTTTGACAACAATAATTATTTGCACAGTTATATGGTATTACCACAAAGTTCCACTACACCTTTTTTATTGCACTTTTTAATTTGACAACAATAATCATTTGCACAGTTATATGGTATTACCAATCAGCTATCTAATATTAATAACACTGGCCAACACGATGTTTGGTGCCAAGAAACAAAACACGTTTTTTTTAGCTAATTTGATGGGGCTAATTCTGAAAATTAGTTAGTTACCATTTTAATGGTTAGTTACTGCTCATTTTTGGAATTTACGTTTAGGTCAATTTACGTTCTTGGCTGTTTTATATACCCTACCTATGCACATTAATGAGAATGTCCCAATCCTCATAAATACGGGAGTATTGTGCTGACTGGATAGTCTTATAAAACTACTACTGGCGAGTATTTTATTTTGTTAATTTTATAAAGATTACATTTAATTTCCAACCCCCATTTGGTTATTTCTCATTTAGTAACCTTTATTACGTTACAACAGGCTGATAGCAAAATTTAGTTAATAAAGATCCTAGAAACCCATAAACTTTCAGGTAGGTCGAGAAATTTATGTCAACCACCTGGGGTTAGCTCAGTCGGTAGAGCGTTCGGCTAGAAACCACAAGGTTCCTAGTTCGATACCGGTCCTCGCCAACTCAGCGTATGAGTAGCACAGGGATCTGTGCGATAAAGTAAGGAGCTGGTGGTAGGTGTGGCGCTCCGCCTCAGATGCTAAAACAATCTCCTTGGTCTAGCGCTATTGAAAAGGGGATAGACTCCCTCGCTGACTGGCTGATACCGACATTAGGCCGCCCCGTCGACTTTACTTTACTTACTTATAAGAAAAAAACTGTTTTTTGAGTCAAAAGTTTTAAAGTAGACGTACCGAATTTTTCCAATTTATCGCCAAAATTGAAATTAACTGATGAACTTTATGAGTAATACACTTTAGTAAACCTGATAATTAAGGCGAAAAAAAAAATGAAACCCTAAAATCTTCAGTTTGATTTTCATAAATTTATCCCATCACTTTTATTCCTTCAATACGGAAGGAAACCAAGAACTTTGAAAGATTCGGTTTTCACAGTTGGTATCCGTGGACTTTTGTTATAGATTAACAATCTTTATATGTAGCAACCCTTAGCGATTTTTTGTCCGATCAGGGAAAGTATCGGAAGAAAAATTTGAAAAGAAGAAAATTATAAATAAAAATAAATACCTTCCACGTATATTTTCCACGACAGCCGATAATGTCTTCTATACCAGTCATTATATGACACGTAGCCTTTTTAAAAGAAAAACAAGCAAAATTTAGATAAAAAAACAAAGTTTAAAATAACGAGATAAATGATTTGATCACTTCCTTATATATATATATATATATATATATATATTATATATATATATATATATATATCGTAATTATTTAGTATTGGAGAATTGAAAATGAAGTGCTCGATTACGTGTGTAACAGCTGTAGTGATTTGTTATCGATTAGAATATATTTAAGGGGGCAATTTTTACCACTGGTTTCAAAGCAGTGTATTGGCCATTTATCATCAATACAACGCATCTTTTACAGCGTTCACAGGCGCGTTATCTTGATGATAAGTTGCCAATGCGCTGCTTTGAAAGCAATGGTAACAATCGCCCCTTAAATGTATTGTAATCTATAACATTATATATATGTATATAAACATTTATTGGGACCATTCCTTGCGGAGGCGAATAAGCTGGAGAGCTCAATGTACATATAAAATAAAATATTCATAGAGGAAAACAAATATAAATAAACGGAAAACCTATTAAAACGAAGTTATACATTTATTTCGACCAATCGGTCTCTTCAAATTTATGACATTTTTTACCTAAAAAATGCCATAGCAAGATGACAACTACTTCAGTTTCAGTGTTCTTCTTCTGAAGAGATTTTATCTCGAAATATTAAGAATAAACCACAGGTTAACAAACAACACCATTGTTACCTTATTTTTTCTTTACACTTGCATTGTGATAGCCTTCAAAAGCAACCTCAAAACCAATATATCCACAATGCTTCAAGCAAATTATAAAACCCTTTTATTTTTTACTTACATGGTAGAAAGAAGAAGAAAAATAAATATTTTTTACTTACATGGTCGTTAAGCTCTTCAAATAAAATGAGCGTCTTTTCCGGCGCCATTTTGATTTGTAATAATTTAACCAATGGTTTTATGGTTATTCCCTGTTTCAAAGGTGGTAAAAAAAAAGAAGAAGAAATAACTGGTAATGATATTGTTATCAATAAAAATAATTGGATGCGTTTTTACAGTTTTGAATGAGAAAGAGGAAAAGAGTTTGAAAAAAAATAGATTGACTAGTTTCACTGTTTATATCGATAGTTCAGTAAATAGATAGCGAATGAGAGAAGAGGAGACAAATATATATATATATATACTAGCAAATATATGCACCCTCCGGGTGCAAGTATTTAAGTTTTAATGTAATAAAATATTGTATTAAATTAGAAAGGCTAATGAAACTAAATAAGAATACAGATAAAAAAATTTGAAACAGAGGGAGTATAATAAAAGATTTGAAACAGAGAGAGTATAATCGAAAAATAGAACAACTGAAACTTACTCTTCCATCACTCTCGTCTTTCATTGTTATTTTTTCGAATTTAAGTATTTAGTTAAAAGAGGAAGTAAAGAATAAAATGACAGTTATTTTTTCTTGTTAACGGCTTTCATTTAAGATTCATTGAAGAGATTTTTGCTTATATTCATTAAAATAAAACCAAACAGTTAGAAATCAATAATACTAAGCACATATTTTATTAAATTCGATTTTTTTTAATATCAATATGCAAATTAGCCTTCCCGTTCACATTGTAAAGCGCTATTTTGTTGTATATATAAATATAATTGCATGTTGTCAGTATGTAGACATAGTTAACAGTATTAATAATGTAAGACAATTTTATTAATAATTGAGGTATAGATAAAAATAAAATCATGGAGAATGTGATGTCAATAACTAAGAGAATTGTGACTTGAGTAGGAATATAGTTTCGGTTACAGACAGAAAAACACACAATCTCCATTATAATAAGATATATATATATATATATATATTAAGAAATTTGAAAAACGAAGTGTTCCAAAAATAAGATGAATTTATTTATCGATGCTTAAACGTTTCGGTTTATTTAAACCTTCATCAGGATAGATTATGGGGTGAAAAAATTTCTTCACTCAATAATCTATCCTGATGAATGTTTGAATAAACCGAAACGTTTAAGCGTCGATAAATAAATTCGTCTTATTTTTGGAACACTTCGTTTTTCAAATTTCTTGATATTGTTGGATTTATTTCCATATTTACTCCCATATATATATATATATATATATATATATATATATACATATATATATATATATAATTGGAAATAAATCCGACAGTATGATTGAAAAGAGATAGAAAAAACAAATGTTAATAGTACGCTGACAGATATCTGTTTTGACCTTTTATAAAAACGGTCTTGTTCAAGAGCAATTATATTTATGAAAGAAAGAATATATACGACTGTGACTTGGTAACACACAAAGGACAAGATGCAAAACATCATGAATTGTTTCTCCGGAGCATGTACAGCCTTTGGATTATCCATTAATGTAAAAAAAAAGACTGTTGTTATGTATCAGCCTGCCCCAAACAAATACTTTGTGAATTCCACAATCTTTGTGTATAGTGAACGCCTCAAATTTGTCGATCACTTTGTCTATCTTAGGACGACAGTATCACAATATAACTATTTGGATAGGGAAATTTAAGGTTGCAGAAAGCAACGAGATCATTTGGTTTACTTGAGAAAAATGTTTGGAGCCAACGTGACATTACGAATGAGTATACAATAGGTGAATTTATTCATCCAATTATAATGAATTAACTTTTTGTATTATTTGGATTTTTCGGACAGTCATCCTTATTTTTATTGTTATATATGGACCATATGACCTTTAGGTACCCCTTTTGCTTTACTGATTCATAAGTACATTTTTTTCATTCACACCGTCAACATCCGGTTGTTTGTTAACAGACGATTTTTAGAAGTTTGTTAAATTATAAAACTAACCCCTAAGCCTAAGCCTAAGCCTAACCCCTAACCCTAACCAACAGCCGGATGTAGACGGTGTAAATGAAAAAAATGTACTTATGAATCAGCAAAGCAAAAGGGGTGCCTAAAGGTCATATATATACAACGTTTCGGCCGATGTGCCTCATCCGGTCTTTTTCAGGTGTTTCTTGTCGAACTCGGGAAACTTC
>CM042146.1:108187509-108260009 GCA_023376005.1 Doryteuthis pealeii
ATTTCATGTGTGGTTTCCCTGAAAACCCACCAAAATGCATTTTTCATGTCTTTTTAAATTAATTTTTTTACTTTAATTATAACGAACTAGCAACACAAAACACCCTCCGGGCGTCGTAAAAATTAATTTTTGAAAGACATTGCCTGAGAGGGTGGGAGTTACAAATTCAATGTCAGAGGGTTTGTATCATAAGTAAGACAAATCCTCATATTTATTAAAGGAGTAAAAAAAAAATTTGAAATGAAAACTGAGCCCCGTCCCTCTCAAATAAAATGTTGCATGTACGTAATAATCAAACAATTATTTTGAATATTTCCCACATAAATTTTCCACAAAATCGTAGGTAGGTATTTATTTATTTGTAAACTTTTTAGTTAACTTCTTGTTACTGTAAAAAAAAAGGACGAGAGTAAAACAATTTTTAAAATTGCTTACTCAAATTTTGGGTGTATATAGCATAAGAATATTGTGACATAAGCTGTGACAGAAATACAGACAATCTCCATTATTAATAAGATTTAGAAACAATATAAAAACGAGAGAGAGAGAGAGAGAGAGAGAGAGAGAGAGAGAGAGAGAGAGAGAGAGAGAGAGAAGAGAGAGAGAGAGAGACAGATGAATAAAAAGATCTAACTCTTCAGGTTAACCCTGTTAAGGACAAAACGATTATAATGCGCTTATGTCTTTTTTAAAAGCAGTTTCTTCATATTTCTTTGTCATTTTAACGACATCATATTTCTTTGCAAATGAATAAATCAGTGAAATATGATTTATTCTTATTTAAGCTTATCAGTTCAACAAAAGTCGCGTTGTCGATTTGAAACAAATATTTCTTTCATAAATAATTCCCCTTAGCAATTCTTACTTTGCTTAAATTACGCATTGTATTTCATATTGGGACCATATGACCTTTAGGCACCCTTTTTTCATCTCGATTCAGAAGGACATGTTTTTCATTTACACCGTCAATATCCGGTTGTTTGTTAAAAGATGATTTTTAGAGTTTTTTTTAGAATTATAAAACTAACCCTAGCCCCTAACCCTAGCCCCTAACAAACAACCGGATATAGATGGTGTAAATGAAAAATATGTCCTTCTGAATCGAGATCAAAAAGGGGTGCCTAAAGGTCATATGGTTCTCATATTGCATTTCATATTCAACTCGGTCATTCACACTGGAGTCCATCATAATTCTTTTTTATAAACAATAGCAAAAATATGCCCCTTCTGTAGTAGTTTTAATGTAGTAAAATATATTAAATTAGAGAAACTAACGAAACTAAATAAGAACGCATATAAAATGATTATATTTATTTTAATTATATTTTAAGATTTTAACACTTATTTTACTTTATTTTAATTGATTGCTATATAAAATCATTCATAGGATTGATTTTAATACGCTGAAGAATGAGACAATAATACTAGAGATCAATAACACCAAGTAATCATTTATTAAACCCGGTTTTGTTAAAACTAGTATGCAAATTAACCACACCGAGTCTCCATTATAATAAGATTTGAATTTCAGTATTAATATATATCATCACACATCGTATATTTTTTTGTTAGATATATATACATACATTCATTCGCAATTTAAAATTAAGCTGAAAGAAACAAAATGGTAATCAATTCTTCTCCTGCCCCCTTCTCTCTCTCTCTCTCTCTCTCTCTCTCTCTCTCTCTCTCTCTCTCTCTCTCTCAGTTATGATTAATGACGGACAATGATTCGGATTAAAAATAAAGCGAAACATTTGATTTTTCAGGAAGAATTTTGGGGACAAAATACAGTGGTACCTTGACTTACGAGCATTCCAACTTACGATCTGTCACACGGTCGAATTTTTGTTTTGTGTTCAAAAACTAAAATTTGAGTCGCGGGCGAGCTTCAGATACGCTTATGTTAATAAGTTCACTAAAAACAGTGAAGTTTCCAAATTTATTACACCAGAGAAAAATACGGTAGTACTTTGACTTACTAGTGTCCAAAGTTACGAGTTTTTCGAGTTACGAGCTGTTCCATGGTCATTTTTTTTGCTTTGTTTTGTTGAGAGCTAAAATTTGAGATACGTGTGAGCTTCAGATACGCTTATGTTAGTAAGTTCACTAAAAACATTTAAGTTTCCAAATTTATTACGCCAAAGAAAAATATAAAAAGATTAAAACACATTACAATACATAATTCATTTATATTTTATTGTTGTTTTTTTTTTATACAAGACAGTATTATTTTTCTTATCTTAAAAACGTAACAAAAAATTAGTGTGTTTTAGGGCGTGGGCTGGAACGGATTAATGGCATTTCAGTTTATTTCAATGGGGAAAATTGATTTGATAGACGAAGAAACTGAGTTACAAGCGGAAACTCGTAAGTCAAGGTAAGTCAAGGTAAATCTATTTTATAATGCATCACAGTTTAAATACAATGACGGAAAATAACTCGCAACGTCCTGAAAAATGATTGTTGATTTCTGAGCAGAGAATATCCGTCAGCTCTTAGTGCTGCTCATACACCCTTTATTTTGGAATCTGTGCCCGTATTGATCGTTATATGTGATCATTATATGTCATTATTATATGTAATCATTATATGGGATCATTATATATAATCATTGTATGTGATCATTATATATGATCATTATATGTGATCATTACATGTGATCCTTATATGTGATCATTATATGTAATCCTTATATGTGATCATTATATGTGATCATTATATGAGATCATATGCTTTAATTCGAATGTGTCACTTATTTAATCTTGAGTATGTAGGTTTTGTTTGGTTTGGTTTCTTTGTTTAATGGCATATCAACCTTCGTGGGTTATCTAATGCCAAATACATCCTTGTAGAAGAACAGTAGTGGCACTATTTAACCCACAGTTGGGGAGACGAGGGGTGTTCATAACTTTCTCAAGAGTATTAGTCCGAAAGTGAACGCAATAGCTCGACTGGAGTTCGAACTCGCTTACGACGATGTCGCAGTCCAGTACGTTAACCACTACGCCACAGGGACTAAATTGAAACACATCGAGGGAGTCTATCTCCTTTTAACTAGCACTAGACCGAGGATATTGCTTTGGCGTCTGACTTGGAGCGTCACACTTACCATCAGCTCTTCACTTTACCGCACAGATCCTTGTGCTACACATACGCTGAGTTGACGAGGGCCGGTATAAAAACAACATATCCATTTCATGGCTCTAAGACATTCCTCATTTAGTCGGATTAAGAACTTTTTTAGAATCCCCATATATATGGCGCGTGGTGTAATGGTTACCGTTGTATGAAATGGACACGTTGAGACGAGTTCAAATCCTGAACGAGGTTTTTAGCATTTCACATAGCACTTGGGAAAGTCAAGAATATAAATCTCTCTCTAGCTATGGGTAAATAGTAGGGCAGACTGGGTTCTTTAACCTTGGTTAGGCAACCAGCCTAGGAGAATGAAAACTCTGAATTCAAATCTGTTAAACTCCGCTTAAGAAATTGACCTTGTGTCACATCTTACTCGTGCGGAGGGGGTTGGTATTATATATATATATATATATATATATATATATATTATATATAATTGAAAAGTTGCATAATGTAGCAAAAGGAAGAAGCTTTGTCGGTACCTACCCAAGAATTGCTCCACCACTATTTTGTAAATTTACCTGGTATTCTGAGAGATAGAGAGAGAGGTGGGAGAGAAAGAAAGCAACAGGTAGAGGGAGAAGGGGGAGGAAAGAGAAAGAAAACGAAGAGAGAGAGAGAGAGAGAGAGAGAGAGAAGAGAGAAGAGGGAGGAAGGGAGGGAGTGTGGGTATGAGAGAGAATTGGTCACCATTTTTTTCAGTTCGTTACCTGGTATTGAGAGAGAGAGAGAGAGAGAGAGAGGAGAGAGAGAGAGAGAGAGAGAGAGAGAGAGAGAGAGAGAGAGAGAGAGAGAGAGAGAGGGGGGGGGTTACTCATTTGTGACAATCCCAGATTTTTTTCTTTTATCACACTATTTCGTCGGAATGTGCGCATATAGCAAAGAGTAAATGAAATAGATTCGCTTTTGTCCCGCTCAAGCATTTTCACCTGTAGAATAATATTACTTCGTCATAAAAGACACCAATAAAATAATTAGCAGGTGTTTATTGAAAAATACAAAATGGCTAATGAATAAGTAATTAGAAGTATTTGTTGTGAGACACAATGCAATTTAGCGTGTGAATTGAAACATGCCCGGATGAGGTCAAAACTGACAAGCTCATAACAAACAGGTGTCATCAAAGACTTTGAAATCAATCTATCCACACACACACACACACACATATATATATATATATATATAAGAGCAGCTATATGTGTGTATGTATGTATGCATGTCCAGAGGAAACTACGAAAATAAAACAATTAACGACAAACTAAATATAACTAACGGATCTTCAGGGCTAAGAATTATCCTGAAAATCCGTTAGTTGAAACCTGGGTAGGTAGTTTCTGGGTCTTATATATATATATATATGTGTGTGTGTGTGTGTGTGTGTGTGTGTATTTCTATATCTATATATATACATATCTATATTTAGGAGGGTAAACCACCAAAATAAATCCGGAATCGGAGTCCCTCAAGTGGTGTAATGCTGAAATCCAGTGTTACCCAGCAACTCCTGCGACACTAACATTGCCAAACTGCATTGGCTTCTTACCTTTCCTTTGGATCACAGTGGTAGTGTGGAGAGGGAGAATTTGTTGCTTGGCAACAGCTCATTGTCCATATGAACCCGTCCAGTTTACGTAGTTTCATTAAAAAAATTGGACACTACTTCATCATCCCTCGTGGACGAAAAGATGCCAACACACACACACACGCCCATTATATATATATATATATATATATATATATATATATATATATATATAAACATTCATTATGATTTTGTATTTATTTTGACTTTAATTAGAGCAAAGTTGAAAGATTAGTATTGGGCGAATCAATAAGTCCGTAGCCTGACATGTAGCTATTAACGGAATTTTAATCTGAAATGTTCATTGTATAAATTTCAATCTACGTGAGTTATTATTTACTAGAAGCGGCTACCCAGCGTCGCCTGGGTAGAGTAGGTAGCAAAACAGTTATTCTCTGAGATCCATTATTACTGAATCACGAGTTGGATTCTCGCAGGATGCCCCATTAAAATCCCTATGTAAAAAAAAGACGTTGTGTTGATTCAGCCACTCTGAAAAGAAAAGTTATTGTCTACTTTATAAAATGTTAAATGCAGAAGAAATTCTTGGCTGTTATTATTTAAATTTTATTTTTTAATTATCTTCACAAATATAAATCAAACCTTCATTATTTTTGCTCAAAAACCAAGCCCTGGTGATATCTAATGTGTATATATATTTACTTTGTCGTTAATTGTTTTATTTTCGTAGTTTCATACGGACATACACATACACATAACGGCCCTTTATATATGTATATATTGTAGAATCAAATAAATTAATAAGGAATTCTTGTTTTTAGACTGCATACTTATTGATATAGTTATTTACTAAGCATAACTTAGATATGACACAAGACCAGAAGTATGGGGCGCCCAATGAGAATCGAACTCATTAACAATGGTCTGCGAATCTAGCTTGCTAACCATTACACCACGTGAAGCGCCCAGACTTATTGATATAGCTTCGTCAAATGCAGCACATTGTTTATTTTGAGGTGATTTGTTTAAGTTGAAATGTGACGCCTAAAAAGGTGAAATGTTTATAATATTTAAGTTGTACTTACCATGATGAACTGTTCGTCATAACCGACTTTTCTGACGCGATAAATGTCCAGGTAGTTTATGAGGAATGTTAATATATAAACAACTGAAAAACAAAGACAAAACAAAACAATTCAGTTTAGTAATATTTCTGACTAGCAGGACCTGTGGATATACCACAGTAATAATAATTTAATTATTACAACGTTTAATATTGCTATTGAAAATATTTCAATATGTAAAAAGTATAATAATCTTGATTTCTTTATTTCTCTCTCTCTCTCTCTCTCTCTCTCCCTCTCTCTCTCTTTCTTTCCTTCTTTTCATTATGTTCGATTGAAACAGATTAGCGTTATCGCTTCCGCGGGCTTACTCTCTCTCTCTATCTTTCCCCTACTCGCTTTCTTTCTTTTTTTTTTCTTATCATATTTTTCTATGTAGCATGTCCTTTTCTCCTCTTTCTCCCTTTATAATAAAAACGGAATGGTATATTATTTAGCTGTGGTGACGACACTCATAAAAAATAAGAATTCGGCAGATAAGCAACATGAGATAATTAGGATTTACAGATTTGCATTTCATGTTGGACGATTTGGACGGTCTCATTTTTAACCAGAGGGTGTTGCAGGATAATAACGGACGGAAGATTTAGTAACAAGCGTATTAATATATAGATAATGTCGGATTGTTCCATTGGAATACAAGAAAAATTCCCGGGAGTGGGGTCCAGTCTTTGAGGATTTCTCTCTCTCTCTCTTTCTCTCCCTCTCTCTCTCTCTACCCTCTCTCTACCATCTCTCTCTCTCTCCATTTCTGGAAATTCAACTTTGAAAATATGTACCTGTGATGTGCAATATTCTATAATGAAATGATATTACACTTACTGACGAAATATAGAATACATTTGGGTAAATACTTTAGTCAGCGAGTCGGTAGAGCGTTCAGCTGTAACTGACTTAGTGAAAAAGAATGTGGGTCGTAGCACATAGTAGATATTTTTAATATATTATTCTGTTTTTCAGTTTAATTCTCTATTCATTGTTATAATTTTTGAATGATAAAATTAACCGAAATAATTTGTTAAGTCAATCATAATTGAATAGAATATAAACTTCTAATTATATCATAGAAAATTACGTTCGGAGGTTAAAAATTTGTAAGCAGAAACATTTCCTATTCATATGTTAAATTGATGAAAAACAAAAACAAACAACTATTCATTTACGTCATTTAACATCATAACAGTGTTAATTGCTAAACAAATCCCCCCCTCTCTCTCTCTCTCTCTCTCTCTCTCTCTATATATATATATATTATATATATATATATATATATATATATATATAATATCAAGATCTACTGTTGATAGTATTTTAAATCAGTAAAATACAGTGATTCATGCACACGAATTCAGACCAATATCGTATTTCAACTATGAAATATAATAAAATAGGGTAAACATTCATGATTCTGAGCAAGCCTGTATCAACAAGTATATATATATATATATATATATATATATATATATATATATATATATATATAAAGAAACGTGTATATTAGAAAGGTATACATATTATGTATATATATATAAGAGAAACGTATAAGAAATGACTCAACGCGTACACGCACGCACGCACACACGTACACACACACACACACACACACACACACACACATGGTTAAGTAGTGGACATTTTTGAAATCATAATATCATAAAAGTGTTTCCTTAAGATCTTTCCATTTTTTTTATTCGCCTTTTATATTTTAAAAACGGGTATAGAGTACCCACCGAGGGAAACTTTAAGTCAATTGGGACTCTAGTCGGTAGAGCACCCGCCAAGAAATCGCAAGGTTCCTGGTTTGATACTGGTTCCCGCAAACTCAGCGTATCAGTAGCACAGATTGGGTAATCTGATCTGTGCGGTAAAGTGGGGAGCTAACGATAGGTATGTCGCTCTACCTCAGCAAAAACAATCTTCATGGTCTATCGCCAGCGAAAAGGGGATAGACTCCCTCGCAGTATGGCTGATACCGACTATAGGCCACTCCGCCAACTTACCTTTTTTTATAAGTAAGTAGAATCGGCGGAGTGGCCCATTGTCGGTATCAACTGAACAGCGAGGGAGTCTATCCCCTTTTCGCTATATATGATGGCCATATCATGCTGAGTAGGCGGGGCCGGTATCGAACCAGGAACCTTGCGATTCCTAGGCGGGTGCTGATTCAAAACGAGAGATAATTTATCCCAAGAAACACTTTGAGAGTGAAGAATAAGGGACGGAAAAAATAAAATGACCCCCTATCCCCAAGTAAAAACAAAAGAAAACAAAAAGAAAATGAAGAAAATAGATAACACTGGCCTGTGTTAATTTTTTTTCCAAAGGTCAAAGGTTTACCAAGTGATATATAATCGATATTTTACGCTGAATTCAAAAATGCCATTCATTGTGTTTGGTCAGGTCTGTTTTTTAAGATGTGCTTGAACACTTCACAACAAGTTTTACATAATAATAACACTTATTCAAAAGCCTGTAGACTCTACTTGTCACAGCTATAATACTGTTCTATACATTTCAAGTAAGAGCTTGTATCTTAGAAATTTGATCTGATTAGAAAAAATGAGTTTGATTTTTGGATTCATCGTAAAAAAAACAAACAACTGCCTTAAAATCAGCTATGATATATTCGACATTGAAAACATCGCAGGCCAGTGCAATTAGAGACTTGGAATACTTACTCAAAAAACGGTAAAATAAACATAAAAACAAAGTCCACAAGACGAATCCGGTGTGCCATTCATGTTTTGGTTCCACCAGCGCCAAACCCAAGAAAAGGAAAATAACGATTTCCGTGGCTGTACTGGAAAAGAATAAAGTTAGACAGGTGCGTTTAGGCAAAACCAAATTTTGAATGGACAACTTAGGGAGATGAATAATAAACAGCGAAACACAAACAGAAAATACAAGAGGCAACATATCATCCACCATCCGTTGTATAAAAGGCTTATTATGTAAGTAATTTAGATGTGGCCAGTTAAGTAAGTCCAATATACTCTATAAACATGTGTGGAATGCAAAGAAGGTCGACCAAGACAGAAAGAAAGTTAGATGCAAATTGTGCCCTGTTGATGTCTGAGATACAGTAACAGCTGACAATGTTTTTACCCGCTTAAAAAGATCCTTATTATTGGCTTCGGTGTGACATTGCAACACATATCTACAGCGACAGGAATACACAGACACACACACACACACACACATACACACACACACACACACACACACACACACACATATATATATATATATATTGGTTTGGTGGTTGGTTTTGAAGGCTATCACAATACAAGGGTAAAGAAAAATGAGGTAACTATGATGTTGCATGTTAAATTTCATAAGTAACAACCCGTAGATTAAATTATGTCAAACATTCTCTTTCTTAGGAATCTTACAAAATGATTTTAGAGTTTTGTCCGGCCGTATTTACTCACTTTTTCCTAATCTCAATGGGTGACACAACCCAGGGCTCAATGGGTGACACAACGAGTCACGTTTTTTTAGTGTGTGTGTTATATATATATATTATATATATATATATATATATATATATATATATATCCCTCGTTAGAACAGTAAGTCTATAGTTTAACGATAAAAAACAATAAGTATCTATTATTAAACCGGATACACTTTTTTTAGTCAATGCACAAATTAATCATAAAGCACCGGTTCCCGCTAGATCACCGAAGTTAAGCAGCGATGAGGCTGTTCAATACTGAATTGGGTGACCACTTAAGCAACAACAAGTAATGTTAGCAACCGGTGTCTTTTTTAGACACACACACACACACACACACTGTTCCATATATACAGGTATTGATTCTGACTAATTCAGACAATTAATCTGCACTAGGTTTACGTGACTTACCTATACCCCCCCCCCAAAAAAAAACAATAACAAAAACACAAAAAAAAACTCATCGGATCGCCTGTCTAAATAAAAAAAAAAGATCAACAGATAAAAAAAAAAAAAAAAAACCTAAAAAATAACCCAGCCGCTGAACATAAGCCACGCATCTCTGATTCGTCACCGGTGGTATTTACCGAAATTGTCAAATAAAGATTTATTTGTTTGATATGATGAGTAAAATATCCAGTCAGTTGGCTTTTTTGGTGATCCAAAATTCTGTTTTGTATATATATATATAAAATTGGCCAATTCTCTGTTTCAACCAGCTGATTAAATAATAATAATAATAATAATAATAAAAAGAATTAAGATATAGTGAGTTTTAAAAGAAAATAGAAATCCTTCGGGTCTTTATATCATACCACGTTGCAGGCAGTGCAGTCAGACCGGTACTCTCTCTGCTGAAAACTGTCATTCTCGGTATCTACCAAGACCTCCCACTTGGTTAGGATGTGACACAAGGTCTTTTTAGTGTGGGAAGCCAGGCAAAATCCAAAGCTCATGAGAGGTTAGTCATAAAAATGCGTGGATCCCATCGGGATCACGCTGTTAATCTGACCGAAGCCGACTGAATTCTGTTGAAAACCGTCATCTCATCCCCTCCCCCACTCGAGAGAAACGGGTTCGGCTTTTATGCCTCTCAGCGGCGGAACCACTTCAGCCAACAGGGGTGACAGTTGTCTACGAGCCAACAGGTTGCGAGTTCATTCAGGAGGTTGCGAGTTCATTCTCTGTAGTCTCTCGCTACATAAAGATTGACTGTAATTCTTTTAGACTGCTTGTCTTGATGCCCAAAAACAATTACTTTACATGGTGTGTGTGTGTGTGTGTGTGTGTGTGTGTGTGTGTGTACATGTGCGCGTGCAGCCCTGCAATTTAAGTAGTTTTTGTTTCTATTAAGATCGACCTAAAATTTCTTAGTTTTCGATTCTCGAAATGAAATCCATGTCA
Organism: Doryteuthis pealeii; assembly: GCA_023376005.1. Taxonomy (NCBI): domain Eukaryota; kingdom Metazoa; phylum Mollusca; class Cephalopoda; order Myopsida; family Loliginidae; genus Doryteuthis; species Doryteuthis pealeii. The sequence continues at coordinate 108,198,179 of CM042146.1, forward strand.
AATAAGAAAGACAAAAGAAACATTCCTGTTTGTCTTATCTCTTTTTGTGTTCTTCTACAAGAATGGCTTTGGCATTAAATAACACACAAAGGTTGACATGCCATTATAGAAAGAAACCGTTCTTCATGTTAGTCGCGAAATAATGAACCCCCCCCCCCAAAAAAAAAAACGCTCCGGCTGCGTCCATCCTTTAACAATGTCATTAGATATGAATAATTATGAGTCTTGTTCGAAGATGCTGATGAGAATTTTATCAAAAACAGAGTTACCTACCTTGCTACTTTTGCAAAATACTTGACTGTCGTCCGGGACTTTCGCGTTATATTATTGAATGCATATTGCGCCTGGATGAGGCCACAACCTATTAAACTGCAAAAGAAAGAGAAAAAGAAAAAGTTTTAATTTTAAGGTATAAAATATCTTTAATTCAACTAGCAAAAAAAAAAAATCATCTGTCGTAAAACGAAATTTTACGACAGACACTAATCAAAACAGAGTTTTTTTACCGCATAATAAAATATAGAATATAATGTAGAAGAACATTATGTGACTATTTCTTGTTTGTAAATAATTTTCTCGTAAAACGCCATACGTTAGATAACTTTAAATATATATCAAAATAAAACACTATATAGGAATCAATAATAGCGGACATGTATTTATTAAAACTTGTTTTGCTAAATAATGTGGACCGTTTATTGTCGCATACTTAAATTCTGAGTATATATAATACAGGATTGTTCTTTATTCTATATATTAATGGTTTTGACTCACATAAATTTACGCAATTTCTGAGGGTATTGAGACGTAAGCAGTGACGTAGTTTCGGTTACAAACTGATACCGAATCTCCATTATATATAAATCTATTGGCAGTGGTAACAATTTAATTTCACTGATTTCTTAAGTTTTTCAGAATTTAAATCATTGTGGACATACTTAGCCACATGTCGTAACCAATGACGTAACCATCCAGTCAGATGTTACTTCCACCAAAAAGAGAGGCAAAATGAGGCTAAAGCACTCGAGTTGGTCAGATGCAATTGGTCAAATGCTGATGAGGATGTTTTATTTCTTTTTTGTGTCATCTCTTTCTCATTCTTCTCAGCTAACACTCAGAATAAAGGCACGTTTTTGACATTTTTTTTCAATTAAATTTTTGTTTAAATTACAATTTTTCTTTGTTTGAAATTCTTAAAAACTTTAGATAAAAAAATTAGAATTTAAAATTTTTTAGAATTTCTCTGAATATTTTTAGATGAGGCTTGATAATTAGTATCATTTGGATTATTCGGACTATTGTAATACCCGAAGAAGGCCGGCGGACACATCGGCCGAAACGTTGTACAGATAACAATGAAGATGAGGACAATAGTCCGAATAATACAAATAATACTAGATATAGATTATTGTGAAATTTTATTTCATGTGCATGAACTATTTAATGTTTATAAAAATAAATATTTATATATATATATATATATATATATATATATATATATATATATATATAAGGAACTTACCTTATAATCCCAGAAAAAGCAAACATCTCCGCCAAAAGGTAAGACAAGAAAGCCAGGGAAAAGATCGTGAGAGGTTCCAAAACTTAAATAAACATATAATCAAATAAATATAAAATTAATATGACGACGACAACAACAACAACAACAACAATAATAATAATAATAATAAAAGATAATAATAGTAATAATGATAATAATAATGATAATAATAATAGTAACAATAATAATAATATGAAAGAAAACGAACAGATAGTCAAATAACTGGACCATGCTAGTGAATTGAAAAAGTTGTGGAATATAAAGTCAAAGTGATACCAATTGTAGTTGGCGCACTTGGAACGGTCCCCCAAATTTTGAAAACAGATTGGGGCAATTGGAAATCAGAGGAAAAATTGATATCTTCCAAACAACAGCATTGTTGAAATCGACTAGAATACACAGAAGGCTCCTGAAGATCTGAGAAGACTGGTTGTCACTCACACTCACGTGAAAGACCATTAGCTAACGCTCGTGTGAAAAACTCACAAAGCGGGAAATAATAATAATAATAAAAAAATAAACTGGCACTGTTGCTTAGCGTCAACTTGATGACAAAAACAAAATAATAGTTAAACATTAAACAGTTTTAATAATTATAGACAGATATACACCTTGATAATGGCTCGGATAAGGACCGAAAGTACTTGGTCTGCCAATAATGGCTCTATTGGAGAAATCATTAATGCCTTTCAAGATTGTAACATCAAAAGAATTATTAGGAAGTTTGAAAGAAGAACATAATAAAGATTCTGTTTTATTTAATCAATTTTGTTTGAATATATATATATATATATATATATATATATATTGATGATTTTGAATCATATTACCACGACCAGACAACTCGGCAAACACCATTTGCGACATCCGGAGCACTGGACAGCTGTTTCGACCTCCTTTGGTCTCAGCAGCAGTGCATACCACAATCTCCGCCACTAGAGATTGAACCAGTGTACCACAGCGTGAAGAGCGGGGACTTAACACACTGGGCCACCAGCCCATGCCACAAATGGAGAATGCCAAATCATCTAGTCAATGGTAACAATAATTCAAATGCGCAGTCACCTAACCTATATTGCCATGTATCCCATCGCAGGATTACAGAGGGCAAGGGCACCTCTAGGACAACGACTTCCCAATTCGGGGCCTGAATCCTCAGAACGCAACCTAATGGGCAAAGGGTATATATTGAATTTTTGATATTGAATTTTTGATAGAGGAATTATATATATAATTGATAATTTTGAATCATATTACCACGACCAGACAACTCGCTCTTCACGCTGTGGTCCACTGGTTCAATCTCTAGTGGCGGAGATTGTGGTATGCACTGCTGATGAGACCAAAGGAGGTCGAAACAGCTGTCCAGTGCTCCGGATGTCGCAAATGGTGTTTGCCGAGTTGTCTGGTCGTGGTAATATGATTCAAAATTATCAATTATATATATAATTCCTCTATCAAAAATTCAATATCAAAAATTCAATATATATATATATATATATATATGTGTGTGTGTGTGTGTGTGTGTGTGTGTGTGCACGTGTGTTTGTGTGTGTGTGTGTGTGCGCTAAAATTGTTGCCCAAATTGTGTTATAGTGTGAAACTTTGTTAAATAAAGAGAGGAAGGCACAGATACGTTTATAAATATTTTCAAATGTAAGAATGTCATACACACCCCGTGGTGAGGTTTTTCATTACCATTAACCCATTTCCTCTGATTATTTATTTTGAAAAATACAACGAGGGAGTATATCCCCTTTTCACCAGCGCTAGACCAAGGAAATTGTTTTTGTTTTTTAGCGTCTGAGGTGGAACGCAACAGCTACCATCAGCTCATTACTTTATCGCACAGGTCCCTGTGCTACTCATACGCTGAGTTGGCGTGGGCCGATATCGAACCAGGAACCTTGAAAAAGCTTAGGCTTATTTAGTACAATTCCATGAATATAGGGCACCCAGTAAGAATCAAACTCACAATGTACATCTTTGTGGGGCAACCACCTTTATCATTTTTTATTTTATTTTGCAGAGAAGTGTAAAAAAGACTTCTCAGCATCGAGCATTTTCTATTTGGTCAGTGCACAGCCATGCAACACCAAAGGCACATGTATATATATATATATATATATATATATATATATATATATATATATATATATAGCAGGGTACGGTTTAGCCAGTCGGTAGGGCATCCGCCTAGATTCGCAAGATTCTTGGTTCAACACCGATTCCGCTAACTCAGTGCATAATTAGCACAATGCTGACGGTTGGTGTGGCGCTCCAACTCAGCTTAAACAATTTCCCTGGTCTAGCGCTCTCCTATTCATACCGACAATAGGCTACTCTCCGCCAACAAAACTTTATATATATATATATATATATATATATATATATATATATATATATATATATATATATATATATATATATATATATATATATATATATATATAAGGCTGTGTGGGCTAACAGTTAAATGATATTCTTGATGTTGGGCAGCGCGTTCGGCCGGTAAAAGCAATGCTTACACCGATTTTTTAACACGAACGCGAACATAGAACACACAGAGCATGAAAAAGACGATCTGGTTCGCACGAAGACGTTCCTTGCTTGCACTGAATTATTATTATTACTTGCAGGACCTGTGGATATACCACAGTATAATTAATTATTACAACGTTTGATATGTCTACTTAAAAGCTATTGCTAAATAGTTCAATATGTAAAAAGTATAATAATCTTGATTTAACTTTCTCTCATCCTTTTTTTTCTTTCTTTCCTTCTTTTCATCTTTTTATTATGTTCGATTGAAACAGATTAGTGTTATCGCTTCCGCGCGCTCACCCCTCCCTCTGTATTTCCTCTAGTCTCTTTCTTTCTTTCTTTCGTTTTTGTGTTTTTCTTTGTAGCATGTCCTTTTCTTTCCTTTCTTTCTTTGTAATAAAAACGGAATAGTTTACCTGAGGTGACGGCATTTATAAGGAATAAGAACTTGGTGGATAAGCAACACCAGATAATCAGGATTTACACTTTTGCATTTCATCTTGGACGATTTGGATGGTCTGATTTTTAACCAGAGGGTGTTGCAAGATGATAACGGACGGAAGATTAAGGAACACGAATATTAATATATAGATTATTTTCACTCCTGAGTTTTTCATATCAGCGTTAGCTGATGGTATTTCACTGGAGTCTGAGTGACAACAAGTCTCTTCAGGTCTCTGGGACTCTTCTGAGTATTCTAGCCGATTGCAGCAATTATTATTATTATTTATTATTATTATTATTATTTTCTTTTAATTCACACAGTATCGCTAGAAATGCCGCCACCTGACGGCAGAATTTAGAACCATTTTTTTTATTCAACTGTGAATTTTCTTGGCCTGCTTCCAATTATCAGGTCAAAAATAGCCAACCCTGAAGGTCAGTTCGTGTTTACGCCTGGGAATTTATTGTCAGTCAAATAGAAAGAGTTGAAACTGAATCTTTTGTCAGCATGGGATCTCTTATCTGAATGGATATTTCCGATCTATTGTTTTTTTCCACTTTTATCATTTTTTTTCATCATCGCCGGGAAAAACAAAACAAAAACAAAAACAAAAAAAACTAACAGAAAACAGGATATATAAACATTATTTATATCTATATATGGTACCGTTTTATTAGTATTAAAAACAAACATGCTATTTTCAATCGCTTGATTTTGAGAATTAAGTAAAGAAATTATATATTAACTTGCAGGACCTGTGGATATATAACAGCATGATAAGTTAATTATTACAACGCTTGATATACTTACTTAAGAGCTATTGCCAAAATAGTTCAATATGTAAAAAGTATAATAATCTTGATCTAACCCTCTCTCTCAGTCTTTTCTTTCTTTCATTCTCTTCATTATGTTTCATTGAAACAAATTATTGCTTCTGCGCGCTCACCCCTCTCTATCTTTCTCCTACTCTCTTTCTTTCTTTCTTATTATATTTTTTCTGTGTAGCATGTCCTGTTTCTTACCTTTCTTTATAATAAAAACGGAATAGTCCATTATTTAGCTGAGGTGACAACAACTCATAAGAACGAAGAATTCGGAGATAAGCAACACAAGATAATCAGGATTTAAATTTTGCATTTCATCTTCTGAGATTTGCACGGTCTCCTTTTTAATCAGAGAGTGTTGCAAGATGATAATGGTCGAAAGATCAAGGAACATAAGTATTAATATGTAGATAAAATTAAACTACACGACCAAAAATTTCGGCAAACACCGTGTGCGTCATGCAGAACACTGAACAGCTGTTTCGACCTTATCATTCGACCTTGTCCAAGACAAATTAAGGTTAAGTGGCTGTGCCATTACCATGACTAGATGATTTGGCGAATCCACGTTTGTGGCGTGGTGACCCAGAAGTGGAGTTTCGGTTTAGCATTCTATGGTCCCTGGTTCGATCTCAAGTGGCTGAGATCGTGGTATACTCTGCCGATGAGACCTTATAAGGAGTGTCAAGGGCTGAAATTCACCGAAGGCCTTTAGCATAATTCGGGGACATTGCACTACCACATATAAGTGTGTATGAGTGGACAGAAAGTTTAACAGTGACCGGACAAGCATGAGGTATTATCGATGAGGTAGATTGTTCTCTGCAGATTAATCATTGCTTTACCTATCAAATAATCCACGATGAGCTTGGCTTCCATAAAACAAGATGGTGATAATTTTTGAATCTCCCTAATAATTTTTGTGAAGTTGTTCATTATGATTTTTTTTATACCCGATCAAATATGTAGTATCAGTTTTCATCTTTGTCAGTTAATCCAGAATATTCCTTGCAGTAGAAAAATGTAGTATCAGTTTTAATCCTTGTCTGTTGATCCTTCCTTGTTTAACCAGTTGTCTGTTGATCCTTCCTTGTTGTAGAAAGATGTAGTATCAGTTTTCATCTTTGTCAGTTAATCCAGAATATTCCTTGCAGTAGAAAAATGTAGTATCAGTTTTAATCCTTGTCTGTTGATCCTTCCTTGTTGTAGAAAGATGTAGTATCAGTTTTCATCTTTGTCAGTTAATCCAGAATATTCCTTGTAGTAGAAAAATGTAGTATCAGTTTTAATCCTTGTCTGTAGATCCTGTTGGTCTTTCCTGGAAGCAGTCTACCAAGCAAGTAATTTTAGGACAATTTATCAATGATGTTAAATACATGTTTAGCGTTTTTGATTGGTCAATTCAGTTACCACCATTTGCAACAGTCTATAAGTATTGATTTTTTGCATAAATTATACCTAAGATCCGGATTAAAACTGATACTACATTTTTCTACTGCAAGGAATATTCTGGATTAACTGACAAAGATGAAAACTGATACTACATTTTTCTACTATAAAGAAGGATCAACAGACAAGGATTAAAACTGATACTACATTTTTCCACTGCAAGAAATACTCTGGACCAACTGACAAGGATTAAAACTGATACTACACCTTTCTACTTCAAGGAAGGATCAACTGACAAGGATTAAAACTGATATTACATTTTTCTACTGCAATAAATACTCTGGATCAACTGACAAGGATTAAAACTGATACGACATCTTTCTACTGCAAGGAATACACTGAATCAACTGACAAGGATTAAAACTGATACATCTTTCTACTTCAAGGAAGGATCAAACTTTATGCCACAATATCCACTGTGAAACTGCATTTAACTACAGGCCTAAAATAGCAACTCGAATCATAACATTTAGCTATGTTTTGTGGTTTTGAATTTATTTCAAATGTTTAAAAGCGATTTTAATTGATTCCTTTTTTAAAATTTCCAATTTTGATTATTTGAAATTGGTTTCTATCTGTTTTAATAAGTCGTTTAAACATATTTAAAAACGCACACACTTTTATTCTATACCCGTTGTGGCTAACGTGTTGAACTGTGACATCGTAGTAAACAAGTTCGAACTCTAATCACGTTATTACATTAACTTTCAGACTAATAACCTTGGTAAAGTTATGTACTTCTCCTTCACCAGCTATTGGTTAAATAATACCTTTACTAATATTCTTCTAAGGGCTAAACCGGCTGGTTCAGCTCATTCGTTAGAGCGTCCGCCTAGGAACCACACAGTTCCTGGTTCGATACCGACCCTCGCCCACCCAGCGTATGAGTAGCACAGGATCTGTGCAGTAAAGTAAGAAGCTGATGGTAGGTGTGGCGCTCCACTTCAGACGTAAAAACAATCTCCTTGGTCTAGCGCCAGTGAAAAGGGGATAGACCCCCTCGTTGTCTGGCTGCTACCGACTTTAGGCCATCCCGACGACTTTACTTTTACTTACTATTCTTCTACAAGGATGCATTATATAACATGATAAAGGGTCTTTACATTCCCACTGGGTGCTCTATACTTCTGGCCTTGTGCCACAGTTGCATATATGATAGGATAAAGGTTAAGAAAGAAACAAATATATGATTCATTTTTCGGAATTGATAATTTACAATTTTTAGAGAATAATTGTCTTTAAGGAAACAGGTTTGGTTTGTTTTGTTTTGCGGCATATCAACCTCAGTGGGTCATTTAATGCCGATAAAGTTTTGCAATAAATCAATTCTTAATGGATACACATTTTTTTTATAAATACATTTTTCTATTTAACCCATAGCTGGGACCCTAACAAGTACTACCACTCCAGGTCAGTGGACCAGGGAGCAATAGTGATGAAGGAGTGCTCCACATTCCCCAAACCTCCAGAACTGGAACCTCACCATCATATAGAGTTTAACGTCATTCACAGGACATGAAGACCCTCAGCCACCGCCTTCTAGCACCCATATGATAAAAAGGGGTTGGGGCTTGCCATAAGGGCAATAGGGTTGTGGCAATCATATAGGTGCTAGGGCTTGACATGACCAGCCGATTGATCGGAGGGGGCCTCTCCGACCGTCCGTCTAGCCTAAGTAAGGGTCTAAGTGGAGTGTTGCAGGTCATGGACTGCTCATCCACCAAGACTCCGTCCTTAAGCATCACAGGTAGCCACCCACGGCCAACAGGTGGCCCCATTTGGGGGAGTCTTACCCCTCTGCAGAGGTGCAGTCGGTGTATTCTAACGCCCCAGCCAACAGGGTGCTAAGGAAACAGAGAAACTTTTTGTCACTTACCTTTAACGCTGGAAGTAAATTTTGTTATTAAAGCACACACGCAGCCGACTAGTGTCCCCATAAGGAAACCACCAATGCTTACCACGAAAAACTTAGCGACACCAAGTGCAACCTATAAAAAAAGAGAAAAAAAATCTTATTAGGATGAAGATTCGGTGTCTATCAGTAACCGAAACTACGTCACTGTTTACGTCACAATAATCTGTCATATAATGTCATGGACTGTTCAGTCACTAGGGTTCCGTCCTTAAGTATCATGTGTCGCCACCCACGGCCAAAAGATCTTATTATAATGAAGATTCGGTGTCTGTCTGTAACCGAAACTACGTCACTGTTTACGTCACAATACCCTGTAATACAATACTATGGACTGCCCAGTCACTAGGGTTCCGTCCTTAAGTATAATGTGTCGCTACCCACAGCGAACAGTTGGCCCCATTAGGGGTGGGTATTTTACTCCTCTGCATAGGTGCACTCGGTGTATTCTTCTCCCCTACTGACAGGGCGGTATCCTGTATTTTACCTTTTGCTCATATTAAATCAATAGAGTATTCTATTATCCTGTTCTGAAGTTGTGTAGATTATTTGAAAGCCATTCTTTTCTAGGGTAGATCTTATTTTAATGGAGATTCGGTGTCTGTCTGTAACCGAAACTACGTCATTGCTTACTTCCCAATACCCCCAGGAATTGCGTAAGTTTATCAATGATTATTGAATTCATAGTCAAAATCATTAATACATAGAATAAATCTTATTTATTAACTATATCCCTATGACAATCTGAGTTAGATTTGCCTAAAAACACCCCACGTTATTAGTGCCTTTAAAATCCTGCAATGTGTCTTATTTATCACTAACAAATAAAGGTTTACATAATATATACTGTGGTTGATTTGCATACTGGTTATAACAAAACCGGGCTTAATAAATAATTACTTGGTGATATTGATATCTAATAGTATTGTTTTATTCTCCAACGTACTAAAATCAATCCCGTGAATTATTTCTTTATCGAAACTAATTAAAATACAATTAAAATAAGTGTAATCTTTTTATATGCGTTCTCATTTAATTTCGTTAGTCTTTCTAATTTGATGTATTTCATTACACTAAAACTTAAATACTTACGCCCGGAGGGTGCATATTCTTGCTAGTAATAATATCTTTTTCAGCAAGATATATTATGTCTGAGACCTGTCAGCAGTTCCTTATATTTAAAATATTTATCTTATTTCCACTGAATATTTATATTCTTTCCACAATTCATCCAACCTTCCCTTAAAATAATTCAAAGATGGGGCATTCACTACTGATGATGGTAGTTTATTCCATGAATCTACTTATCTACTAAAATAATTTTATCTTACATTTGTTTTGCAAATCTTTTTTGAAATTTTAAATTTATGTCCCTGGTATTGATTTTTTGATCAATGTTTAATAGATTAAAATTTGTTGAATAAAATCCATAAATATATTAATAGATTTCAATCATATCTCCCCTGGTTCGTCGATAAAACAAACTTGGTAAGTCAATCTTCCTAAATCTTTATTCATACGAAAGTTTTTTTAAAAATCTTAGTAGCTCTCAGTTGTACTCCTTCGATGAGTTTTATGTCCTTGATTGGACCCCAAACCACATTGGCAAATTCCAAATAGAGGTCTCACCAGTGCAATGAATAAACTAATTCATCTTTTCTTTTAATAGCCATTTAAGAATGGCTTCAATTTTTGTACAAACAACATTCTATAGATAAATATAAAATATCCGTATTTACTGAGTAAATAAGCGGTATATATTAAATTACATGTACCCTTGGTTTTAATATTCCCTTTGGATAGTTTGAACAAAGTCTGGTATGAGTTGACCTGTAACTTGATCTGCTAACAGAATACAGATATATAAGGACTAAAAGGACAAACAAACAAGCCCCGATCAAAATAAACAGATTGAAAAGAAGCAAATAGACAGAAAAAAAAGAGCTACAAAAAACACAGACAAAGAAGAAAACAACAATTGAATAAATACACAAAGAAAAGAAAACAATTCAACAGACGAAGTGATAAAAGCAAAAAAAAAAAGAAAAAAAGAAAAAAAAGAAAAGAAAAATGAACAAGACATACACATACACACACGCATGCGCAGAGGCATACCTAAATACGCATGCGTGAAAACACACCCAGAATGAAAAAAAAGCTACAATATGAAACAAAGTAAATAAAAAAATGCACAAAAATGTAATGATTTAATATGAATATATAAATTACATTTTTTGTGTATTTTAGATGCTAGAAAGAATATGCGTCCTCCGGGCGTAAGTATTTAAGTTTTAATGTTAATAAATCTTATTTATTAACTATATCCCTATGAAAATCTGAGTTAGATTTGCCTCAAAACATCCAACGTTATTAGTGCCTTTAAAATCCTGCAATGTGTCTTATACATTACTATGAAATAAAGGTTCTCATAATATATGGTATGGTTGATTTGCATACTGGTTTTAACAAAACCGGGTTTAATAAATAACTACTTGGTGATGTTGGTCTCTAATATTATTGTTTTATTCTCCAATGTATTAAAATCAATCCTATGAATTATTTTATATAGAAAGCAATTAAAATAAAATGAATATAGGCGTAATACTTTTATATGCCTTCTTATTTAATTTCGTTAGTCTTTCTAATTTAATGTTTCATTACATTAAAACTTAAATATTTATGCCCAGCGGAGGGTGCATATTCTTGCTAGTCACCTTAATTTCACATTGTTTATTGAAAAGCAAGTAGGGAGAATATTCTTAATTTAAGGTAATCTGACAGAGAGAGAGAGAGAGAGAGAGAGAGAGAGAGAGAGGAGAGAGAGAGAGAGAGAGAGAGAGAGAGAGAGAATACGGAAGTAATGTTATAAAAGTGACCAATCAAAAAAGAGATAAAAAAACCCAAAGTTTTCTTGCCTGTTCACCAGCAATGACTTCCATTTCATTGTATGTCTGCATGACATTGTAAAGCACCACTGTGACACCATCTATAAAAAGGAAGGGGAAAAATGCATACGTTTTTAATAGTCTGCCATCTTGATTTGAATAAAAGAAAAAAATGATCACTATTTAAAACCACAAACTTTTCTTCGCTTATCTTAACTGATGTTCATTTTGTGCTATTTTTATTGCTGTAATTCGGCGTAACTATCTGAACAAATCAACAATTCCAATTAGTGTTAGATTAGCTGTTTATATCCCAACCTTATTCAAGGGGTGTGGTTTAAGAAAGTTTATTTTAAAATGGCGTCACGTTCAGTGGTTTATTGATTGAACAAGGGATGTAAAGGGAGATAACTCTGATTTGATTAATAAAGGGAATGATCCTTAACTGTATGGCAAGGAGCATTGCATTATTTGTCAATTAACTATAACGCATTATTTATCTATTAACTATAACTCTGTGCGTGTGTATACACACACACATATACACGCATATATATACACGGATATATATATATATACATATACATGCACGCATATATATACATAAATACACACACACACACATATATATACATATATGTACATACACACACACACACATATATATATATACATAAATATACACTCACATACACACACACACACACTCACATATATATATATGTATATATATATATACAGATATGTATATATACTTTAACCTATGCAGTTCTCGTCAATGCGATTTTCAAACCAAGTACTTGGTTTGAATATATATATATATATATATATATATATATATATATATATATATATATATATATATATTACTATATTATAATTATGCTCAATATAATTATTTAGCAATTAACTATAACGCATTATTTATCTATTAACTATAACTATGTGCGTGTGTACACACACACACACACACACATACACTCACACAGATATATATATATATATATATATATATATATATATATATATATACATGCAGTTCTTATGTAGGCAATTTTCAAACCAAGTGCTAGGTTGGAATGTATATATATATATATATATATATATATATATATATATATATATATTGATAATATAGTTTAATATATTTATAAGTAAACTGTGCTCAATATCGTTTATAAAGCATGTGTATCTAAATTAGGGTTGCGAAGACATGAATTCAACGGTGCTTAGTAACTGACAGTTTTAGCCTATGCGTTTTTTCTAATGAAGTACTTAGTTTGAAAATCGCATAGGCGAAAAATGTCATTTAACAAACGTCGTTGACTTCATGTCCCCACTTCCCTAATATATATATATATATATATATATATATATATATGTGTGTGTGTGTGTGTGTGTGTGTGTGTGTAATATTATAAAAATTGAAAAAACACAAGTTTCATTAAACAAATGATGTTTGATAAGCCGACGCTGCAATGTTTCGGTTTATTAAACATCATTCGTAAATGAAACTTGTGTTTTTTCAATTTTTATAATATTACATATTGTCGGATTTACTTCCACTTTTTCTTCATTCATATATATATATATATATATATATATATATATATATATATATATATATATCTGAACTCCACCATAAATGGATATGACCTTGAACTCTTTAATTTCAAAGTCAATCTTATTGAGTCACTCCCAGTCTATTGGCCTGTTAAAATATGTTACGTGATCAAAACTTGTTATGTATATTTTTTGCTTTTCTTTTTAGGTTCAAATTATTTCAACTATGCCATCACCTGATTTAAACTAGTCAGGCGGTAAATATAAAAAGGTGATATTCGTCTGTGTGATTGGATACAAACTTTGATCATTTATTCAGCAACTTCCTTTTGTTCAGGAAATCCTGTTATGCACATTTACTCCTCAAAAAGCAAATCTACACGATTTGGGACCCTCGTTACATGCACCCCCACATCTCTTCAATATTTCCCTTCCCACCCCTCTTCTGTCTATTAGAACTTATTTTTCTCATTTTATTTCCATCTATTTCCTTTTTCTGTTGTTCTGATCTCTTTGTTTCCATTTTCCAGTATCTTCTTCTTCTTCTTCTTCTTCTTCTTCTTCTTCTTCTTCTTCTTCTCGTTATCCGGTGGTCTTTCACGGATGTAGGCATAAGAAAATGACTTCTCAACCAATAGCAACTCTGCTGCGTGTTCCGGTTTCTACCTCCTAATTAATGCGAATTTCTTCCTGTGATTTTGTATAAATGTGTCCGTTTGTACCAAACACTTCCTGTCAGAATTATCCTGAAGATCCATTCGGTGAAACCTTCGTAGTTAACTTCTATTGCTTATTCAGTTCCCTAAACCGTCTCTACAATTACGTATGGAGCACTTTCCAAGACTTATCATAACTCTTGTTTTTTTTTCCAAAGTCAAAATTGTGACTAGTTCTTCTTCTTCTTCTTCTTCTTCTTCTTCTTCTTCTTCTTCTTCTTCTTCTTCGCGTTATCCGGTGGTCTTTCACTGCAGTTAGAGTGACAACAAGTCTCCTCAGGTCTCCAGAACTCTTCTGAGTATTCTCGTCGAACTTTAAAATACTGTTGTCTGGGTGGTCTCGAGACAGGCTAGAATCAGACTCAAGAGAAAGACCACCGGATATCGTTGGTCAACCCCGAAATAAAATCCGGAGCTGGAGTCCTTAATGTGGTGTGATGCTGAACTTCAGCGCGATCCAGCAACTCTTGTGACACTAGCATTGTCAAACTGCATTAGGTTTTTGCCTTTCTTTTGGACAATAACGGCGACAGCTCATCCTCCATATCAACCCACCCAGGCTACGTGGTTCCACATTTTTGGACACCACACCATCGTCTCTAGTAGACAAATGAATGCCAATGATTTATTTAGAGAAAATAGATTTATTTATACTTAACTACTGTCTACACTTTAACAAAGTTTCGGTTGTTTTAAAAGATAGTAATGAACCAAATTGTAATTAAGTCTTTTTTTTTTTGAATTTCACATAACAATGTCGTTTTTTTCTTCTTACCGTTTAAAAGAGATTCGCCAAAAACAAGGAAATACAAAACACTGTTTACACCCATTTCTTGGAAGACAGCCAATACCTGCAAAGAAAATTTACATAATGTAAGTTAATTCAATAATATAAAAGGCGCACAGTATCTATTTAACTAAACTGTTGGCCACGGATAGATTGGTTGGTTGATTGATTGGATTTTAGGGCATGTCTTGGGTTAGACAGACGGCCGGTTAGAGAGGCTCCCTCAGATTAATCTGCTGGTCATGTCAAGCCCCAGTGCCTATATGAGTGTCTCAGCCCCAATGCTCTTATGGCAAACTCCCAGTTGGGTTATTTTATGCTGAAGACGTTTTAGTTTTATTTATTATTGTTGGGTGTTCAATTTTTGTTAAGCACATTTTTCAAAAACTCATTTTTTGATCTATGGGTTGGTTAGTTGGTTGGATTTTACGGCCTGTCAACCCTTGTTGGGTTATTCTATGCTGAATACTTATTTGCTTTATTCATTATTGTTGGGTATTCAATTTTTTTAAAACTCATTTTTTAAAACATTTTAAAACTCATTTTTGATCTATTCAACCCATAGATTGGTTGGTTGGATTTTACGGCATGTCAACCCTTGTTGTTCTATGCCGAAGACGTCTTTGTTTTGTTCATTCTTGATGGTATTCAATTTCTTTTTCAAACTCAATTTTTTAAACACATTTAAAAAAAAATTTAACCCATAGATGGGACCCTAATAGTTGGTCCCATTCGGGGGGATTTGCCCTTTGCAGAGGTGCACTCGGCTTATTCTACAGCCCCAGCCGACAGGGCGGCTGATAGATGGGATTTTAACAGGTACTAATACTCCGGGTCAGAGTGGACCTGGAAGTAATGGCAATGAAGGGTAATCCACACTCACCAGCGTTTCAGAATTAGAACCTCACCACTAGATGAAGTTTCATGTCACACCCAGGACACTAAGACCCGCAACCACCACTTTCTAGTGCATATATGCTAAAAAGAATAGGGGGTTTGCCATAAGAACATTAGGGTCGAGACAGTTATATAGGTACTACAACTTGACGTGAGCAGCCGGTTAATCGGATGGGGCCTCTCAGATCGGCCTTCCGTCTTGTCCAAATAATGGCCAAAGTGGAGTTTTGAAAGTCACAGACTGTTCAGCCACCAGGATTCCGTCATTCATTAAGCATCACGGGTCACCACGGAAGTCCTACCCCTTTGCAGAGGTGCAGTTGGCGTATTCTACAGTCCAAGCCGACAGAGCAAGCCACGGGTAGGATGTGGTACAGGGTCGCAAGTATATGTCATCCAGTGAGAACTGAACTTGCTATTCAGTAGTAATGGATCTGCGAGACCAGCTTGCTAATCATTACACCATGATGGGACGCCCCTCCACTCAAAAGGTACACAGTTCAATCAAATACAGTATAACGTGTGATATACAAATGTGCCGCACTGGGTAAATACCATCTTATGAACAAACCAAATTATGTGGTTAGGTTTACAAATTTTTTTTCTTTCTTTCTTTTTATTTTTTTTTAATTGCCTTTCTTCTTCATGTTAAAAAGTTACGTCAATCGTTGTTGGATTGTTTTGAAGTCTCCTCAGGTCTCCAGGACACTTCTGAGTATTCTCGCCGAACTTTAAAATACTGTTGTCTGGATGGTCTCGAGACTGGCTAGGCTCAAACTCAAGTGAAAGACCACCAAATATCGTTGGTGTGAAATACTCACAAGGAGTGATATAATAATAATAATAATAATAATAATAATATAATAGTAATAATAATAATAATAATATAATAATACATACATACATACATACATACAGACTGGTCACTTAATTCCGGCTAATACCCCGTTTGTATATTGAGGTTAAAATCGTTAAATATTTGGATTCTACAGTCCTTATTTGCCCTACATACCAAATTTAAAAAATATTGAATGTATAGAAGTATTTAAAAATTTAAAAAAAATCCACTGAGATTCTGCAACACCGCACGGCCTTAATTTAGAGGCAAGATAGGAAAATTATACCCCCCTCTAAAATCGGAACGGTAAACAATGTCGGCAACAGTGCAAAATCAAAATACTGAGTAGAGTGCTGTAGTATTGCAGAAACTTACTGTCACTCGATATTCGATAATAACTGGTGTGGACAGGCAGCTCAGCTGGTAGAGCACCCGCCTATGAATCGCAAGGTTTTGAACTCGAGTTTTGTTACTTCGTCCAACCGCGGATAAATAAAATCGCAGTTGACGCGATTCCGCGGATAGTAATATCTTACAATATTGATTACCAAGCGGAGATTATTTGGGCAAGTTTTAAAATTAGAATCTGAGTACTTACCGCCACTGGATCCACAGCAACAATTAACGAACTAAAAACCAATATTGGAATGAATTGAATGTTTATATCGCCCATGGCGCCAACAACAACGAGACCATAGAGAGTAAAACCTGAAAGACAAAAAACAAAAAACAAAAAAAAAAAACGAGACATAAATTTCAAAATTAAACCAATACGTTACTCATATAAAAAATAAGTGATATAAATATGAATTTAACTTTCTCAGTCTATTTAGATAATTTGCAATAATCACAATTTCGGTAAATTAACATTGTTCTTAGTTTAGAAGTGTTTGATTAATCTGGGTATAATATATATGCCAAATTCCCACTCATATTTATGAACTTTCCCAATATCAGCAGCAGGCATTTCCGGTAAAATGGTCCAATCAGAAACGAGCCCAGAAAAGCATTTGAGAATTTAAGATATTTTGCAACTGCCCTCGAATCAATTGCTAACTGGATTCTATGCCAAAAGGAACACCAACGGCAAGGAAAGCTACAGGAGCTACACACTTTTTCTATCAAGAATTTCAAAGAATACATCAGACTCCTGCTAAAGGACTTACACTCTTGTTCTACCTAGGATTTCAAGGATTACAAAAGACTCGCTGCTACAGGAGTTACACTCTTGTTCTACCTAGGATTTCAAGGAATACAACAGACTCCCTGTTAAAGGAGTTACACTCTTGTTCTACCTAGAAATGGACAAGGTGAGGCAAGTTCAAATCCTGGACAAGGCAGTTTGCATTTCACATAGCGCAAATACCCTTGGGAAAGGTGTGTATCCAACTATTATCCCTCCAACTGTTGGGTCTTGGAAAAAAATAAAAGACGTCAAAGTTAAAATAGGTCTTCGCATTCATTGATCAGAACAAAAAATAGACGCAGGGATTCAACAACACAAGAAACACCCTAGCCAACCCAAGACACCCCAATCAGACCAGAAGAGATAGAAAATCCAACAAGATGACACCTAGTGGAGAAATGTATAAAATGTCATTTAAATTGTTTCTGACCACAGATAAAGCTATATTTTAGTTACTACTAATTTAGTTTGTGCAAACATTTTTTATTTATTTCTAAAAATACGACGTGCAACGATGCTTTATGCAAAACGAAACCAATATAAAATAAAAGTAATTACTATCATAGAGCATCGTAGTATTTTGTTAAGAATTAGTGTCTGTTTAGGAGTCCAAAGAAATTTATAAAAGAGAGTATGACGTGTTGTGTACAAAATAGACATTTATTTTTGGACTTCAAAGAAATCAAAAGAAAAGGCGGCAACATTATAAAATAAAATAAAAAAAGGTTATTTCTTAAAAAGTATTTTCTAAATCGAGAAATTTGTTGAACATATTTAGACTAACAGAGTATAATTTATTTGCCGGATTTTTTTTTAGAAGAGGCTTAATGTGTAAAAGTTTGATTTTTTTTCGGACTGTTGTCCTCATCTTTATTGTTTGATCAACAGCCAAATTATTCAAAATCATTTCCCAGCCACTGCTTTCTCACATATATATGATAAAAAGGATTGGGGCTTGTCATAGGGGTAATAGGGTTGGGACAATAATGTAGGTTCTAGGGCTTGACGTGACCAACTCATTGATAGGAGGGGGTCTCTCCTATCCCCAGTTTAGCCTACACAAGGACCAAAGTGGAGTGTTGCAAGTCATGGACTGCTCAGCCATCAGAAATCCATCCACGGGTCACCACCAACGGCCAACACGTGGTCCCATTGGAGCGGGAGTCTTATCCCTCTGGTGAGGCGCAGTCGGTGTATTCTGAAGCCCAACCAACAGGGCTGGCGATGATCGAACTCGCTATTCAGTATTAATGGATCTGTGAGACACTCTTGCTAATCATTACACCATACAAGGGTATGTGAGGACTATATGAAGGACACCTCGCATGTTGTAATGTTTAGCGGTCTAGCTTGACAAACCAGTGAGTTTGATTCTCACTAGGTGCCCTATACTACTGGCCATGTGCCAAACTAAGCTAAGTTTAGTAAATGACAACCGGGAATATGGAAAATTTGGAAAGACATCATTAATTTCCTTGCTGCCAATCTCAGCAAACAATTTAGTTATCGACATCCCTGGAATGTGCTTGGAAAGATATGCCCACGTGATAACTCTAGCATTTCGAGGATTCTATGTTACGTCGCCTAGCAGCCGTTATTCAGCCGAAAAGGAGGAGCTTCACGTCATTAGGTAGCTCTCTCTCTCTCTCTCTCTCTCTCTCTCTCTCTCTCTCTCTCTCTCTCTCTTTACAATAATGGCGATCGGATTTTGATATGTGAATGACTTTAATTGTGAATGAACTTGTATCCTTTCTTAGCGGATGTTGTAGAAAATTGAAAATTTATTTATTTATCCAGAATAAGATATTTAATAATCATGAGGGATAATCAGGAGAAAAAATAATGAAGCTGTACTTACCGATGAGTAGAAAATTCAAAATGGTAGCCTGAAAATAAAATTAGAATAAAGAAGTTTAAACTTGTACAAGCACATATGTACAATACGATAACGGACATGTGCAACATAAACCTTAGGATATGCGCACAAATATTCTTCATTTAAGTTATCTAATAAACAGTGACACAAAGAATTTGTTATTTTTCAATGGAATAAAATTAATTCTAACAGTATCTCTTCTATTAATAATGGAGATTCGGTTTCCATTTGTCTGTAACCAAAACTAGTACTTCCTTAAAATTATTTTCTGCTTATAGAAAACGACGATTACCTCACTCGACATGGAGTGAAACTTGTGCGTGAGATATTTCAAGTGGAAAGAGGGTTCATAGACTTTAGTCCACTGTTTTGGTTGTCCGGCAGTTGGTCCAGTGGCAGGGAAAAATCGAGACGACTGGACTGCCGAGCTGCTGTAAGGTACTCTCTCAGGTAGTATTGAATCACTTCACGAGAGGCAAACCTCGCCAGAAGTCCCAGCGCTTGCACCCTAGCTCCAGGTTGTGTTGGGGATTTATATGAGTAGTAAGTACCCCAATCCAATTATTATCGGTGTGGATATCCATTGTCTCCCCTGGAGTTCATCCGCCCTTTGACAGCTTTTGCTTTTAGCGATGCTTGGTGTCTACACACCCACCTCATCAGACAAGCCGAGGCGGGCCTAATGGGGGTACCAGTTAATGGAACAGGTAGTACTAGTTTACATGGTACTAGTAGCAATAAATACTATACTAATATAGATTGATAATAATGAATTATTTACTTACAATAACAGCAAATATTAAAACGCTTCCGAGATTTTCATAAAAGACTCTGTCATTGAGACTGTATGATGCTTCGAGGATAATTCTGAAAATAAAAAAAAATAAGGTTAGTTGGTTGGTGTTAAATGTCATATCAACCCTTGAGGGTTATTCAATGCCAAATCTTATTTTTTAATATATATATATATTATATATATATATATATATATATATATATATATATGGGTGTATGATTTGTTTAACTTCATCTGTATTAATGATACTGGTAGTTGACCCTCAGCCACCTCCTTTTTTCACCTATATGATAAAAAGTGGTGGGTGATTGCCATCAGAGCAATTTAAAGAATACGTTCGGGTCAATCCTATAGTTGCTAGAGCTTGATCTGACCTGCCGATGGACCGGATAGGGTTCCTTCGACCACCCGTCTAGCCCAAGTAAGGGTCTAAATAGAGTATTGCATGTCACATGACTACTGATCAGACATCAAGATTCCGTTCTCAGGCTTCACAGGTCGTCTCGCATGGCCAATACGCGGCTGCACAGGGGCAGGTGTCTAACCCCTCTGCAGAGGTACTGTCGGCGTATTCTACAGCACCAACCGACAGGCCAAAAAACAAAAGAAAACAATAAATTTCATGATAATGTCAAGTGTTAAAATAATAGATAAGCCGAATCTTTTATTTGGCACAAAGTGTACTTTATCTAAAGCGAATTAAACCGTTTTGGGACCGGTTTAGCTCAGTCAGTAGAGCATCCGTCTAGGAGCCACAAGGTTTCGGGTTCGATACCGGACCCCGCCAACAGCGTATGAGCAGCTCAGGTTATCTAGTCTGATCTATGCGGTAAAGTGGGGATATGACAGTAGGTGTGGCCCTCCACCTCAGGATAAACAACCTTCCTGGTCTAGCGCTAACGAAAAAGGAATAGACTCTTTCGCTGATACCGACAATAGGTCACTCCGACAACAACTTTAAACCGTTTTACCCAAAGTGAAACAGTTGCGTCGAGTTGAGATCAATTAAGTTTGATTGAGCGCAAATAATCTCCCAGGTATAGCGCTAATGAAAAGGGGATAGAATCCCTCGCTGTTCGGCTGATACCGACAATAGGTTTAAGTTTGATTGACATGTAATAATCTCTATGGTCAATTGAGAGAAAGGATTTCATTAGAGGATTTTAAAGTCATGCGATTACAATTTCTAGAAGTTAGAAAATAGATTTAAACTTTGAATTAGCCCGTTGCCGCTGAGACTTACAAATCAGCAAAAATGGTGATGTCATGATTTTCAGCAATGTCCCACGGTAACTTCCGGTTTCGTGGGAGCCGGTAATGTAAAAGAAGTAGGAGGATGGGACGTATTAAACAGTAATACAGAAAAAATAAACTTGGGAAAAGGGGTTCAGTTCCAGTTAACTCAAATGATTGGTATCAAATCCTGAGTCAATAAAAATTACACAACCCAGTTCAGCATTAAAGTTCCAAATAGGCAAATCTAAATTCGAAAAATCCAACATCTTATTTCCTTGATGGAAACGTCGAACTTAGGAATCAGTGATATATATATATATATATATATATATATATATATATATATATATATATATATATCCCAACCCCTCCACACGAGCAGGATATGAAACATTGTCAATTCCTTAAGTGGAGTTTAACAGGTTTGAATTCAGAGTTTTCCTTCTCGTAGACTGGTTGCCTAACAAAGGGTAAAGAGCTCAGTCTGTCCTACTATTTACCCATAGCTAGAAGGGATATAGATGGATTCATACCTTTTCCAAGGGTATTAGCGCTATGCGATATGTAAACAGGAATCAGTGATATATGGGTAATCATAAAAATTAATTCTAGTTAAAGTTTTAAAAATCAAGATTAACTATGAAATAATTATTCCCTTTAAAATTGGGGATATTCTATTTTCCTCTTGACATAAAGTCATAGCGAACAAATCCCAATGAACCTTTGAGACAGTGACGTATATTTGGCCAGTTGTTGCGTAGTCAGTGATGATTGCTATAACCGGTGGGGGATTTACATATTATATTGGATGTACAACATGTAGAACAGCAACACAGACAATGAATTTGTGAAAACAGTTTAGTTCCACTTCAATCCCAAATGACTGATACCAAGTCCCGAGTCAACAAAGTTTACACAATCCAGTTCAGCATTAAAGCCAGAAAGGTCAAAATTCAAAACATGCGAAAACAAATAGTAAATCCAACACCGACAAGATATCCTCTTTCTTGCAAGAAACGTTACATTAAATGGCGTATATGAGCTAGGTTTAAAAAAAAAATAGTAATTAGAAGATTCATTGGACCATATGACCTTTAAGCTCTCCTTTTTGATCTCGATTAAGAAACGACATGTTTTTCATTAACACCGTCAATATCCGGTTGTTTTAACAGACGATTTTTAGATTTAAAAAATGATAAAATTAACCCCTAACCCTAACCCTAACCTCTAACTCTATCCCCTAATAAACAACCGGACATTGACGATGTAAATCAAAAACATGTCCTTCCTTAATCGAGATCAAAAAGGTGTGCCTAAAGGTAATATGGCCCGATTCATTTTTCTCAGAATGCAATGTCGAAGGCTATTTATTTCAGACAGGAAGTTGTTTATGGCTTATACCAAATAATCCATCAATCCATTTGAAATTATGGTACCATTATAGTATGTGGCCTACCTTTTGAATGTGGCCTACGAAATCATGTCCCTCTTATAGTATGTGGCCTACCTTTTGAATGTGGCCTACGAAAATCATGTCCCTCTTATAGTATGTGGCCTACCATAAAAAGCATATTATAAGGTTATAATAATAACTGCTAACCCTAGCCCTAATCCCTAACCCTAATCCTATTTCTTAATTTTTGAATATCTTAGAATTAAATAGATCTCTGATTCATGTAAATTATGGATACATTCTTTTTAAATTATTCTTAATTACTCTATACAGCTTATGACTGAATTGCATTTCTTGAAATTGAATATATGTGAAAGATAAGTAGTTTCAATAGATTGCCTACTACTTATATCTATGAATATACTCTTACTGAGGTAGGACACATTCAAACCGGCTAGGCCACATACTATAACAGAATCAAAAAGGTAGACCACATACTATAATGGCACCGAAATTATTTTTCTCTAAGATTACACTGTGGAAATTAAATGTGAATAGCCATTTAGATGTTTTGTTTTTTCATTTCATCTTGTTTTATCAACCATTTTCTTTTGTAAACGTGAGTTTCGGACAGAAAAAACGTGCCAATATCCCTTGACCGACACGGTAAAAATGAATGTTTAGATTTAAAAGGGATTTTAAGAATCAGTGTTTCGATATGTTAAACATAGATATATGATCAGATCATGAAACAAGTTTTATATGTTTGTACTTTGGCCCATACGCCTCGTAACAGCGTTGTAATAATTATCTTATTAATAATGGATATTCGTTGTTTCTCTGTCTGTAACCGAGACTACGTCATTGCTTACATCACAAACCTTCAGCAATTGTGTAAGATTATCAATGAGTATTTAATTCATATTTAAATCCTTAATACGTAGAGTTTGAGTATACAACATTAAACAGTCTACATTGTTTTTTAAAACAAGTTTTAATAAATACACGTCCGGTATTATATATTTATTAATCTTTAAAAAATTATTTTTTACTCTCTCCCTTTTTTTCACTAACAAGAAGTTAATTAAAACGTTTACAAATAACGAAATACCTACGATTTTGTGTAAAATATTCTAAATAATTATTTATTTGATAATTAATAGATGAACACAACATTTTATTTGAGGGGGACAGAACTAAGTTTCCATTTCAAATTGTTTTATTTTTTCGCTCCTTTAATAAATTTGATGATTTTTACTTACTTATGATAAAACCCTCTGACATTGAATTTTTACCCCTCCCGCCACCGCCCCAGGCGATATCTTTCAAAAATTAATTTTATTTATTTTATTTTATTTATTTTATTTTTTTTGCGAGTGAAAATAAATGAGTAAAAATTTTTACTTACGGTGGCAGCAGGTAAATGAAGAATTGATGAGGAGTAAACAATTTTGGAAGTTCGGACGCAATTTGTGTGAAACTGAAAGAACAAAAAATACATTGTTTTATTCCTTCGTTTATTCATCTCCCCCCCTCTCTCTCTCTCTCTCTCTCTCTCTCTCTCTCTCTCTCTATATATATATATATATATATATATATATATATATATATATATGTTTCGTTAAACTGTACTGACGATTCTTGTCGGACGAGTTTTTGTTCGATCCTTTCTAATTTTCTGGCCATCTTTTTAATGTCAGGGTGGAACTGGTGTCGCAATCCACCAAAGGTTTCATTACGAGCGCTTTATATATATATATATATAATATATATATATATATATATATATATATATATATGTGTGTGTGTGTTGTGTGTGTGTGTGTGTGTATGTGTGTGTGTGTGTGTGTGTGTGTATGTGTGTGTGTGTGTGTGTGTGTTTTATTTCTATAACTATGATGGCGTGAAGAAAACCAGATAACGCATTTTGTAAATAAAGAAATGTACAAGCTGGTATCTGGGGGAAAAAAATTAAAAAAAATTTTTTACTAATTTTTGATTTTTAATTTTTATTCTATTTTTTATAACTTTTGTGACAATTCCCAATAATAAAAGTCATTGTATAAACCTTCTTCAGTCATAATTATCCTGATAAGCCATTAAGTGAAACCTTGGTAGATCGTACATACGCGCGGGCGGGTGTGTGTGCGTGTGTGTGTGTGTGTATGTGTGGCTTCTTCCATTGAACTTCAAACATAAGCATAAAAACAAATTAGTTTTAATTTCACTTCGGCCGTGCCAAAGTAAACGATTGCAAGGAGGTATCAATATTGTGATAATTTTTTTTTTTTTACTAATGTAAATATTTTATAGATCATTCTTATTTGTTTTCATAGTTGTCCTTCTGAACTGATACGAGT
Organism: Doryteuthis pealeii; assembly: GCA_023376005.1. Taxonomy (NCBI): domain Eukaryota; kingdom Metazoa; phylum Mollusca; class Cephalopoda; order Myopsida; family Loliginidae; genus Doryteuthis; species Doryteuthis pealeii. The sequence goes on from CM042146.1 coordinate 108,223,447, forward strand.
TTTGTGGTGGTATTGTAGCTATTCTACTGACCGCATTGTCTTGTTGACTTAAAGTCGTTGGACCGGCTTTACCGTCAAAATATCCGCCCTTTCGGATGGGGCTGTAGAATACGCAGACTTGCACTGTTAAACACGTGACTCTCTGGAACACTTCTTTTTCTTTCTTTTTCTTATTTTGATCTTTATTATTTTTTTGAATAATTTTTTCACATTACACCGGGGAGCAAAAAAATATAATTGCTATTATTCAGGATCAGGTAGACTCATGGTAGAACCGACGCCGAGTTGTAGATGGTAAACGAATTCCAAACTAGAGCTCTGCAAACGGAAGCAATTCGTCTACCACTGTGTGGGTGTGTGTGTGTGTGTGTGTGTGTGTGTGGGTGTGTGGCGTATGTGTGGGTGTGGGTGTGTGTGTGTGTGTGTTTGGGATTTAGTATGAAGCATTGGGTGTGAAATATAAGAAACTCGGTTTTTGAATGTTAAGTTTCGTTTTATTTCGTTAAATTTTCGGGGATGTTTATACCCCTTCTTCTGGTCAAATAGACTGGCTGATCTGATCTTTATGGCATCTATATATACTCTTTATTAATGTTGATGGTATCATCTCTGTGACCTCATTGGGTGGTATGGGGACGGTCGCTCTTAGTGACCTCCTTTTTTCTTTTTGCCACTACTCGTTTATTGGTTTTGTGCGGGTGCTTGTCTGTGTTTTGTTAATTGTTTTGTTGTCATAGTTTCATCTGGACATAGATACATATATACATACACTTGTATATATATATATATATATATATATATATATATATATATATACTTTCAAAGAAAGAAAAACTTAACAAACCGTCATTACGTAATAATTTATTTCGACCAGAAACTCAAAAGGCTTTTGAAAATTTTAAAAAATTCTTAAAATCCTTAAGAGGCCAGCCTCTTCAGACGGATTTTACAAAATAGATGGATTCACCTAAAGAAGGGTTAATATAACCAGAATATTCACAAAATTTAGGTCAGACAGCAAGTATAAAGTTAAAATTCTAAGTCTAAGAAAAAGATACAATGTAAACCTCGTTTCCTGTTCAACTGACTTCTTCAAATAACAAAAAAAAAAAAATAATATATGTATATTTTTTATAATAAGTAAAAAAATGATCTTTTATTGTCTATACTTTTTTGTCTAGCCTTTTTTTTATAATTTTTTTTTGAAATGATTAAATAGAATAGAATAAATAGAATCATCACTTCCTACCAGCCATTTGGATACCTTACATTTATATATATATATATATATATATATATATATATATATATATGAGGAAAGAGGATTGGAATAAATCCGACAGTATGTGGTAGAGATAAGAGGAACACAAGAACAAAACTCAGACAAACGTATGTAGAAGATATATTTCGCTAGCGACTGATGATGCTGAGCTCAATGCTTAGCGAAATATATCTCCTACATACGTTTGTCTGAGTTTTGTTCTTGTGTTCCTCAAATCTCTACCACACACACACACACATACACACACACATATAAATATATATATATATATATACCAACCGCTCCGCACGAGTAGGATGCGACACAAGGTCAATTTATTAAGCAGAGTTTAACAGGTTTGAATTCAGAGTTTTCCTTCTCCAAGACAGGTTGCCTAACCAAGGCTGAAGAGCCCAGTCCTCCCTACTATTTACCCATAACTGGAGGGAGAGCAGGATTCATACCTTTCCCAATGGTATTAGCCCTATGTGAAATGTAGACAGCTAAGTCCAGGATTTGAACTCGGGGCGACGAGTCTATTTCCCATGACTTTAACCATTACACCATGCTCTTCCTTATATATATGAGATTAAAATGCAAAGGCCTATATATTTAACTAATGTGAATAAGTAAAAGAAAGTGTTAAAATATAATGTACTTACAATTAAAGGCCGTTTGGAATGAAGCATGAGAAAAAAATGTTTCGGATATCTTATCCCTTTAATTAAACAAATAAATAAATGCAAATTTAATAAGATTTTCCTCGCCAGCTGATGTGATCGGATTCCCAAAATATAACAGAAAAAACTTCAAACCAAACGGTCTTTAATTGTAACTAAATTATATTTTTTTCAACACTTGTTTTGAAAATCACATAGGCGAGAAACTGATTATTTCAATGAGGGCTCCATGCATCAGAAATGCCACCAGACAAAATTGTGATTAGTTAGTAGAACAGCTGCTGTGCGCGGATTAAAGTAGGTAAAGAGTTAAGATTATTGAATTTTAAATTTCTTCTATTATTATTGTTCACTCCTTTTGAGTTTTTCACATCAGCGTTAGCTGATGGCGTTTCACTGCAGTCTCAGTATTCTGGATGGTCTCGATTCTCCCTCTGATTCCCAGATTTTCCAAACATTTTTCCAAACTTTTTTCCAATCTTTTTGGGGATGTTCCAAGTGCACCAATTACAATTAGTATAACTTTGACTTTCATATTCCATAAATTTTTATTATTATTATTATTATTATTATTATTATTATTATTATTATTATTATTATTATAAATTTATTTCAAATTACTTCTATTTTGTTATTTTTATTCTTTCAGGTCTCAATAAATCCAGATCATTTATTTTTCTAAGATTTGTTATATATATATATATATATATATATATATATATATATATGTGTGTGTGTGTGTGTGTGTGTGTGTGTGTCTGTGTTTTCTTTAAAACCCAAAGACGTGATTAATGTTAACGATAATAAATTTGGGTTTAGAATCTGTATATTCCAATGGAACACCGAACATATTTCGCGAGCCAATATTGTTTACCTGATTTAGTATTGGGCTCGTAATTAGAATTGCCTGCCACAATCACAAAGAAATCTTTTGAACAGAATCAATGAATCAAGTGCAAAACGGCTGTAGATCTCAGTGGTCGTCTTTTCAACTCTACGTGAACTTTCTATGTTATACACTTTGCTTGAAATAAAAGAGACTTTCAGACCGGCGGAAATTTACGATAATATCATTCCATTATTTTATTCAAAACTATATATATTTTTATCGTAAAATGTTATAGCCAGATAACCTACTCGAGTTTCAGCATGTGGATCTTCAGGGTTAACTGCAATGAATTAATTAAATTAAGAACAATAGCAGAGGTAAACAACGGCATAATCGTGTATAATATATATATATATATATATATATATATATATATATATATATATAATGGACTCTCCCGTCGATTTGACGTATGAGGGTTCATACACACAATGAACACCCACACAGTGATTTATTTATAGTGGTGAAGGCTTGTGTTGGACCATCCACACTTTTTGGCACAGTTGAAAGGAAAAAATTGGTGCATCAAGGGTTGTCACAAACCCAATCAACGACTGACCTCAGGAATTTGAATTCAAAGTTATCCCTCTCCTAGACTGGTTATCTACCCAAGCTGAAGGACCCAGTCTGCTCTACTATTTAACCCACAGCTGGAGGCTCTTAAGAAACAATCACACGAAATGTAATTAAAAACAATGTACATGATTCCCTAACCTCTAGGAATAAAATAACCCGAGATGGGTTGACATACCATTAAAATCAATCAGCCAATCTCCACTCTACACCACAGCATTACCCTGATTCTAATACGATTAAATAAACTACAGGGTTATTATACCACTAAACAAATAAAATCCAAACTATACCAAACCAAACTAAATGAAGTTAATGAAAATCATTTATACCAATTTGAAGATATTAAGAACTTGAAACATAGAAACTTTTTATCAAAATGACTCATTTTAGCATTAAATGACCCGAAAAGGGTTGATATGCCGTAAAACAAACAACAAAACAAACAAACAAACCTGATTCTAATTATAGTTGCAGATTTGAGACTAGGTTGCTTTGGCAGATAAAGATTGATATCACGATCTGACCGCAGAAGACATTTATTCTTTCTTTGATTATGCAGACGATAACTTGAAAAAGAAAAGTCAAGTTTAGTGTCTGCTAAAGTGAGTGGATAGACATTAGATAGACAACAGTCATTGCATTGTGTTGATCCTGAGAAGCGACAGTAACATCATTTATTGTAAGGCGATTGAACGTCCTTTTGTAAAAGGAAGATTTACATTTTCTTTTCAATTCTGATAGACTTATGAATAAAAGAAAGATTTAAAAAAAATATGTTGCAACATTTTAAAAGAGAAAATAGTGTCATTTTTACAAAAGTATATCTCGTTTCAAAATATTTTTTAAAACAAGCTTTTCTTTTCTATTTTTTAAAAAAAACAGACCCTGAACGAGGCTGTTTGTATATCACATATCCCCGATACCCTAGGGAAAGGCATGTATCCAACTATTCTCTCCCCAGTTAGGGATAGAATAGCAGGTCAGACTGTGCTCTTTAACTTTGGTTAGGCAACCAGTCTAGGAGAAGGAAAACTTTGAATTAAAACCTGTGAAACTTCGCTTTGGGTTTCTAGTATTCATATGGTATTATTAAAAGATTAGCAGCAAGCGTGGATATACAACGGTATGATAATTTGACGATTTACAACGTTGGATATGATTACTTAAGAGCTATTTAAAAATAATTCAATATGTAAAAAGTATAATAATTTCTGGCGAAATTCTTTCTTTCTTTTTCTCTTCTTTTACCTTTCTTTTTTCTTTCTTTCTTTTCTGCTTTTTTTCTATTTCATTGAAACAGACGATAAGTGCTATCGCTTCCTATCTCACTCACCTCTCTTTCTTTCTTTCTTTTCTTTCTTTTTTTCCCTCTGATGTGTAGCACGTTCTTTTTCTTCTCTTTCTTTCCTCAGAATTACAACGATAAGGGTCCATTATTTAACTGAGGTGATGACAGGGCACAACATTTGAACACATGCATTCATATCTTATGAATCAAAACGGAATTGTCCTTTACACTGGGGAACAATTTTGGACATAATTTCTGTTGACTTTGATTTTTCATTTGATTTAGACAAAAATTGGCATGCTGATTTCAAAACTGTAATTAGTTTTTTTTCTATCACATCAAGTTTTTTCTCTACAGTTTACTCCCAAAATAAGCACAATTGAATTGTTTGTCTTGTAAGTAATAGAACTGTTCAACTGATTGCGTTGATTATTTTATTGAAAAGGAAGGAGAATTATTCAGATCTGGTGAATTATTCAGATCTAGGTTGATTCCCAATCAAAGAACAAACATCAACACATTTGTAAAGCTAGTCTATTTTGCATATTTTAAATTAAAACTTGTCGATTAAGACAAGTCTAGGGCCCCTCAAAAGATGTGCAAGCAGAGTGTTAAGAATTTACGGATGGGGATCAAGGAAACACGTGATAAGTTGGCATTTGGTATACCTATGATTTGGTGAGAGCCAAAATATCATTGCACAGACTGTTACATTTGATTAATGAAAACTTCACCATATAACAAGAAAAACCAATGTAGAACTGAATATTCTAGTCTACCTTCAGCTATATGTCCAGTGCCTCATTCAGCTGAAATCCCAGTTTGGGGCAGTAGAGCTTGGGAGAAGTATTGGGTGGAGAGGAATTGGCCTCCAAGATCTAACCAAAACTTGTTGATCCCAACATTCTACATGCGACATTTGTTGACATAAAGAAAATGTTTTTCACACCTTGCACATGAAACTAGGTCTCTTGAAGCAATTCACTAAAGTATTGCTAATTGAAAGCAAGTGTTTCAAGTACCATATTTAGGCATTTCCTGGTCTGTCAATTGAAAAATTCAAGGCAGGTATGTTTGATAGTCTGTAGATTCTGGAAGTTATCAAAGATGAACATTTCATCGGGATAATGTCAGAACTCGAAAAGAATGCTTGGTTCTTGACAAGTTCTTTACCATGTCAAGAAATTTCTTGGAAATGTATGAGCAATGAATTGCACTGAAATTGGATAGCCACAAAATGCTTGATTGCAACATGAGCATCAAGTTCCATTTTCTTCATAGCCATCTTGCTAACTTCTTGGAAAACCATGATGTGGTCAGCTATGAGCAAGATGAATGATTCTACCAAGACTCGAAATTTCATGGAGGAATGGTATTAAAGCATATGGGAAATATGATGGATAACTATGGAGCATAAGGGGGAAATTGTCCACATATTGAACACACTAGAAAAAAAAAACTATGTGCAAATTTTTATCATAACTACTTGTACACAATTTGACTTACAGTAACAATATCCTTTGTAGGAACAAGATGAATTTGTAAAAACATTACAGTCAAGCATTTAAAAAAATTATTTTCCATTGTAAATTTTAAAAACATTCTATAAAATAAGCTCACATTTGTCACATGCAGTATTTTAATGGTTTTTGAAACCAAGCGAGGGTATCCTGCTACTTAAAAAGTTGATGTAATAGAGAAAAAAATAGGGTAAATTTTGGACTCAGAGTCCAAAATTTTGTCAAAAACAAATGTCAGTTCCAGTTCAATAGAATTTGTGATGCCCAGTGTGATGTTTTATTATTTCCAATTATATATACATTTTTAAACCTCCATAAAATAAGCAAATATTTGTTAGAAGCTGTATTTTAACGTTTTTTAAAGAAAAATTGAGGGTATCCCGTAGCTCAAAAAGTTAACGTGATATAGAAAAACTGAGGTCATTTTTAGATTCAGTGGTCAAAAAATAGCCAAAAACAAGTGTCAGATCGAAATCAACAAAAATTGTGTTCCCCAGTGTTATCTATCTGAAGTGATGACAGGGTGTGATACACGTGGGTAGGTACTAGCTTATTAATAAATATATGTTTTTCAATCTTTAAATTAAGTGCGAATTTGGCATCTCTGTTAAAGTCGTGGTCTGGTTAGCGAAAATATTATGTTATGAACTAATGATCTTATTTTATAGCTACAGTTATTCTAAAGCTGAAAGGCCATTTTAATTTCCCTATATATTGTTTGAAGCAAGGATTGCATTTCAAAAGATAAATGATGTTTTTGCTATTATAGTTTGATTTGGAGTAGATTTAAAAATCCTTAGTGATAGAACAAGTAAATGAATTAGTATATTTGATGTGTTAGGAGCAACGACAGTCTTTTCCATTAATGTCGGATAATTTTATTGCTTTCATAGTAGACCTACTTTGGATAAATTTGCTGTTTAAGATTTTCTTACTACTATCATTTTTAGGTTTGATTTGATTTATTTAACGGCATATCAACTTCCAATTGGTTATTTAATGCCGACATTTGATTCACTGTAAATTTGATTATAATCCTGACCATGACTATACTTTCAACATTCCACTTTTTTAATCGCACTTCCTTTGACTATGATAATCATTTGTTTGCACAGTTATATGGTATCATGTATTCATATCTAATACAAATACCATCCTGTCGGCTGGGCTGTAGAATACGCCGACTATACCTCTGCAAGCGGGTAAGACCCCACCACCCAATGGGACCACTTGTTGGCCGTGGGTGGCGACCCATGATGTTTAAGGACGGAATCCTGGTAGCTGAACAGTCTATGACGTGCAAGCACTCTGCTTTGGCTCTTAATTGGCTAAACGGGTGGTCAGAGAGGCCTCTCGATTGATCAGAGGGGGCTACAATCAATTTCAAAATTAAATACACACACACACACACACACACACACACACACACACACATATATATATATATATATATATATATATATGGGTTAAATAGTAGGGGAAACTGGGCCCTTCAGCCTTGAGTAGGTAACCAGTCTAGGAGAGGGATAACTCTGAATTCAAAATTCCTGAGGTCAGTCGTTGATTGGGTTTGTGTCAACCCTTGATGCACCAATTCTTTCCTATCGACTGTGCCAAAAAGTGTGGATGGTCCAACACAAGCCTTCACCACAATAAACAAATCACTGTGTGGGTGTTCATTGTGTGTATGAACCCTCATACGTCGAAAGATCGACGGGAGAGTCCATAATATATATATATATATATATATATATATATATATATATATGTGTGTGTGTGTGTGTGTGTGTGTGTGTGTGTGCGTATTTTTCACTCTGTCTCGAATAATCTGTGAGTAATATTCAATTACTAGCAGGACCTGTTGATATACCAAGTTTGATAATTTAATTATTACAACGTATATGTTCACTAAAGAGCTATTGTAAATAGTTCAATATGTAAAAAGTATAATAATCTTTGTTTAACTTCCTCACTCTTTTTTTCCTTTTATTTTTTTCATCTTTTTATTATGATTGATTGAAACAGGTTAGCGCTATCGCTTCCACGTGCTTACTCCCTACTCTATTTTCCCCTTACCCTCTTTCTTTCTTTTTATATTTTATCTGTGAAGCATGTCCTTCCCATTCTTTCTTTATGATAAAACAGTATGGTCTATTATTTAGCTGAGGTGACGACACTCATAAGAAATAAGAATTCGGCGGATAAGCATCACACACAGAGACCCCCCTCCACACACACCACAGACAGACCACAGACATAAACATACACAGAGACCAATACACCACATACGCACACACACAGACACACAGGGACCCCTCCCCCGACACAGAGAGACACAAATGCAAAGACACATACAGATACATTATAAATGAAATCTACAAAATCTCAGTCAAGGCCAAATTATTGACTAAATATTTGTTTTATGTATTTATATGTATTTAGTAAATGATGGAAAAAAGTTTGGGTTCTTTGATTAAAAAGAAAAGAAAGGAAATAAACGATTTCTTAATCTTGAACGCATTTGATTGGCAAATGAACAATAAAAAAGTAAAGGAAAAAAAAAGAAAGACTTACTATATAATAGCACCGACAATTGTTCCAACAATGATTAGCATGCTGAAAGATAAAGAAAAACAAATACAAATGATATCAACGGTTTTGAATATATATATATATATATATATATATATATATATAATAAGCATTGTTTTTATTTACATATATACTTTATTAAAACTATTTTAGATATACATATTCTATGTCACTGATATTGAACACTCTTACTTTATAATACCAAATCACACACACACACACACACACACACACACACACACACATATATATATATATATATATATATATATATATATATGGTAATTATTATATATTACTCCCACTTTGGTTGAGTTCTCTTAATACGGATTTAATTGCAAATTCACTGTTCTGGCGTCTAGCTAACCCTCGCTTTGTTTACAAATGTTTGAGGACTCTAGTGAATTCATTTCCGATTAGAAATGTAGCGATTAAATATTCTCCTATATTTGACAGCTGCCTCTGGCCGTACGGGTATAAAGGCTTTGCGAACGAAAGTTCATTCGGGTCTCAAAACCGGCCAGGGGTAGCTGTTAAGGTATAGCCACACTGATGAGAGGTGAAACCTCGAAACACGTGTCTGTGGATTACTATATATATATATATATATATATATATATATAATCGACATTGCTGGTGTAATGGTAATAGTCAAAGGAAATGTATGTTATACCAGCCCTTACCATCTGGTTGCTGATGAAAATTAACATACAAATAAGGTGGGAAGTTCAATGTCCCTCATACACTCTCTAATCACTTTCTTTGCGCCCACAGGGAAACTAACATATATAAGGAGTAGTTAATTAAGAGATATATAGAGAGGAGGAAATGACAGGCAAAACGTGTTGTAAGAGATGGATCAGTTTTTGACTTAATTGCCAATTATGACTAATTAAAACCAATCAAAATGGATTTTTCATACATAACTCAATCCCAAAACTAAGAAATATTTGGGCATATATTTTGTGTCATTAAATGGAAGCCTGAAAGAAACAATCGATTCACTCAGCTTTATATATATATATATATATATATATATATATATATATATATATATATATATATATATATATATCCAAAGATTGGGGCAGACATCTTTCTTACGACTTAGTTTCAGTTGTCGTAATTTACAGAGCTCAATGTGTGCTATAATTGTCAGAATCACAGAACAAAAAAAGATTTAAGTTGAAAGCATAATGGACTATTTCAGGGAACCTAGAGGAATTATCTCTCGGTTCCCATATTCAGATACAAAATTAAGAATCTTTTATTATTCTTAAATCGGTTGACACCAGATTTTTTTTTATTCCCGGTTCATGTGTGGCCACTCCTGAAGTAATTTAACAACCGGTCATAAATTAAATTCTTAACCAGCTGATTGTCCGTTGTCAGGCATTGTTTAAGGGTGGGGTTTACAGTTAAATTAATTTATTCGAATTTTCTAACCTTTTTGGTCTGGGATTTTATTTTATTTTGTTTATTCAATTAATAATTTACCTAATTATAACCCCCCACACACCTACATACAAGGTGTGTCAAAAAGGTATCGAGATTTTTTGTACTTTTTGACTCACCTTGTGTTCTGAAAATAAATAACGTTCCATTCATTATTTTTTTTCAGAATACAAGGTGTGTTAAAAAGTACCAAGTTTAAAGCTGTATTTACCAAGATAGAAATGAAGAATGATGGAACGTTATTTTTTTTTCAGAATACAAGGTGTGTCAAAAGTACAAAAAATTCGATACTTTTTTGACATACTTTGTATATATATATATATATATATATGTTTGGGTGATTCTAGGTGGGTCCTAATTCTCTATAGTTTGTTGTAGAGTTCAGGTTCCGTATGAGAGCTCAATGTTTAATTATTGTAAACAGAGCAAAGTTATTTGGGAATAAAAAGGCCTTAAATACCATGGGTATCGTGATTATGGACCATTTCCACTCGAGAGCATGCTCAAGAGCTTCTTCAGATCACTGAGACAGCTGTCTAAATAAAATATATCAGTGATCTGAAGAAGCTCTTGAGCATGCTCTCGAGTGGAAATGGTCCATAATCACGATACCATGGTATTTAAGGCCTTGAAATCAAGTCAGAATTGACATCTTACCCGGAAAAAGAAATTGTGTGAAGCAAAAAAAAAAAAACAAAAAACAAAAAACAACAAAAAACAACCTAAAACAACATTCACGGCGAAGACCTACTCGACCGAATTTTGTTATAAATTATATTTACCAGTGGACTGAATAATTATTCCTATAAACTAAATAATTTCCTGTTATGTCGGTGAACAAACATTGGGAATTATTGGAAATCTAAGACGAGCGTGACTCTTAATCTAAAGATGGAATTTCCTTTGTTGGTTACGGAACAAAATGTTCCGATCATTTCGGAAATAACGATTCTCGATAATTACTAGGTGGAAAAAGAACTTGAAAGATTGTAAGTATTTACTGACATCCCCCCCCCATGCCAGTTGAACACAAGGATCATTATAGCAAGGAACCACGCACAAACCGATGCGCATGCGTGGCTAGTGCATAAGAATGTGTGCATCCCATCGGCATCTATTTTTTAATGCGCCTCGGGCACTGGGCAAAATACCCAGCCCTACCCCTTTAAATGGAAAGGGTTAGTGTTGCTTGAGGGATGGACCCCTGCTTATCGGTCCAATGACTAAAGCCACTGGCTTTAATTATCTGATGCTCTCACGTGAGTCGTTCGTGTTAACAGATAATTTATATATATATGTATACACAGAATGCGAAGGGGATTTTAACTGTTTTAATACACACATCTGTATGTATGTAAATGCCGCCATAGAGTGCTCCAGTCTGTTCAAAATTGTTTATCAGTCTGTTCAAAATTTCTTCAAACTTCAAATTTTGAACAGACTGATAAACAAGGACTATTGCAGTTTTTCTCGTTATTCTGTGATAAAAAAATTGTATTACCTTTCCTTATATCAACAAATGCCATGAAGAAGAACTAATTAATAGATCGAAACACTGCAGCATCGGCTAATAAACTTACCACTCAATTCATTTAAACCTGTGTTTTTTCAATTTTCTTAATATACTACATACCGTCGGATTCACTTCCATCTCTTCACACACACACACACACACACACACACACACACACACACACACACACACACACACACACACACACGGTTGGTTTAGGGGTTACGGTCCTCGCCTGTCAGCTTGACAGTCAGGGTTCGAATCACGCACAAGGCGGTCTTCCTATCTATAGCTCTGCTGATGAGGCCTAATAGGCCGAAGTGTACATACAGAGATTGATTTTTCTAGATTTGTTTAGCCTTACATTTGAATAGGTATGCTCGCCTAATTAATTAATTAACTTTCAAAATAAGGTACGACTTCAATTAAGCACATATTCTCCCCCCCAAAAAAAATATATATGAAGTAAAATACTGATAGATAGAATAAATTCAAATGAGAAAAGTTTTTGCTTAAAAAAGGGCTGCGATACTATTATAACAGAGCAGGTATAAAATCTAAAATATTCGAATTATAAATTCTTGAAGTCCGTTGTTTGAAGTTTCAGGTGGACTACATAATCATCAAACGGAAACGAATTTCCCTCTGATGATTATCATAGACTTCATATAGAACTTCAAGTAACGAACTTCAAAACTCATAATTCGAATATTCGAATATTATATCGGTCAAGTTTCGATCCCGGCTTAATGCAGTTTACAAAATCTAGCTGCAATGAAGAGACGTAATACGTCGAATCAATACTGTATGGGGATGACTACATCTCTCTCTCTCTCTCTCTCTCTCTCTCTCTCTCTCTCTCTGTATATATATATATATATATATATATATATATATATATATATGGAGCACTCTCTGGCGGACTTTACATATATACATATGTATGATATCAGTTAAAATCCTCGTGCCAGTCTGTAGGTGTGGTGATGGCCAATTGGCTATCAATTCTGACTGATGATAAATCGATCGGATTTCGATCCCAGCTGGAGCTAGCCTTCAAATGACTAGCCACACTGAAGAGACGTGATATGTTGAAACACGGTGTCTGTAGATGACTATATATATATATATATATACATATATATATATATATATATATATATATATTACATTTTACACATGTGGATTATTGTTTCATATCCTCTACACATCTATGCTATATTACTTTATATGATATAAACTTTATATACTTACCATGATTCTGGAACAATCGACGATAAAAAATTTGAATAATGAAAACCTAAAATGAAGTAAAAAATAAAATAACAGAATGAAAAAAATAAAAATAAACAAATAAACAAACAGACAAATAAAAAAAAAAAAAAAGACAACAAAACAAAATCCAAAACGAAAGAAAACAAAAAAAAAAACCCTAACGTTTTGAATAGTTATACAAATCTAAACGACGTTTTTGCTTTTAGAGTTGATGTTTAAACCATTTGATCACATAAGCCTGACATTTTGTGCTGAGCACTATTTTAGTATATGTTAGAGTTCTAGGGGTTCACTTGGTTAATTCTTGTAACACTAGACTTTAGTGTTCATTGAAATCCTAGGTAGAAAAGAGTGTAGTATCAGTAGATCTCCTTGTAATCCTAGTCTTTCGTGTTCCTTGAAATCCTAGGTAGAAAAAAGTGTAGTATCAGTAGATCTCCTTGTAATCCTAGTCTTTCGTGTTCCTTGAAATCCTAGGTAGAAAAAAGTGTAGTATCAGTAGATCTTGTAATCCTAATCTTTAGAGTCCCTTGAAATCCTTGGTAGAAAGGAATGTAGTCTTAGTAGATCTATTTGTAATCCTCGTCTTTAGTATTACTTCTGGCAGAAAGTTCAATTAGCAATTGATTTGAGGGCAGTTGCAAACGATCTCAAATGCTTTTCTGTGCTCATTTCTGATTGGCCGATTTCTACTGGAAGGGCCTGCTGCTGTTGAGAAAGTTCTTAAATAAGAGTAGCGATTTGGCGTACATCCTATACCCAAAGATAATCAAACACTATACACTATAAACCCGATATTTGAGGATATTTTACTATATACCGATATTTCGTGTTATGTTACCTGATGAATATCTGGGTCAGTGAAACAGATCACAGACACCTGAGCATTAAACATATAATTTAGAGTTGTTCCTACACATCCTGTTAAAATTTGAGATCATTTGAACAAGAATTAATCAAGTTATACCATGAAATGATATTAAAGATTAGGATTACACACACACACACACACACACACACACACACACACACACACACAACACACATATATATATATATATATATATATATTGAAGGGGGCCGGGTTAGCTCAGTCGGTAGAGCGTTCGGCTAGAAACCACAAGGTTCCTAGTTCGATACCGGTCCCCGCCAACTCAGCGTATGAGTAGCACAGGGATCTGTGCGGTAAAGTAAGGAGCTGATGGTAGGTGTGGCGCCCCACCTCAGATGCTAAAAACAATCTCCTTGGTCTAGCGCTATTGAAAAGGGGATAGACTCCCTCGCTGAATGGCTGATACCGACTTTAGGCCGCCCCGTCGACTTTACTTTTTACTTTATATATATGAAGAAATTTGAAAAACGAAGTGTTCCAAAATTAAGATGAATTTATTTAAACCTTCACAGGATTGATTGTAGGATGAAGAATTGATGGATATATATATATATATATATATATATATATATATATAAACTAAATGAGCTTTTAACCGATTCTCACATTTTAATTTTACGCCATAGTGACGATATATCGAAAAAGAATCACACAGCCACATTGTCCAGTCAACGTTCGACTTTCGAGCTTAACTGTTTGTTATAAACAAACAACTGTGGGTAAATTATTAATTCATCAACTAGGGTGACTCAAAAGTTTTGCAATATTTTAGTCAGTAGTCAGTTAGTCAGAACAATTCAGGAACCCTTGATACTTTTGTCATGAAGGTGACAAACCTTACCGGGCTGTGAGATACCGAGCTGGCCTGATACTCTCTGAGTGCTACTCACCGCATTTGGCTCTATTGTATGAAGCGCAGTCTTGAATAGTTGAGGTTCTTGCATCCTGAGCGAAATTTCTTGAACCATCTGGTTACTGTTGGTTGGTTAGATTTTACGGTATGTCAACCATTGTTGGGTTATTTTATGCCGAAGATGTATTATTTTATTCATTTTTGATGGGTATTCAAATTTTTTAAGTCAATTTTTTAAACACATTTTTAAAAACTCACGTATTTTTCTATTTAACCCATAGATGGGATCCTAACAGGTACTACCACTCCATTTAGTTACTATACTGTGATCAATTGTCCCTTTACTTTTCTCACAACAAATGCTTTTGGTTGCTTCGATGGCATTATGGTCCAGTTCGAACTCGCAAAGCATAAGTCCCCGAATTCGTCTACTTGCACATTCATTTCACATTTGATTTTCACACCTGTCGTAGCCGGTGGGTGATTGGAGGTTGAGTGACAATAGGTCTCCAGGACTCTTCTGAGTATTCTAGCCGATCTTAACAGTACTGTAGTTTGGATGATCTCGATTCTTCCTCTGATTTCCAATTCACCCAAATTCTTTTCCATGGCTTTAGGGACCGTTCCAAAGCCACCAATTACAATTCTTCTTCTTCTTCTTCTTCTTCTTCTTCTTCTTCTTCTTCTTCTTCTTCTTCTTCTTCTTCTTCTTCTTCTTCTCTTCTTCTTCTTCTTCTTCTTCTCACTGAGTAGATAAATACACCAAAACATATACTCTCTTTTTCATAGTCGTCCCATCGTGGTGTAATGGTTAGCAAGCTAGTCTCGCAGATCCATTACTACTGAATAGCCAGTTCGATCCTACCTGTGGTGAACCGGTTGGGTAAATACTAAAGGTCGTCCCATTGTAGTTCAATGGCTAGCAAGCTAGTCTCGCAGAACCATTACTACTGAATAGTGAATTCAATCCTGTCTGGATGCTTCATACTTGCGATCTTGTGTCACATCCTACCCATGGTGGACAGGTTGGGTAAATACCTATCATATCCAGATGATTTTGAATAAGAAAAATATGTAGATTTGTGTCCCATCTAGAAATTGACTTCTGTGGCTGAATTGGTTACGGCACCGTCCAAGATAATATGAGAAGATATGAGATGTGAGTTCAAATCTTATCAGAACTTCTGACTTGATGCTGCTTAATCCAATCCGCCAGAAATTAATTGCTACTGAATAACGAGTTCGATCCTTGCTGGATGCTCCGTACTTGCAAAAATGTGTCCCATCCTATCTGAACTGGCGAACTGGTTGGGTAAAAACCAAAGTGCATTCCATCGGGGTGTAATGGTTAGCAAGCTAGTCTCGAAGATCCATTACTACTGAATAGCAATTTTGATCCTCACTTGATGTCTCAAAACTTCCGACCTTGTGTCAAATCCTACCTGTGGAAAACTGGTTGAGTAAGAGAGGCGTCCCATCATGGTCGAATGGCTAGCAAGTTAGTCACGCAGATCCATTGCTGCTGGATAGTGTTCAATCCTTGATGGACGCCTCATACTTGCGAACTTGTGTCATATCCTACCCGTGGCAAACTGGTTGGATTATAATTATTATTACGATTTTTGTGGCCATCCTTTAGGCTTCAAGCAAGAGCGCTTGTCCAGCGGAGATCCTTTGTGTTAAGCAGAGCACGATCCTTGGTAAGGAATCCTTTGGTTGTTTCTTGGTGTTCCTCAGTCTTGCAAGTCCTTCGTCAATGATTGCAAATGGACGTCTCTCAGTATCAGTGATTAAGTAGTCAACCAGCCACGCATTCGGGCTGTTGATTGGCTGAGGTTTAAACCACGTAACCTCGCTTCGTCTATAAATTTAAGTGGTGCATTGTAGCACGAAATAATCCAACACTTGCGAATTTGTATCGTATCTCGCCCATGGCGAACTGGTTGAGTAATTACCTACTCTATTTTTATAATGAAACAAACACTGTCCATAAAAGCAAGAGTCCTTTCTTCAAACGCCACATAATTTGGGGATCATAAAATAATTTTGACTCAGATCCATTAAGAAGTCATTCCCCGCTGGTGAATTAATAAAACTATTTTAAGTGGCCAACAATAATGTCTATATTGTAAATGCATTATTAATGGTGTCCTGAGTATGAGGTTAAACTACATCTAGCTGATAATTTAGGAATTGGTAGTTTCTTGGGAAGAAATGGTTGGAAGACCAAATATGATCCAATTGAAGTTGGATGCAGGGGAATTATGGGACAATCATTAAGCAGGGTACTAGCAAAAATAGGAATCGTGGAATTTGAAAAAAAGAAAACCCTAAAAGAAATCTCTGAAGCAGCAAAACGGGCATACCAGTGGTTATCGATAAAAAGGAATGCCCCGGGGAGTCAGGCAGGAAAAGGAAAATTTAGACAAGCAAATGTCCCCCCCTCCCTGTTCAGAACAGTCTGCCCCCATCCCTATATAATAATTACTATTGAGGCGCATGGTCTAATGGTTAGAGTCGTAGGAAATGGACTCGTTAATCTTGGTTAGGTAACAAGTCTAGGGGAAGGAAAACTCTGAATTCAAACCTTTTAAACCCCGCTTGGTTAGTGTTTTTGTAATATAGGATATGCTGAGGTCCACTACTTAAACTTATAGACTCTGTGTGGGCGCGTGGATTAAAGCCAGCCAAGCAACAGCTCGAATACGTGGTTAGTTAACTATTTAATCGCCGATCTTGAAAGCCGTTCATTTGCATGTATTCGCCCCGGACGAACAGACCTAAACCAAGGACTCTGCTCAACCAAAGGATTCTTCCCAACTAAGGAACACCGGGGAAGAACCAAAGGATTCTTCACTAAGTATCAGCCTCTGCTT
Source organism: Doryteuthis pealeii (assembly GCA_023376005.1). NCBI lineage: Eukaryota > Metazoa > Mollusca > Cephalopoda > Myopsida > Loliginidae > Doryteuthis > Doryteuthis pealeii. The sequence continues at coordinate 108,241,117 of CM042146.1, forward strand.
AACACAAGGGATCTCCACGGTAAAGTGCTCTCACTTGAAGCCTAAAATAGCCTTAAAAATCTTAACCAGTTCTGGAGCTCTGGGGAGTATGGAGCACCCCTTCATCACCATTACTCCCAGGTCCACTCTGAATCGGAGTGGTAGTACCTGTTAGGGTCCCATCTATGGGTTAAATAGAGAAAAATGAGTTTGACAAAAATGAGTTTGAAAAAATGAATACCCATCAATAATTAATAAAACAAAATGTCTTCGGCATAAAATCACCCAACATGGGTTGATATGCCGTAAAATCTAACAGCATTATTAATGATTTTACAATAGAAAATATCATTACAGATCTTACTATTGAAATGCATTAATATATGTAAGTTTGAAATTGATATATTTGGGTAGCATCTTTTCATTCAAACAAATTTGGTTAAACATAATAGAATCCTTATTGTTCTCAATTTTTTTTTCAAGTTTCCTAACAATTCTTTCGATGTTATCTTCTTGATAGACGTTAATCAGTTGTTCAAAAGAGTTATTATTGTTAGACCAAGTACTTTCGGTTCTTCTCTGAACCATTATCAAGGCAGTGTATATTTGTCTAAACTATCATTATCAAAACTGTTTGATATTTAACTAAACTATTGTTTTGTGACGCTAAAAAACAGTGGCAGTTTATTTTATTTATTTAGACAAATATACACAGCCTTGATATTCAACTCTTGTTGGGTTATTTTATGCCGAAGATGTTTTGTTTTATTCATTCTCGATGGGTATTTAACATTTTCCCCCAGCTCCAGATCCGGAGCTTCAACATCAGAAAGAGTTTAACGTCATACCCAGGACGATAACACCCTCAGCCACTGCCTTCAAGCACATATATGATAAAAAGGTTTGGGGCTTGCCAGAAGGGCAATAGGGTTGGTACAGTCATATAGGTGCTAGGACTTGACGTGGCTAGTCGAATGATCGGAGGGGGCCTCTCTGACCATCCGTCTAGACTAAATAAGGGCCAAAGCGGAGTGGAGTTTTGCCAAGTAAATAATGTAACAAATTTTACTCACCAAGTTTACTGAGAGCTGCAATTAGCACAACGCAGCATACATATAATAATGAAGATGCGGACAATAGTCCGAATAATACAAGTTATCAAACCTGATCTCAAAAATTCAGAGAAATACTTTTTAGATTGTTGGATTCTTTTCAATCTTCTGCAAATCCTTCTGTTCAGTCATGTGATCTTCCCTTTCATTTAACATATTTTTCACTTATATTTAAAAAAAAGAAGGGATTTAATTAGATTTGGTTCATAAAACGTTTAATTATGTTGATAAAAATAACCATCGTCCGTACTCTTTCAGCACTAAACAATGATTGAAACAATATGAAATTGCATAGAAATGTCTAGACATACCAGACACTTTTCTCTTTTTAGAATCTTATGGAGAATTGAAAAGAATAAAATGAATAGCTGAAAGTTGAAGGGAAGATAATATGTTGAGAAAGATTTATATACAAGTTTAATCATCCGAAAAAATCAGTTTTCTCATTGTTGTTTTGCCTGCCTCTTTTTAATCTCTGGTGTAGAATTTTGTCAAGTAAATAATATAACAAATTTTACTCACCAAGTTTACTGAGAGTTGCAATTAGCACAACGCAGCATACAGATAACAATGAAGATGAGGACAATAGTCCGAATAATACAAATTATCAATCCTCATCTCAAAAAAGGTTTGGGGCTTGCCAGAAAAGCAATAGGGTTGGTACAGTCATATATATATTTACCAACCCCACCACACGAGCAGGATGCGACACAAGGTCAATTTCTTAAGCGGAGTTCAACAAGTTTGAATTCAGAGTTTTCTTCTCCTAGACCGGTTGCCTAACCAAGGTTAAAGAGTCCAGTCTGCCCTACTATTTATCCATAGCTGGAGGGAGAGTAGTATTCATACCTTTCCCAAGGGTATTAGCGCTAAGTGAAATGCAATTACTACGTCCAGGATTTGAACTCGGGGCGACAAATCCATTTCCCATGACTTTAACCATTACCCCAGGCGCTTCCTACTACAGTCATATAGATGCTATGGCTTGACGTGACTAGTCGATTGATCGGAGGGGCCTCTCTGACTGTCCGTCTAGCCTAAATAAAAGCCAAAGTGGAGTGTTGCATGTCAAGTAAATAATGTAACAAATTTTACTCACCAAGTTTACTGAGAGCTGCAATTAGCACAACGCAGCATACAATGAATGGACTTTCAACCTCCTCGAATTTCACATCGACTAAGTGCACACGATGAGACTCGGTTCGGTTACTTTCGGATGTTTCTTCGTGACCTTCCGGTCTTTGGGAATGGTCACCGGCCGAGTGAGCACTCGTCTGTGCTTTTTCGAATGCGAGGGGACTCGTGTCCATGTTTGTGTCTGTGTTTATTTCGGCGCTTTCGGGGGGCGTGTGAAAAGTGGCCGGACCCGTAGCCCCCACTCCAAACGCCGTCTGTCCCTCTCCTCGCGTTCCTCCGAATAACGTCAACATGACCACTGCAAGGCACAGCATGGTGACCAGTGGCCATTTTGAGGACATTCTTAATTCTGAAAAATATAATAGAGAATTAATTAAAATAATATTCAATGAAAATCTCGCAATATTTAATGATTCCTCATTAAATGCAAAAGGAATAGACGGTAAGAAAGTCTAGAAAGGAACAGGTCATTGATTACACATAGGTCACACAAGACTAACGCACTCCTATATACTCAAACAAGAACAACAAACACAGTGTGAAACATGTCAAAGACCTGTGACTGTTAAACACCTATTCATGGAATGCAGGTTTTTTGCTTATATAAGAAACCGTTATTATAATGCAAACAATATGAAAAATCTATTTGAAAATGTCAACATAGAGGACATTCTGTCCTTTTTGAAGAAAATAGAATGATACCATAGAATATAGACATGAACTTAACCAATACCATACAACATGATCCCCAATGGTGCTAACACATTTTTGTTGAAACCAATTACTACAAAAGTATAAATATAACTACACAACATATATTACTTCCTAACCGTTAGGCATGACATAACCCCTGACGGGTTGATATGCCGTTAAAATCAACCAACCAATAGACGGTACATGTCTAATAACTTTCTACCTGAATTAAGCAAAAACAAAACAAAACAAAAAAACTAAAAAAACTCCAAATATAGGATAAAAAACATTTGGGAGCAAAGTTAGGGCACCCCCTCTAACAAATGGACTCCAACGCAAAGAAACATGCAAAAAAGCTAGAAAAAATAATAAAGAGGAAAATTTTCGACATTTTTAACCAAATGTATTTGAATATTGTTTCTCTGAATGTTTGAGATAAGGCTTGATGATTAATATTATCTACATTATTCGGACTATTGTCCTCATAATGATATATAGGGTGATTGTAAAGTAACTCCCTATTTTAAAAATCTTATAATTTATTTCTGAATTATTATTAAACAAATGAATATGAAAAGAACACACATAACATCGCTTTCTATTCAAAATTCTATATGGGCACCTGTATTCGCCTCCAGCTTCTCAAACGGCTCGGGAATCGCATCAACTGATATTCCCAGGAACTCTTATGGAATGCCGCCCTGTCGGCTGGGCGTTTGAATGCTCCTACTGCACCTCTGCAGAGGGGTAGGAATCCCCAGTGGGATCACTTGTTGGCCGTGGGTGGCAACCCATGATGCTTAAGGATAGAACCCAGGTGGTTGAGCAGTCAATGACTTGCAATACTCCACTTTGGCCCTGTCTTGGACTAGAGAGGCCGTCGGAGAGGCCCCCTCCGATCAATCGGCTGGTCACGTCAAGCCCTAGCACCTACATGATTACCCCACCCCTATTGCCCTTACGGCAAGCCCCAAACCTTTTTATCATATGGGTGCTAGAAGGTGGTAGCTGAGGGTCTACATGTCCTGGGAATGACGTTAAACTCTATCTGATGTGGAGGTTCCAGTTTTGGGGGTTTGGGGAATGTGGAGCACCCCTTCATCACCATTGCTCCCTGGTCCACTCTGACCCCGAGTGGTAGTACCTATTAGGGTCCCATTATGGGTAAAATAGAAAAACATGAGTTTATTAACAACATTTGATTATCAATTAAGAATGAATTTATTTCAAAACTTTGTCGGCATTAAATAACCCACCGAGGTTGATATGCCGTAAAACAAACCAAACCAAGCCGTTTCTTATGGAATGGCAGATATAAATTCTCGTATTTGTCCTTCAAGTTCTTCCAAAGTCATTGGTTACGAAGAGTAGACTTGTTCCTCCAACCAATCCCAAAGAAAAAAAGTCAAAGGGTGTTAAATCAGGGCTTCTGGCCGGCCACTCATGTGGACCACGTCTACCCATCCATCTCCCAAGAAAATGATGATTCAGCTATTCACAAACAACAATAGCAAAATGTGGAGGAGCATCATCTTGCATAAAAATCAAGTCTTCAATATTCTCCTAAGTATTGACAACGGACATTGTAACTGAATATAAAAAAATATAAATAGTTTAAAATAGGGATTACTTTTCAATCACTCTGTATATGCCAAACACGACCAACAATAAAATTCTGTTCCGAGTACAGTCAGAAAAAGAAGGATAGCTGAAAAGGCTAAATACACACACACACACACACACACACACACACACACACACACACACACACACAAGAAATGACAGATTATCATTCGTTCAACGAATGGATATGTTACTCCACTAATGCATTTTCATGACTTCTATTATAGCATATCAACTCATTTAAAAAATACTTTTTGAAAAATTTTCTGAAAAATTTTCCGACAAAAACTTTTTTCCACAAATAATGTTCTCCTGGCGATGACATAGGGTCCAAACGATATATATATATATATATATAAGAGAGAGAGAGACAGAGCACAGGATTGATGACATAGGGTCTAAACGATATATATATTATATATATATATAATATATAATATATATAATATATATATATAGAGAGAGAGAGAGAGAGAGAGAGAGAGAGCACGGGATTGATTTAGATAGACATCTATATTATTTGATGCGGTTGACAGGCCAAACCTGTTGGGTATAGAGAGGTGTGTCACAACTGTCAAATAACGTTTGCTTTACATACGTGAAAAAAAGGGGCTTCTATTTATTTATTTATTTTAACAAATCAATGTTTCATGTCTATCTAGTTTTTTTTTACCTGGTGACAAACTGGGTCCATTCACAGCTGGTAAACATGCATCAATATAAAAAAACAGGAACTGAAGAGCAAATTGCAGTGTAGTTCAATGGTTAGAGAAATAGTCGAAAGGATAAGAGGTTCAGTTCTATGTACTGTAGGTATTTTCCCAACCCGTTCGTCACGGGTAGGATGTGACACAAGGCTGCAAGTATGGGACACCCAGCGAGAATCAAACTCGTTATTCAGTAGTAATGGATCTGCGAGACTAGCTTGCTAATCATAATATAACGATGGGACGCCCTTTGGTATTTACCCAAACTGTTCGCTACGGATAGGTTGTAACACAAGATTGCAAGTATAAAATAATCAAGCTAAGTTCCAATTACCGTCGAATTGGTAAGACACGGCAACAAGCAGTCTTGCTGCAACCCTACTGCAGAATGACAGGGTCTTTATGAAACTCCACAACATCATAGAAACCAAGCAGCCAATCAGAACTCAAGAATGGAATTATCCAAATACATGAATGGACTATTCTTGATTTCCATAAATACCAACTGTCTTGGACACTGTTTCAGTTGTGCTTAGCCAGTTGCTATTGTTCAAAGTAGACTGATTGACTGACTCAATAGCAAGTAGCGGGTTTCAGTAAGTATTGAAAATATGGGCTTCCAGCAAGATTCTAACTCACTATTCAGTTATAATAGATCTGCGAGACTAGTTTGCTAACCATTATACTGCAATGAAACGCTCAGTTCCATGTACTGTAAGATATCAGAATTTCGTTTTTGAGATAATTGTAATTTCCAACCGTTTTTCAATTGCAGAACGCATCATTTTTTTCATACCCAGAGAAGATTTGGTGGCCATAACTCTAGCTAACCTGGACATAATGACAGAAAGACATTTAGCGAATACAACAAAATTACATGTTTGATAATTTGTTTCAAGATTTTGATGACAGTTTTAAAAGAAAAAGAAAAAAAACCCTGATTTATGTGAAGTCTGTTTCTTTAATTAATTTACAAAGTAATCTTAACTCTTTGCACACTATAAGCCGCTCACAGCAGCTCCCCTACCACTGATATCCCACTATATATATTTACCAACCCCTCCGCACGAGCAGGATGCGACACAAGGTCCAGTTTATTAAGCGGAGTTCAACAGGTTTGAATTCAGAGTTTTCCTTCTTCTAGACCGGTTGCCTTGCCATGGTTAAAGAGCCCAGTCTGCCCTGCTGGAGAGAGAGTAGGATTCATACCTTTCCCAAGGGTATTAGCGCTAAGTGAAATGCAATTAACACGTCCAGGATTTGAACTCGGGGCGATGAGTCCATTTCCATGACTTTAACCATTACACCACGCACTTCCTATATCCTACTATAAACCGCAGGCAGCAGCTCTCGTTCGTGTCACTTGTTTACGGTGAAACATCACTACTTGAACATCCCTACCATCTTTTTTTTTGTCTATGAACTAAACCTGAGACTGGTACTTGATACTTTTGCAATAGGGGAACCAGTTGGTACAGCCATGGGGAAAATGTGGTAGGCAAACAATCAAATAAAGAAAATGCATAATCAGATGGATGTTTTTAAAATAAGATAAATTGTTTTATTTAACGGCATATCAACCCATCAGGGGCTATTTTATGGCTATAGGTTAGGGAATTGCATACATAGAAAAAAGAATATGTTATTAGTTTATTTACTGCTAAAGGCAAGGCATGCAGGACACTGCTGGAGAAGCAAGGATGAACTCATAAGCGACGTTCTCCTGTGGAAGCCAACACATGGACATGCAAGTGTGTGGCGCCCAGCAAGGACCTACATTGACCAGTTATGTGAAGATGCTGGCTGCTCCGCAGGGGAGGGTGTAATGAATGATAGGGAAGGTTGGCGAAAGATTGTCATGGATACCCGTGCTGCATGCGCGACATGATGGTGATGATGATGATGAAGTGAACAGCTACTAAGTTAATGATTTCATAACTTTTTCCGGGAGTTGTATCCTCACACCATATTGTTTGTTTACTCCATAGTAAGTAAAGTCTTCGGGGCGGCCTAATGTCGGTATCAGCCAGACAGCGAGGAAGTCTATCCCCTTTTCAATAGCGCTAGACCAAGGAGATTATTTTAGCATCTGAGGTGGAGCGCCACACCTACCATCAGCTCCTTACTTTACCGCACAGATTCCTGTGCTACTCATACGCTGAGTTGGCGGGGGCCGATATCGAACTTGGAACCTTGTGGTTTCTAGCCGAACACTCTACTAACTGAGCTAAACTAGTATAATCAGCGTAAGTTTGTGTTTATCCACAGAAAGCGATGTTAATGCACACATAGGGAAAGCATGGTCTGCTATAAACAGATAATCAGCTATATGGAAATCAATAGTTGTATCAGTGCTACTGTATGGCTGCACCACTTGGACCGTAGCATAGTGCCGAGAGAATAAACTAGATAGGAGCTGCCCAAAATGCTGCGTGTGATCTTAAACAAATCGTGGAAACAACACCTAACGAGAAAGCAGCTGTACGGCCACTTGCCCCTATCACACAAACCATTCGAGAGAGACGAACAAGACATGCGGAAAACTGCTGGAGAAGCAAGAACAAACTCATAAGCGACGTTCTCCGATGGAAACCCGCACATGAACATGCAAGTGCGGGCTGTCCAGCAAAGACCTACATAGACCAGATCTGCGTGGATACTGGATCTCCCGAGGACAATGAATGATAGGGGCGGATGGTGAGAGATTGTCATGGTTATCCATGCTACTAGCGCGACATGATGATGATGATGATGATGATGGTGAAGCTTTGTCTAATATGACACACGGGCTTTAAGTTTCTTACATTACTCATTTTTACTAAATATTCACTTATCTAAGTATTGAACAGATGCCATAACTCAGTAATCTATATATCAATACTCGTGTTCCTTAATTGTACGATCGTTACCATCTTGCAACACCCTCTGGTTAAAAATAAGGCCGTCCAAATCGTCCAAGATGTAATGCAAAAATGACAATCCTGATTATCTGTCGCCGAATTCTTATTTCTTATGAGTGTCATCACCTCAGCTAAACAATGGACCATTCCGTTCTTATTGTAAAATAGAAAGAAAAGAAAAAGAACATCACCAAAAAAAATATAATAAGAAAGAAAGAAGGAATGAAAGTGAGATGGGTAAAGATAGAGAGAGGCGCTCGGAAGCGATAAAGCTAATCTGTTTCAATCAAGATTATTATACTTTTTACATATTGGACTATTTCGCAATAGCTCTTAAGTAAACGTTGTAATAGTTAAATTATCATACTGTGATATATCCACAGGTCCTGCTAGTTGTGACTTAACTTCGGTGATCTGACGGGAATTGGTGTTTTTTTCAGCATGATTTGATCTTTAGCTAAAACGTCTCATATGGTTTTATTTTTATTTTTTCCGACGAAGTGACTCATTAGTTTTGATTAAAAAAAAAAAAAAAAAGAAGTTAGACAGAGTTGCGTGAATTTATAGCATCGCTTCTCATGGTCATCGTGCGAACATGAAATGCTTTGCGAAAAATAAAATAGATATAAAAAGAAGTTGACTGAATAAAACGTGTTGTTCCATGTATATTTTTTTCCAGTTGACTATTTTGAGAAACGGCTGATTTTTTTATTTATTTATTTTTGCTTGAAGATGAGAAAAAGGTTAAGATTTGTCGAATGCGGGAAAAGTAAAGACATTTTTCTGACAAAGGAGAAAAAAAAAAGAAGAGGACCTAAAGAGACTTTCAGACAGACTGTCATTTACAGATACATATTAGGACACACACACACACACACACACACACACACACACACACAAAAAAAAATCAAGACAAAACGATAAAACAGAAAACAAAAACAAACAAAATAAAAGTTAAGTGCTCTTGTTGTTGTCTGCGACTCTCGAATAGTCAGGGGTTAGTTGTTGAATAGCGAGTTCGATCCTCGTTGTATGCCCTATATTTGCGACCGTATGTTACATCCTATACCTGGCAAACGGGTTGGATAAATACCTACATGTAAATCCTTGTGCAAATCAATTGAAACAAAATGAATAACTCCTTTATTTATATAATATTCGCGATATCTCTGTAAGGCTTCCCAGTGTGTTCGTACAGCATTACAATTTTTGTACGCTTCCTTGGAGTAACGACCATCGCAGACAATGGCCGTAAGACAACTAATCGACAGTCCAGAAAATAGAGTCTGGGCGTGATAAAAATCTGATGCAATCACGGATGACGCAATATTCTTCAAGACCAAATTTCATCGTACACCCCGAAAAAAGATTCATATTACTGCACACCAATGCAAATGGCCTAATCTGAGGAAAAAATCGACTACACCCTGTCACCCCAGTTGGTCTAAAACTGACCGGATTGTAAAAGAAAGGAAACTAAAGCGGTTGTTTCAGTTATTTTGCACAAGAGTGGAGATAATCTATATTATTAATACTCGTGTTCCTTAATTGTACGACCGTTATGATCTTGCAACACCCTCTGGTTAAAAAGGAGACTATCCAAATCGTCCGAGATGAAACGCAAAAATGTAAATCCTGATTATCTGGCGTTGCTTATCCGCCGAATTCTTATTTCTCATGAGTGTCGTCACCCCAGCTGAATAATGGACATTCCGTTTTTATTATAAAGAAAGGGAAGAAAAAGAACATACTACACAGAAAAATATGATATGAAAAAGAGTAGGGGATATATATAGAGAGGAGTGCGTGCGCGGAAACGATAACGCTAATCTGTTTTAATCGAACATAATGAAAAGATTAAAAGAAGGAAAGAAAGAAAAAAATCTGAGAGAGAGAGAGAGAGAGAGAGAGAGAGAGAGAGAGAGAGAGAGAGAGAGAGAGAGAGAGAGAGAGAGTTAAATCAAGATTATTATACTTTGTACATATTGAACTATTTGCAATAGCTCTTAAATAAATATATTAAAGGTTGTGATAATTAAATTATCATACTGTGGTATATCCATGGTTGCTGCTAGTATTTAATAATACCATATGAATACTAGAAACCCAAAGCGAAGTTTAACAGGTTCTAATTCAAAGTTTTCCTTCTCCTAGACTGGTTGCTTAACCAAAGTTAAAGAGCCCAGTCTGCCCTGCTATTTTACCCATAGCTGGAGAGAGAACAAGTTATGCGAGTTAATATTATTTAAAGTTCTGATTTTTGTAACATTTTGAACTGAAGTTTTGCCAATTAGGAATCCAACTGCATATAATAAAAACAAAACCCTCCCCCCAGAAACCGGAGAACTCACCCTGGAAAGAGATCGCGACATGTTTATTATAGAATAAATAAAAAAAGTCCAATAGACAGTGCAGTGATTGGACACCAAAGAGTTTCTTTACGTTTAGCTAATATTGACACACAAGCAAAGTAGTTGAATATAAATAATGTGACATAAAGAATTGGATCGGAAAAATGACAAAGAAAAAAGACCATTACTTATATTTGTTGTCTCAGCATGAATATCGATTTAGGAGGATTATATAAGAAAGTCGACTCTTTGCATTTTTATGCGTTGTTATCAGAAACTGTATGCGCCCTGTCAGCTGGGGCTGTAGAATACACCGCCTGCACCTCTGCAGAGGGGTAAAACGCCCCTCCCCTAATGGGACTACCAGTTGGCCATAGATGGTGACATATGATGCTTAAGGACGGAATTTTGGTGGTTGAGCAGTCCATGACATGCAACACTATTTTTGCGCTTACTTAGGCTAGACGGGCAGTCGGAGAGGCCCCTCTGATCAATCGGCTCGTCACATCATGTGAGGGTGACATTCGGACCACCTTGTACATTGATATCAACATATAAAAGATCGGCTGGTCACGTCCAGCCCTAGCACCTATATGATTGTCCCATCCCTATTGCCCCTATGGCAACTTCTAACCCTTTTCATCATAGATATACAAGAAGGCAGTGGATGAGGGTCTTAATAATCTGTGTATGATGTTAAACTCTATCTGATGGTGAAGTTCCAATTCTGAAGCTCTGGGGAGTGTGGAGTACCCCTTCATTAACATTACTCCCAGGTCCACTCTGACCAGGAATACATAAATGGTAGAAAAATGAATTTTAAAATTGAATTAAAGAAATTGAGTAACCATCAAGAATGAATAAAACAAAACGCCTTCGGCATAAAATAACCCAGCAATGGTTGACATGCCGTAAAATCCAACTAACTAACTAACTGAAGTATTTGCCTTTACTCCCACTCTGGATCAGAGTAGACCTGGGAGTAATAGCAATGATGCAGTACTCCACATTCCACCATAATAGGAACCTCACCACTAGACACATGAGGACATTAAGACCCTCAACCACTGCCTTCTAGCACACATATGATAAAAAGGAGCTAGGGGTTTGCCATAAGAGGATTATGGTCGATAGCTGATTAATCGGAGAGGTGGGGGCTCTCCGACCGCCCGTCTAGCTCAGGTAAGATCCAAAGTGGAGTGTTGCGTGACATGGACTGCTCAGTCATCAGGATTGCATCCTTAAACATCACGGGTCGCCACCCACGGCGAACAGGTGGGTCCATTGCAGAGGTGCAGTCAGCATATTCTACAACACCAGCCGACAGGTCTATTTAAAATCGGATCGCCGATTCAAATGGAATAGTACACAGGAAAAATCAGTTTCATGCCTTTTTCTAAAGAAAATAACGTTAAAGTGAAATCGGCTACTGATAGACGAATTTGAACTCCGTTCTTCGTTTCCATTTTGTTAGCGATCTTTAAATGTATTACTCTCTCTCTCTCTCTGGGTTATGTTACTGCCTGTCCAATAAAGAGAGAACCCCTGCTGCTGAGCGGTCAATTTCGTGGTTTTAAAATATGTAATACATATATTTTAAAGAAAGAGATTTGTGCATTGTGCGCCGTGACGACACCTGCAGATTTAATGCACACAAATTCATTCAAAATTTATTCAAACGGACAAATAAAACAGTTTCTTAGTCCAACGTTCGATTTTATGCATGTATGCAAATTTATCATCGATTATACGTCCCTAAAATACAAATATGGCATTATTCAGAGAAAGAGGTGAAAAAAAAAAAAGAAGAGTTCCCTCGTTTTAAGGTGCAAGGCAAGATTTTACTTTGATATATATATATATTTTACCAACCCCTCCGCACGAGCAGGATGTGACACAAGGTCAATTTATTAAGCGGAATTTAACAGGTTTGAATTCAGAGTTTTCCTTCTCCTAGATTAGTTACCTAGCCAAGGTTAAAGAGCCCAGTCTGTCCTGCTATTTACCCATAGCTGGAGAGAGATAGAGAGAGAGAGAGAGAGTAGGATTCATACCTTTCCCAAGGGTATTAGCGCTAAGTGAAATGCAATAACCACGTCCAGGATTTGAACTCGGGGCGACGAGTCCATTTCCCATGATTTTAACCATTACACCACGCGCTTCCTACTTTGATATAAGTTGTTTGACTGGTTGTTTTGGTTTAATGGCATATCAACTCTTGTAGGTTATTTAATGCCAAATCTTCTCTTTTTATACATTTACCCCCCCCCGGACGAGCAGAATGCGACACAAGGTCAATTTATTAAGCAGAGTTTAACAGAGTTGAATCCAGTGTTTTCATTCCCCTAGACTGGTGACCTAGCCATGGATAAAGAGCCCAGTCTGACCTACTATTTACCCATAGATAGAGGGAGTATTTTTGGATGCATACCTTTCCCAAGAGTATTAGCGTTATGTGAAATGCAAACAACCTCGTCCAGGATTTGAACTCTGTCGACGAGTCTATTTCCTCTAACCGTTACACCACGCGCCTCTTGTTTCTTTTATATATGATTGTATTATATATAATACAATCATATATAAAAGAAACAATTTTTAAACAATTTAGAAACAAAGTTTAAGAAATAATTTTCATTAACTTCATGTGTACTAATAAATACTGGTGGTTGACCCTCAGCCACTGGCTTCTAGCATCTAAATGATAAAAACGGGCGGGTGTTTACCACAAGAACATTTTGAACTATACGGTCAAGACAATCATATAGGCGCTAGGGCTTGACATAAACAAGCGATTGATCGGGTAGGACCTTTCTGTCCACCCGTTTAGCTCAAATAAAAACCGAAATGTAGTGTTGCATATCATAAGAAAACTTAGTACCCGGATCACAGACCACTCAGCCACCATAATCCTGTCCACAGGCATCATGGTTCTCCACCCTTGACCAACAAGTGGCCCCCGTTGGAAGGGGTCTTAAAGCCTGTGCAGTAGTGCAGTCGGCGTATTCTACAGCCCCAGCGAAAGAGCATTTGATAAGAACTCATAAAAAACAAACAAACAGACCCCCCAATAACTATGAAATAAAAACACCCAAAAACAAAAAAAAAAAAAACAAACAAAAAAAACAAACGAAAAAACAAAAACAAACGAACTAACAGACAAACAGAAAAAACATTATTAAGAATTAGACAGAATTTATAAAAAATACCCAAAAAGTGTTGCAACTGATGTGTTTACTTAAGTACATATATTATCAAGTATAAAACAAACAAACAAATAAAAATAAAATTTAAAAATAAAAAAAATAATCTCGTTGGGTCACCCATTCAGCTCTGGGTAGATAATAGAGATTAAGGGAAAGTGAGTTAGCAAAGCGAATAACATTTTTAAAATAAATAAATAAATACGGCCGGAAAAAACTTTAAAATCATTTGTAAGCTTTCTAAGAAAGAGAATGTTTGACCTAATTTAAGTTACCAGTTACTGAATGTGAAATTTAACAGAGAAATACATTTCAAATTCTCCCGTCACTCTCTTTCTCTCTTTCTCTTTCTCTCTCTCTCTCTCTCTCTCTCTCTCTCTCTCTAGAGAAACTAACATTATATAACGAGGAGGTAATCAAGAGACACATAGAGGGGAAGAGTGTGATATGCAGGAAGTAAAGTAAAGGATTGGTCAATTTTTGACTTAATATAGCTCCGATAAATGAAAATACAAAAAGAAATTGAAATTCAAATAAATAAAAATAAATCACTAAAAATCAAGTGTATAATAACGACAACCTATTACCATTACGGAAAAGGTTTCATCATCATCAACAAATAATAGACTGACCGCATCAATTAGGTTGGTTCGTTGGATTTTACGGCATGTCAACCATTGCTGGGTTATTTTATGCCGAAAACATTTTGTTTTATTCATTCTTGAAATTAAAAAAAAAACTCAATTGTTTTTTTAAACACATTTTAATTCATTTTTTTCTATTTAACACATTTGATGGGACCCTAACACGTACTACCACTTCGGGTCAGAGTGGACCTGGGAGTAATAGTTATAAAGGGGTACTTCACACCTCCCAGAGTTCCAGAATTAAAACTTCACCATTAGATGCAGTTTAATGTCATACACCTTGTATAATACTTCCCCAATTGATAGAAAAAAAAAACAAGATCATATATTTAATATAACGTCGACGCTACAATACTTTAACTAGGTAGTATGCTATGCGTAACGGTTCTACACTGTTAATTTTGAAACGACTATCTTTTTTTCTACTGGAGGTTCGTATTGGACATGTTATTGTTAACTGCCAGTAATAGGTACTTTTGGTGTGACCTATTAAAAGGCTTCTAAAGAGACATATGGCTTTCAGTTCAAACAAGTGCACAAGTCGTCTTTCCGGTGTTTGTCTGCTGAACACAAACACAAATACCAAGGAATGTCAGGTTGAGGGAGATGCTGCAGAAGTCCCTGTCATTATTAACAGTTATTTTTCAAACGCATCATCTATCTATCTATTATTATACTAAAGCTGAGTTAATCAACTTTTATTCCCTAAAGGTTTTTTTTTATTATTTAGTTTAATGACACGAACATTATACTAAATTATCCGTTACTTTTTGGATTAAATTATGTTTGAAAAAAAATCCGTTTTAATTGGTTCTAATTAGTCGTAATTTGCAATTAAGTAAAAAAACTGACAAATCCTTTACTTTACTTTCTGCATATCACACTCTTTCTCTCTATGTATCTCTTGATTACTTCCTCGTTATATAATGTTAGTTTCTCTGGGAGAGAGAGAGAGAGAGAGAGAGAGAGAGAGAGAGAGAGAGAGAGAGAGAGAGAGAGAGAGAGAGAGAGAGAATTTGAAATGTATTTCTCTGTTAAATTTCACATGCATTAACTGGTAACTTAAATTAGGTCAAACATTCCCTTTCTTAGAAAGCTTACAAATGATTTTAAAGTTTTTTTTTCCGGACGTATTTATTTATTTATTTTAAAATTTTTATTCGCTTTGCTAACTCACTTTTCCCTAACCTCAATTATCAATCCAGAGCTGAATGGGTGACCCAACGGGTCACGTTTTGTCTAGTATATTACTAAAATTCCCATTGTGTTTACGAGCGAATTCGCCGCTTATTGGTTTACGGTCAAGACAAGTTAAAAACATCGGTTCCCGCTAGATCATCTAAACTGCATCTAATGATTAAGTTCCAGTTCTGGAGCTCTGGGAAATGTGGAGTACCCTTCATCGCCATTACTCCCAGTTCACTCTGACCCGGAGTGGTAGTACCTGTTAGGGTCCCATCTATAGGTTTAATAGAAAAATGAGTTTAAGAAAGTGAGTTTTAAAAAAGAAGAATTTTCAATGCCCATCAAAATGTACAAAACAAAATGTCTTCGGCATAAAATAACGCAATATATGTTGACATGCCGTAAAATCCATCCAACCAACCAACAAACCGCTAGATCACCGAACTTAAGCAGCGATGAGCCTGTTCCGTACTCAGATGGATGACCATCTCAAGCAACAGCAGGTACTGTAATGGAACCGAATACCAAAAATGAATTGATTCGAGAGCGATGGATTATAGGGACGGTTGGCGAGAGATTGTCATGGATATCCATGTTGCTATCGTGACATGATGATGATGATGATGATGATGATGATGCATAGATATAGAAATGTAATCCAGCAAAATAGCATATCATTGTGAGATTTCTTAAAAAAACAAAAAAAAAAAACAATAGACTTAACATTCAGTCTTTCCTAAACGGAAACCTCAATTTTATTATTGGTCACTGTTACATCAGGAAATCAACGGGTTCACGGGTCACCCAGTTGACTAAAATAGAAGTAATTGTGACAGTCGATCTTATAACCATCTATCTGTTCTAAAATGTCTTCTTTAAATAAATAACAGTCGAACTACTCTTAGTTTAAGTGTCCTTGCAACTAGCATTCTTATCACAGCACACTCTTTCCACCCCCTCTCTCACTCACACTTTCGACCCCCCCCCCGAAAGCTTTTATCCGGAAATACCATGACTTATCCAGCACTTCCTGTTTATTCACGATTCACTAAATATATAGTAGTTGTCAAGAAATTAGAGGTTTTTCGATTCAACTTCTACCTGTTTAACGGACCGATGTTAAAACCTAATAACAGTCGGCTATATCGTACTGGACACAGAACATTCAATGGACTAAATGTTTTCACTGCTCGCTCAATTTAACAGAAGTGATTATTTCACTGGAGTTAAATAAAAAAGTTTGTCACCTCGTGGTTATCAAGAAATAAAAAAGACAAATAAAAAAAAAAAAAGAAAAAGGAAAAAGTGGAAAATCGTCAACGTCCGCTAGGCTTTCGACAAAAAGACTAGATTCACAAAACATCTTATTATAAGGGAGATTAGGCGTCTGTCGGTAACCGAAACTGCGCCACCACCAACTTCACAATTCCCATAATTATTTACGCAATATTTTCAATGTTTATTAAATAACCATTATTTAATCTCAATTAGCATCTGTCTATTAAGGTCAAGCTGGGATAGATTTGCCTCAAAACAACCAATATTATTAACGTGCAATCATTAAGAAATAAATATTTACATCGTATATGGTGTGAATAATTTACATACCGATTTTAACAAAACCGTGTTTAATAAATAATTACTTGATGCTATTGATTTCAAATATTATTGTTTTATTCTCAAACGTATTAAAAGGAATCCTATGTATAATTTTTTATCAATTAGAATAAAGCAAAAACAAGTGTAATCTTTTTTGTGTTCATATTTAATTTCATTAGTCTTTCTAATTCAATATAATATTTGATTATATTAAAACTTAAATACTTGTGCTCGGAAGGTGTATATTTTTTTTATCTAGTACAAAGTAACCATTTAAATTATTCTTTATTGGCGGGAATTAGAATACGATGACTGTACGCAGAGAGATAAGACCTCCCACCAAAAGGGGTTTTCTTCGTATGATTTGTGACACTATGGTTAAGTGATAACATGATCAGAGGAAAAAAGGTAAAAATAGACTGTGTTAAGCCCAGGCATATGTATATGGGTGTGTGTGTGTGTCCTTTAAGGACACAAAGGATTGGGCAGTAAAATTTAAGAGAATTGAACGGCCACCATGAAGTTAAGCTAATCATAATATCTTTAGGTATCTATGTTTTATGAGAAAATCTGTTTTAAGGAAGTTACTGGTCTGAAAAGTAGAGACAGTGAGCCCGAAAATAAAGTAATGGCTATCGCTTTTAAAGAGAGATCTCAGACAACAAGTCTGAGAAGTAATTAAGTGCCGAGGATCTGGGTGGTCGAATCCAATGGGCTGTGTAGGGATGTAAATTACATATATTCATCCGGTCAAGCCCTTAGGCAGTTAGTTTCAGACCAGCCTTTGTTGTTGTCCCCGTAGCAGTTGATAAGGAATAGCCAGACCTACATCAGTGAAGCCAGTAATCAACTAGAGTTAAAACAACTTTCTTGCCAGCTGACAACATAGGCTTAAGTGTCTTCTGCTCCAACACAAACTGCACAAAGTGTCACAACTTCCTCTTCCATTTGCGTCCTGTCATCAAACTTTGTGTTGTGTTTTTATTTACCCTTGTGAACCTGTCTCTGACTCGCGCCATTCGAATCGGTCAGCACAGAATATTGGGGTCATAGACATTGTGCAAGAAGGTGCTCGAGTGCAGACCGGATATTATCACAACTAAACTACATCCGGTGGTAAGGCTACAGATGTAAGAAACTAGGCAAAAATGAAAATATAAACGTACAATGTGCGCAATTTCCTAATAACTAGGCATAAAATAACTTCAGACTGGTTGACATGCCGTTAACATCAATCAACCAGGATATGATTTGTAAATCCTGATGATCTGGTGTTCATGTGTACAGTATTGTTATCAGCGATGTTATTTGCCTGAATTTTCAGACAGGTTTTTATATTTACATCGAAACTGACGCTACAATATCTTCCAGCATTGTCAAAAAGGCAACTATTATACAGGGTTGACCACAAAAACATCCCTGGATTTCAAGTAATCATAACATCAAAACTTATTGGAATATTATTTCTTGATTCTTAGTATTATTTGGATTATTCGGACTATTGTCCTCATCTTCATTGTTATATACAAGACTTCGGCCGATGTGCCCTCCAGCCCTCTTCAGGTATTTTTTGTCAGACTCAGTTCCCGAGTCCGAGAAAGTTCCCGGGTCCGATAAGAAATACCTGAAGAGGGCCGGAGGGCACATCGGCCAAAACGTTGTATAGATAATAATGAAATGAGGACAATAGTCCGAATAATCCAAATCAAACTAATTATTAGAATATGTTTATAAATATGATGACATCATATACATCGACT
>CM042146.1:108267509-108280009 GCA_023376005.1 Doryteuthis pealeii
AACATTTTCAAGAGTCCCAGAATTAGAACAACACTACTAGATGCAGTTTAATGTCATACACAGGATACTGAGACCCTCAGCCACCACCTTCTAGCACATACATGATAAAAAGGGTTGGGAGGTTGCCAAAAGGGCAATAAGGTTGTGACAATCATATAGGTGCTAGAGCTTGACGTGACCAGCCGATTGATCGAAGGGGGCCTCTCCGACCGCCTGTCTAACCTAAGTAAGAGTCAAAGCGGAATATTGTCATTAACAGTTCAGCCACCAGGATTCCGTACTTAAGCATCTCGGGTCGCCACCCACAGTCAACAGGTGGCCCCATTGGGGGGATTTTACCCATCTGCAGAGATGCAGTCGGTGTATTCTACAGCACCAGCCGACAGGCAGATATCTAGTACGTATTTACCCAACCGGTTCGCCACGGGTAGAATGTAACACAAGGTCACCAGTTTGGGGCTTCCAGCGAGAATCGAACACATCTCATATGATCTGGGAGCTCATTCATCCTCATGGACGGTGCCGTAACCAATTGAGCCACAGAGCCAATTGTTAGATATGACAAATCTACAATTGTTCTAATTCAAAATCATCTGGATATGGTAAGTATTTACCCAACCCGTCCATCATGGGTAGGATGTGACGCCAGGTTGCAAGTATGGGGCATCCAGCAAGGGTCACACTTTCTATTCAGTGGTAATAGATCTGCATGACTAACTGGCTAACCATTACATCACGATGAGACGTTCTCATAAAAGAATATATCCTTACCACATTTTTCGCCCTGTCGACGAGGCTTAGAATAAGCTGACTGTATCTCCTGCATAAGGGGTACCCCACAAAACCCAAGGGGCGTATTGGGTATGGCACTAAACCGCATCTGGGGATGAGGGTCCAGTTTTAGATAGGGTTACTTGAAACCATACAACTGTGTGAATTATTTGTATTATAATTATATTATGATTATTTGATCAACACACACACACACACACACACACACACATATATATATATATATATGGGTTAAATAGTAGGGCATACCGGGCCCTTCAGCCTTGGGTAGGTAGCCAGTCTAGGAGAGGGATAACTCTGAATTCAAAATTCCTGAGGTCGGTCGTTGATTGGGTTTGTGACAACCCTTGATGCACCAAATCTTTCCTATCGACTGTGCCAAAAAGTGTGGATGGTCCAACACAAGCCTTCACCACTATAAACAAATCACTGTGTGGGTGTTCATTGTATGTATGAACCCTCATGCGTCGAAAATCGACGAGAGAGTCCATAATATATATATATATATATATATATATATAAAATGAAGGACAGCAAATGAGACCTTACTTTCAATTCATGTGGAAAACACCGGTTTCCACAAGATCACCTAAGTTAAGCAACGATGTTCCTGTTTAATACATAGATCCATTTAAACGAAAGCAGAAAGCAACCTGATATTAAAATTATATGATTCGGCATTAAATGATCCGAAAAGGTGTGATATGCCATAAAAACCCCACCACCACCGGCAAATAAAGGAAGTGTTTGCATAGATATGGATTTATTTGTTTCTGTGGTTGGCTATTCTAAGTCATTAATGGGACTTGGACTCACAGTTTAAACATCATTTACTATAAGTACAATTTAGTATCATAAAGGGCCAGTTTAGTTCAGTTGGTAGAGCATCCGGCTCGGAACCACAAGGTTCCAGGTTCAATACCGGCCCTCGCCAACTCAGCGTATGAATGGCACAGGGATCTGTGCGATAAAGTGGGAAGCTGATGGTAGGTGTGGGCTCCACCTCAGACGCATAAACAATCTCTCTGGTCTAGCGCTAGTGAAAAGGGGATAGACTCCCTCGTTTTCTGGCTGATACCGAAAATAGGCCACTCAATTGCTTTTTTACAATTTAGAATAGAAAAATGTACTTCATGTTTCTTCAGAACTTTCTGAAAAAAAATTATTAACGCAAAAGGCTTTTTTTTTCTTATTTGACCCGAGGTGATTAAAGGACTTTTTAATTTTTTTTAATCTTGTTTCAAATCGTTCGGCTCGTTGTTGATCTTCAAGTGAGATTTCATCACATTTAAAGGTGAATAACACTTATAAATCTTCGCTTTACTTCCAGACCCCACTTAAAAAAAAAGGAAGGGGTTTCTTGAATCATTACAACATTTTTAACAGTTGTTTTCTTTTCCTTTTGCGAAAAAAAACAAAACTTCACGAATGTTGTTCATGTGTTATGAGTCACCATCGAAATCCAACAAAATCCCCCCCCCCCCAAAAAAAAAGAAATCCAATGGCCCAAAAGAAACATATCAATCAATCAAGAACCACGTCTCAAGTCAGACGGGCTCAGAATAATGTCTGGTCTGTCGGCTGGGATTGTAGAATAAACCGACTGCACCTCTACAAAGGGATAAAATCCCCCCTCCCAATGGGACCACATGTTCGTCGTGGGTGATGACCCATGATGATTAAGGACGGAATCCTAGTGGCTGAACAGTCTTACATGCAACCTTCCACTTTGGCCTTTACTTAGGCTATACTGGAGGTCGGAGTGAACCCATTCGATCAATCGGTTAGTTACGTCAAGCCCTAGCACCTATATGATTGTCCCAACCCTATTGCCCCTGTGGCAAACATCCAACCCTTTTTATCATATATGTGCTAGAAGGCAATGGCCGAGTGTCTTAGTGTCGTGGTTTAAACTCTATCTGATGTTGAAGTTCTAATTTAATCACCCTATAAAAAGGATGGAGCACTCTATGGCGGCCTTACATACATACATACATACAGATGTGTGTATTTAACAGTTAAAAATCCTCTTCCCATTCTGTAGGTGATGGCCAAGCGGTTAAGCATCCCGACCGATGATGAATCAATCGGGTTTCTATCTCGGCTGTAGGTAACTTACAAATGTCAAACCACACTGAAGAGACGCGATACGTCGAAACACAGTGTCTGTGGATGGCTATATATATATATATATATATATATATATATATATATATAGTCATCCAATTTCTTACTATATTTTTTCTGTTCTTTTTCTTTCCTTTCATTCTTTCTACTAAAAACAGAATGGCCCATTATTTATCTGAGTAGACGACAATCATAAGAAACAAGAATTCGGTGGATAAGCAACACCAAATAATCACGATTGTCATTTTTGCATTTCATCTTGTATGATTTGAAAGGTCTCATTTTTAACCAGAGGGTGTTGCAAGATGATAACGGTCTTACTTTTAAGGAACACGAGTATTAATACATAGATTGTCATATTCCCATAGAAATATTAACTTGTTTTTAAACACCATATTCTTGTCTGTGTGTCAATTACTTCTAAGAGTTGACCCGAAAAAACAAAAAATACAATAACAAAAACAAAAAATTAAAAAAAAAAACGCGGGAAAAACAAACCAAACCGCCATAAAAAATCTAATATAAATAAATGAAATTGTTGTTAGGAGGCAAGGAGTTGGGAGCTGATTCTCACGAAACAAAAACAAATCGCTCGCACTCAAAAACTCTCCATTTACAATGGTTACCTTTTCACATACACTCCCCGTCCCCTTGTTCCACACCGCCCTTACCCCCTCACCCCCAGAGCAATCAAAACTGACTTTTTTTAACGTGTCGATTGGTGTTTACACTCTGCTTTCTTCTGCATAGAGTGTATCCATTGAGACAAGTGAGATAGCCAGCCGGACATAAGGTTAATTTGCCTGTCAGTCAGTCACTAGCCTTACACTGGGGCAACCCATTCATCAACAGGTACCCTTTGACCTTGTCGTATTTTGGGGGAGAGAGAGGCAAAAGAGGAGCCTTTTTTTATTGAACGAGTGGGTGAAGCTGTCATTACCTGATGAGTACGTTTCTATGTATATTTTGTATGTTGATTTTTCCTTAATGTACTTGTAAAATATAATTGTGTTTGTAAATAGGCGCTATAGGGTGTGTAGTGGACCTATCACGTTTCGGTTTTCCTTTGAGCCATTCTGTGTGGTAGTGTGGGCGGCTAGGACATTTGATATAGACATCATTTAGGCAATGTTATTAAAAAGATTTTTTAAAACAGTTCCACGTAAACGGTTGTAATGATTGATTGATTGATAGGTTGAATGAATGATTGATTGATTTTAAGGGCATGTCAACCCGTCTGGGATTATTTCATGCCTAGAGGTCAAAGAATCACGTACATTGAACATTTGTATTTACATTTTTTGTGTAGTTGCTTCTTGTGTAATTGATTATTCAGGTTTGAATTCGGAGTTTTCCTTCTCCTAGACTGGTTACCTAGCCATGGTTAAAGAGCCCATTCTGCCCTACTATTTACTCATAACTGGGGAGAAAGAGAGCAGTTGGATGCATACCTTTCCCAAGAGTATTAGCCATTTCCTACAACACTAACCATTACACCACGCACCTCCACACACACACACCTCCACACACACACACACACACACACACACACACACACACACACACACATACACACACACACATATATATATATATATATATATATATATATATATATATATATACTAGGGTAATTCCAAAGATAAGGTCTCCAAAATATTTAGAAATCACAGAAACGTTTATTGTTTATTGTTATATTCTTAGATCATCTTAAAGTTTGATATGGCCCTGATGATTTGACATGGAATTACCCATATAACTGTGCAAATAAATGACTATCTATCTATCTATATTTATCTATTCTATACATATATAAAGGGCAGTTGTGTATATGTGTATGTCCGGAGGAAACTTTGAAAATAAAACAATTAACAACAAAGTAAATATATATATACATTCACTATCACCAGGGCTTAGTTTTTGAGCAAAAATAATGAAGACTTTATTTATATTTGGGAAGATATTTTAAAATTAGAATTTGCAGAAGGTAATTGAAATAATCGCTATTTCAGTGGATGCAATTTTGTTGGCACTGTGGGAGTTTTTGTATGCTCATGTCAAACCATCTTACCACCATGTTTTTGAAGAAGCGTTGAACCTCATCGTCGTTGCAAACTCTCTTCACACCTAACCAATGCATTTCCGTTAATTGGTAATGAATTTCAATCGTTTCAATGCCTTTCGTGTTCAAAAACCGAATAACAGCGTAAACTTCACTTTTGATAGTAGCGTCAATCAGGAGCTCCATCAGAAACGACTGCCAAGCCAAGACAGAAAGTGACAGCAAGGCATGCACAGGAGCAGGCGCAGGCCCAGGCGCAGGCACAACAAACACAACAGTGTTGCAGATAGCTACACCAACACTTTCCCTATGTCCTCAGCGCTTTGATGACTTAATGGGATTGCCTTCGCATATATATATATATATATATATATATATATATATTATATATATATATATATAGGGATCGGGTCCTGATGAGATCAGATTAATCATGGTAGATCCTTAACTCTTTTCCCCTATTACTAATACTAATATCATTATTGCTGTATATTTTCTTATTTTCCTTTTATATATTGAGCACTTTTGGATAATTTACTAACGCCACTGCAACGAAAAAGTAAAGTGACAATTGGATAATATATATATATATATATATATATATATAGGGATCGGGTCCTGATGAGATCAGATTAATCATGGTAGACCCTTAACTCTTTTCCCCTATTACTAATACTAATTTCATTACTGCTCTATATTTTTCTTATTTTTCTTTTATATATTGAGCAATTTTGGATAATTTACTAACGCCACTGCAACGAAAAAGTAAAGTGACAATTGGATACTATATATATATATATATAGTATCCAATTGTCTTCCTACCCTGAAGATGAACACTGCAGCGTCGGCCAATAAACTTACCATTCAACTTATTTAAACCTCTGTTTTTTCTATTTTCTTAATACACTACACACACACACACACACACACACACACACACATATATATATATATATATTTGTGTGTGCGCGTATATATATATATATATATATATATATATATATATAATATAGTTGGTTGTCAGTCCGTGTGTATCCTTGGGGGCGTAGACATTACGTAAAATTATTACGTCAAAATAACTGCCATTTCCAGCAATGATTTGTCGCTTTTGCGGCTACTTATCACTTGCCTATGGCTACATACCTCATATACAAAAAAGCTAATCTGAAAGAAGGAATTTATTGTGTGTTGTTGTTATAGATTAAGATTTTTTAAATAAAAGTTTTCAAATAAGAAAAATATTGTTTTCGTTTTAAACTTTATTGCAAGCAGCGAGAAGAAATCTACTGAGTACGTTTTTGTTATGAATACACGAAAATTCGCGCGCGCGTTGAGTGTATTTGTGTGTGTGTGTGTGTGTGAGAGAGAGAGAGAGAGAGAGAGAGAGAGAGAGAGAGAGAGAGAGAGAGAGAGAGAAGAGAGGGGAAGACATTGCCAAAGTGAAGCAGAGAGAGAGAGAGAGAGAGAGAGAGTGAAAAAGGGAAGAAATTTCCAAAGTGAAGCAGAGAGAGAGAGAGAGAGAGAGAGAGAGAGAGAGAGAGAGAGAGAAGAGAGAGAGAGGTGAAAAAGAGAAGACATTGCCAAAGTGAAGCAGAGAGAGAGACAGACAGACAGACAGACAGACAGACAGACAAGATGAAAAAGACAGCCTAAGTGAAGGAGTTAGAAAGAAGCCTGTAATTCATGTAAAAAAAACAAGATTTATATTAAATCTCTTGACATGATTTATTCACTTTGGTTTTTGTATTTTGTAAATATTTATTTATTTGGTTTTTAATGACACAATGTAAATTGACACTTATGATAGGTAAATGTTTTGTCTTTAAAACTTATCTCGATTAAAGTTGTGCAGTGGGGAGAGGGGAGTCTGTCCTCTTATCACATATCACGTGACCATGGAACAAAAATGCCCCGTTGGAAAGAGCGGTTAAAGTATCCTTAGGTAATTTCTGAATTGTCCCATGGAACAGTTGCACAAAAGGTAAAAGAGATTCTTGTTCAACTGGTGGGGCAACTAGAAAGGGGTTCATATTCCCAGTGTCAGGTTGACCTAAAAGGGTTAATATCACAAGTGACTGATCAACCACAAAGGGGTTCATATCCCCAGTGACTGGTTAATCATAAAGGGGTTAATATCCCCAGTTTCTGATCGACCAAAAGGGAGTTCATCTACCCAGTGACTGGTCAACCAGGAGGGGATTCATTCCCTGAGTGACCATCTGGTCTTGGGTTATTTTATGTCTTGAGGTTAGGGAATCACAGTCATATTTGCATTTTTTTATACGGTCCAATCGAATAGGAATAATTTTAAACGGATCCATTCCATTTGACACATAGATGGGACCTTAAAAGATACAATCATTCTAGGTCAGAGTTAACCTGAGAGTATTGGCAATGAAGTGGTACTCCACACTCCCCGTCTCTCCAGAGCCTCATTATTAGATGCAGTTTTGTGCCATATCCAGGACATCATTTTTTTGCGGTGGTCTTGCCCCTCAATTGGCTGAGCAGTCCATGGCATGCAACACTACACTTTGGCTCTTACATGTGTTAGACGGGCGGTCGGAGAGGCCCCCTACGATCAATCGTCACATCAAACCCTAGTACCTATATAATTGTCCCAACCCTATTGCATTTATAGCAAGCTACAACACTTTTTATCAAATATGTGCTAGAAAGCTGTGGATGAGGGTCTTAGTATCCTAGATATGCTATCAAACTAGCAGTGAAATTCCAATTCTGGAGCTTTGGGGAATGTGGAGTACTCCTTCATTGCCATTACTCCCAGATCCTCTCTGACCCGAAGTGGTAGTACCTTTTAGGGTCCCATCTATGGGCTAAAAAGAAAAATTGAGTTTTAAAAAAGTGTTTAAATAAAAATTATTTCATGATATATTATTTATAATATATATCTCTATTAATAATGGAGATTCGCTTCCGGTTTTTGTCTGGAACAAAAATTACGTCACTGCTTACGTCACATTACCCAAAATCGTCATAACATAGAATAAAAACACTCAAAATTTGAACATGCAACATTAGACAGTCCTCATTGTTTTTTAAAACAAGTTTTAATAAATACATGACTGGTATTATATATCTATATATAGTTTTTTTTAAATACATATTTAAAGTTTACATTTCAAATTGTTTTATTTTTTAATCCTTTAATGAATTTGATGATTTTACTTACTTAGTGGACAAACTCGCTGACATTGATTTTTTTTACTTCCATCCCTCAGTTTCAAAAATCTATTTTTACATTACCCGGAGGGTGTTTTTTTTAAATTTTGTACTAGTTTATATAATTTTTTTAAAATCCCCAGCAAGAATAAATAGAATGAAATGTCTTCGCCATAAAATAACCCAACAAGGGTTGACATGCCCTAAAATCAAACAGAACAAACCAAATCTATAATAAATATAGTGCTTTTTTCTCTCATCGTTATGGTTTTCAGGACATCGCTGGGTAACCTTGATAGGTTCTATGGTAGAAGGAGTGGACCATATGACCTTAAGGCACCCCTTTTTGATCTCGATTAAGAAAGGACGTGTTTTTTCATTTACACCGTCAATATCCGGTTGTTTTAACAGACGATTTTTAGATTTAATTAAAAAAAAAACTAACCCCTAACCCTAACCCCTAACCCTACCCCTAACAAACAACCGGATATTGACGGTGTAAATGAAAAACATGTCCTTTCTTAATCGAGATCAAAAAGGGGTGCCTTAAGGTCATATGGTCCAAAGGAGTAAACTGCATGTAAAATCAAAACGTCCATAGATAATTAGCTGTAGTCTATAAAAACGTGTTGGCACACATCTTACAAACATTAATGTCATAGATGTTTCATTTCAAGGAAATTTTGTGGCATGTTCTTGACATTTAAAAACAAATTTGGCACGAGAGACAATAACAGTATTACAAGAGAAAAACAAAAGGAAATAAACAATATATATGCCCTCCATCCCTCTGGGGTTGAGCACTTGGGGGGGGGGATTTCGCTGACGACCGCCAACTAAAGCGTAAATGCAACGCTCTCCTATATAAGGGATGGAGCACTCTATGGCGGCCTTTACATACATAGAGATGTGTGTATTAAAACAGTTAAAATCCCCTTCGCATACTGTGAGTGACTAGATAGCCTAGCGGTTAAGGTGTCTGACTGACACTGAATCGATCGGATTTCAATACCGATTGTAGGTAGCTTACAAATGTCTAGCCACACTGAAGAAACTTGGTAAGTCGAAACACGTGTCTGTGGATGACTATATATATATATATATATATATATATATATATATATATATGGGTCCAACGGGAGAAAATTAGATATTCTATAAAAAAGAAGTATGTTTTTATTTTAAATTTTTTATTATTATCTTACAAATGCGACACGTGTTTCAGATCTTCTGATATCTTCTTAGACATTAATTAACCATATTTTGACAGAATATGATTATGTACATGTGTAATTTCTGATATTTGATAGGTTGTGTGTGTGTTTGTAATATATATATATATTATATATATATATATATATATATATATATATATAATAGATAGATAGATAGATAGATAGTAGTTTTTCCTGATATTGGAGAATTGAAAATAAAGTGCTCGATTACGTGTGCAAGAGCTGTGTTTATTTGTCATAGGGTACACTATATTTACGGTGCGATTGTTACCATTGGCGTCAAATCAAAGAACAGCTCACATATATAAATGAATTTATATTCGCTGCATTTTTTCACGTGCGCGTTGTCTTGTTGATAAGTGGCTAACAGACTGCTTTTAAACCAATGGTAACAATGATATATACCTAGTATATTTAGATATTCTAACGTGTATATAATATAGTTTATTTATCTATTTATATAAATTTTATACTATTATTATATAAATATTCTAACGAGTATATAGTTTATTTATCTATTTAAAAATAAATAAATGAGTAATAGTATAGTATACTTCTTACTCATTTATTTATCATTTACATAAAGAAAAGTGAACGTCTGTTTTAAGTCTTTCAGAAATTCGTTCTTCGTTTTTCCTTTTATTAAATCCAGTAACGAATTCTTTTAATAAATGACTCATCACCCCTGCAGATGGGTAAGACACAACGCACTCCGAAAAAAGAACTGTTCTGGGTATGACTCTTAGAGAGTATCTGATGGCCTGGCTCCAGTTCTGGAGATTTGGGGGGAGTGTGTAATACTTCTTTATTATCATTACCCTCAGGTCTATTCTAACCCGGATTGTTAATATCTGTTAGGATCCTATCTATGGGTCAAATAGATATGTTTAAAAATCATTTGTATTCGATTAGACCGTGTGCAACAAAACACCCCCCCCCAAAAAACAAACAAAAACAAAACAAAACAAAAAATAAATAAAGGCAAATCAAAACAAAAAATAACAAAAACAAAAAAAATCCTAAAAAGAACTATACATAAAATGTAATTCTAAACGTTCAATGAACGCGATTCCCTAACCTTTGAGCATAAAATAACACTAGACTAGTTGACATGCCGTTAAAATCAATCAAATGATCATATTATTAGTATTAGATAGGAGGCGTGTTTAGAGTACCCACCTAGGAATCTTAAGGTTCCAGGTTCGATATCGGTCTCCACTAACGCAGCTTATGAGTAGCACAGATTAAGTAACCTGATCTGTGTAGTAAAATGGGGAGCTTACGGTAGGTGTGGCCCTCCACCTCAGCAAAAAAAACAATCTCCCTGATCTAGCGCTAGCGAAAAGGAAATAGACTCCCTTGCAGTCTTTTTGATACCGATAATAGGCCACCCGCCAGCTTTTTATTAGTATTAGATAGAAATACTTTAGTTACTAGAAGCTATAATTGCTTACTAAGAATATTTATTAGGTACTTGAAACCATATGACTGTGTGCAAACAAATGATTATTATTGAATAAAAATACAGTGAATGCCGTGTAGAGGAGCTGCCCAGAGCAATGAACGATTGGGATGGAGAGAGAGAGAGAGAGAGAGAGAGAGAGAGAGAGAGAGAGAGAGAGAGAGAGAGAGAGAGAGAGAGAGATTGACCTGATGATATTATTATGTATAAAATATCAGTATTATAAATATAGTATTTTTTACTGTGTATAAAATATAGTATTTTTTACTGTGTATATTACTTCTTGGTACATGTTTGAGTATTCTTGTTACCACTTGTGGTATATATATAAACGTCATGCCCAGGACACTAAGACCCTCAGCCACCGCCTTCTAGCACATATATTTACCAACCCCCCGCATGAGCAGGATGCGACACAAGGTCAATTTCTTAAGCGGAGTTCAACAGGTTTGAATTCAGAGTTTTCCTTCTCCTAGACTGGTTACCTAGCCAAGGTTAAAGAGCCCAGTCTGCCTAGATATTACCCATAGCTGGAGGAGAATTGGATTCATACCTTTCCCGAGGGTATTAGCGCTATGTGAAATTCAAACAGCTTCGTCTAGGAATTGAACTCGGGTCGACGAGTCCATTTCCTATGACTCTAACCATTAGACCACGCGCCCCCACGCGCCTCTAGCACATATATGATAAAAACATTAGGGGTTTGCCATAATGGTTGGAATAATCATATTGGTGCTGATAGGGTTTGGAGTGACCGACGATTGATCGGAGGGAGCCTCTCCAACCAACCGTCTCGCTTAGAGCTCAAGAATTGGAACTTCACCATTAGATGCAGTTTAACGTCATACAAGGACACGTTTAACTGGTGATCTAGTGGGAACCGGTGTTTTCAGTGTGACTTGGCCGTAATAATTCAGCTTTTCATCTTACAATTGTAGAATTATATGCTGAAATGTCAGTCTATTTAAATAGGGTCCGCATTCCTAAAAAACAAAAAAAAAAAAAAAACAAACAACAACAACAAAAAACAAAAAGGAAAAATTAATTACGTCACCGATTCTGTCCTAATTGACCTTTAACAAACTTTGACCAACCCACTCAACCCCCTCACTGTCTCCCCTTTTTGTAGCACATGATCCTCCAACCAACCAACCAACCAACCTACCTGACCTCTTGATAGATGCCCACTTAAACAGATAGAAAAGACAATCCCTGACGTTTTGCTAAGATGTCAATCTGCACGTGACAACACTTATAGAATAACATTTTTTTTTTGTTCAGACCTCTTTACGATAAAACACCACAAGGATTACAGAATCGCATTCTAACATAATTCTTTAACTTGATGCCGCTTCACTGATTTGACAAGGAAGGACATTGATTCGACTTTTCTACGGTTTATATGGAAAGTAATAAACTTATTTCAGGTTGGCAACCCTTATTGAAAATAAACTGATCAATGTCAAACTTAAATCTTATTATAATGGATATTGTGTATTTGGCTGTCTATAACCGAAACTATATCACTACTCAAGTCACAATTCCCTTAGTTATTTATGTCATATTCTCCATGATTTTATTTTTTATTTAAATCTCAATTATTAATAAAATTGTATTACGTTGTATTATTATACTGTT
>CM042146.1:108285009-108338885 GCA_023376005.1 Doryteuthis pealeii
CATGACCATCCAAGATGTGATCCAAGGATCAAACTCAATATTTGGCAGGTGACATCTTTCAAGTACTATCTGGTGTCTGGTGTAAATGACAACCACTCTATCCTTAAAATCCTGCGAAAGCAATTCTTGATGGAATCTCTCAAGTGTCCTGAGATATTTCAAATTATAAGAATATTACAATAATACAATAAAAAACGTGACCTGTTGGGTCACCAATTGAGCTCTGGGTAGATAATTGTGATCAGGAAGAAAGTTTGCAAAATGAATTAGATTTTTAAAAAAATACGACCAAAGAAAAAAAACATTGAAATCATTTTGCTAAAATTTGCAAAAACTGACTCGTCTTATATATATAAGCCAGCCGTTAGCTGTTGAAAATTAACATACGAATAAAGTGGGAAGTTCAATCTACCTCTCACTCTCTCCAATATCTCTCTTTACATTTACAGAGAAAACTAACATATATAAGGAGTAGTTAATCTATATATATATAGAAAGGGGGAAAGTGACAGGCAAATGTAAACTAAAAGACGGGTGGTTTTGACTTAATTGAAAATTACGACTAATTAGATAAAAAAAATGAATTTTTTCAAACATTTACTTAATCCAAAAACTAAACAATATTTTAGGATGTATTTTGTGTGTATTAAATTAAATTGAAAAAAAGCCTTTAGCAAACAATTATTAATTCACTCAGCTTTAGTGTAATAATATATTCCTTGGTATTCGTTCCAACTAAAGAATTCTTTAGACATGTTTTATGAGTTTCAACAGAAAAGGAGACATCCTCCATCCCAATAATGCCCGTCCTCACACATCTCAATTGACTAGAGATCTCTTAGAGGATCTCGGTTGAGGAAAATGGCTTCATCTTTCATATTCTCATAACTATGCTCTATCTGATTATCATTTATTTAGAGGATTAACAGAATCATTTGGATGATCTTAGATTAATATCATGAGAAGAGAACGAACACGAGTTGGTCTCATATCAACCCCTCCACCCCCAAAAATATGTACAAGCTTGGCATCCATAATCTTATTGACAGATGTAATGAGGTTCTAAGAAGAAATGGAGGTTATGTTAATGATTAAATATTTCTATAGGCATGTTTTTTTTTTAATGATATGCAAGGAGTGGGAAAAAATATCGAGAGTTTTTGTACTTTTTGACACACCTTGTTTCTGAAAAAAAGTTCCATGGTAAATACAGCTTTAAATTCTTTCCATTCATTCTTTATTTCTATCTTGGTAAATACAACTTCAATCTCGATACTTTTATGACACACCTTATATATATTATATATATATATATATATATATATATATATAATATATAAAACTCGGTATTTTTATGACCTTGTATTCTGAAAAAATAACATTCCATTCATTCTTTTATTACTATCTTGGTAAATACAGCTTTAAACTTGGTACTTTTTTGACACACCTTGTATTCTGAAAAAAAAAAAAATGAATGGAATGTTATTTTTTTCAGAATATAAGGTGCGTCAAAAAGTACAAAAAAGCTCGATACACACCTTGTATATTCTGAAATCGTACATTAAATTCGTTCCAATCTGATATATCGTGAAAAGTTTTGAATCTCTTTTTTTTTCCCGACCAACATCGGGTATATCAGCTAGTTTATGAATATATATAGAAAAGTTGTAAGCATTTTCGTATCATTTACTATAATAGTTTTATCCTCGACTTATAAATTTGTATTAATCTCACATTTCAAAGTTTGGTTCAATTTTGCTTTTAAGCGGTTTAAGAATTCAGTTATCTGATCACGTGGTTGACAAAAGATCCATTTTCTTTAATTGCTCTTTTTGCATTATTCTTTCTTTCTTTTCTTTCATATCCTTTTTTTTATTTCTTTCTTTCTTAATTTCAGACATTAGAGACGATAAAAGGCGAAACGTCGATTGATATTCACAGTGCGCAACAGGTGTTCTTCAAAAATTGATGGGAATTACAGAAGTACAATGTCAAAGCCTTTTCTCATAGCAAAATGCATCTATTCTCTTTGATTTCAAATCTGTCTATCTATCTATCTATCTATCTATCTATCTATCTATCTATCTCAGTTTGTTCATATCTATCTATCTATCTATTTATCTATCTATCTATCTACCTCAGTCTGTTCATATCTATCTATCAATCTCTCTATCAGGTTGCTAATATCTATATATCTATATATCTATCTAGCTATCTCAGTCTGTTCATATCTATCTATCTATCTATCTATCTATCTATTAGAATGTGACACAAGGTCGCGAGTATGAGGTATCCAGGGAGGATCGAACTCAGTATTCAGTAGTAATGGAACTGCGAGACAAACTTGCTAACCATTAAATCCGCGATGGGGCACCCTCTTATCCAACCCGTTCGTCACGCTTAGGATGTGACACAAGTTCGCGAGTATGGGGCATCAAGCGAGGATCAAACTCCACAGTAATGGATATGCGAGACTAGCTTGCTAATCATTACACAGCGATGTTGATGAACGTAATAGTTTTATAGACCTTTTCTGGTTAAATCGAACTTAACGGGCCTAAATTCCACCTTAGTATGTCACCCCGCCAAAAGAAAAAAATCCCCAAAAAATCAAGGAATTAACCGAATTTAATGTAATTTTCAGTATTGATATATTAATGAATAAAAGATATAATGCACCAGTTTTTTTATTTATTAAAAACTTTTACATTTTTTCAGGTCAGTTAAATTTGAACCACGAATCTTTGAGGCGTAACACAGATTCTCAAAGTACGTGGTTCAAAGTCAACTGACCTGAAAAATGTAAAAGTTAAAAAAAAAAAGGTGCATTATATATTTTATTCATTAATACATAAACACTGAAAATTTCATTAAATTCGGTTAATTGCCTGATTTTTTGTAGTATTTTTTATTTCGGCGGGGTGACATGCGATGGTGGATTTTAAGTCCGTTAAGTTCGATTTAACCGTTACTAAAAAGATAAGGTTTTTAAAATCCTAAATCAAAAACGATCGTAACGAGATATTTTCTCTTCTTTGTTTTACAGTCTACATAACGAAAAAGGAAAACGGGTTAATCTCGTTACGATCGTTTTTGATTTATGATTTTAAAAATCTTATCTGTTTAGTAACAATATAATTCAATAGTTTATATGAATATTTATTGAGGATTTTGTGGCCAGTTTATAGATTTGATGTTTAAATGTCTTAAACCCGTCAACTTGTTTAACTTTCTTTGGGATTGTTGATTTAGAGCTAACATCTACATGAACAACGGAATCTATATTAACTGTTAGGACATTGAGCTCCGCCCATCAGCCTATGGGTAATATGGTAGGTCGATTTTGGAACTATATCGCAAAAGTTGCAAATTAACATAAAAAAATACCCCACAAAATATTCTTCTTGAAAACTTGTGGCAACCCTTTTTATCATTTATGTGCTATAAGGTTGTGGCTGAGGGTATTTGGGATATAATCTATTTATACATAGATAATGAGAGGTTGGTGTGTATGTATGTATGTCCGGAGGAAATGACTAAAATAAAACAATCAACGAAAGATTATATACATATACACATTCACTATCATCGGAGCTTGGCTTTCGTGCAAAAATAAAAAGATTTAATTTATATTCGTGAATATATTTAAAAATTAGAATTTGAATAGTAAGAGAAGGGAGAATCATTGGTCGCGTTCGTGATTAAAATATAAACAAAATTATGGAAGACCAAAATAATCAATGGATCTACGAGACTATCTTTTCTTTATCCCTCCTCTACCCAGGCAACGCTGGATAGCCGTTTTTAGTATATATATAAAGGACAGTCGATGTGTATGTATGTATGTATGTATGTAACTATTCTTAATACAAATAATTTGTATTAAGAATAGTAACTTGAAGCAATAATTGTTTTATGATTAGCTACTTAATGATAATTGGTAGAAAAAAGACTAAATTCGGTATTAAATAACCCAACAAGGGTCAACATGCCGTAAAAATCAACCATGTAGGATGTTGCATGTCACGGGACCACTTAGTACCCAGGTCATAGACCGCTCAGCCATTACAGTCCTGTCCCCAGACATCACCGGTCTCCACCCATGGCCAACAGGTGGTCGCATTTGAAGGGGTCTTATCCCTCTGCAGTGATGCAGTTGGTGTATTCTACAGTCCCCGTCGATAGGGTGAGTTAGTATTGTTCTGTTGTTTCCTTTCACGTAGTTTTGTAGATAAATCTCTCTCTCTCTCTCTCCTCTCTCTCTCTCTCTCTCTCTCATTTAGAGATTTAACTTTATAGTCTATTTCAGGGAGCTTAGACAAAGTGTCTAACTCTCCCGACTCATCAGATGCGAATGATGAATTCTTTATTACTTTAAAGGCATTTGAAAACAGATTTTTATTTTTTAATTTTTTAATGCCTTTAAAGTAATAAAGAATTCATCATTCGTATCTGATGAGTCGGGAGAGTTAGACACTTTGTCTAAGCTCCCTGAAATAGACTATAAATCTAAATCTCTAAGTCTTTTGTTATTTCTTTACTTATATATTTGCTCTGTGACTCTAACATTAAGAGCACACATTGAGCTCTCAAACTGCGACAGTTTTTTAAAAAATAAAACTCTTGTGTCGTAAGGAAGATTTCTTCTCTGGACTTTTGGATTATATATATATATATATATATATATATATACTTTGGTGCGGTACCAAGTTTCTTGGTACAAGGTGATTCTAGGTGGGTCCTAATTCTCTACCCGTAGTTTGTTGTAGAGTTCAGTTCCGTATGAGAGCTCAATGTTTAATTATTGTAAACAGAGCAAAGTTATTTGGGAATAAAAAGGCCTTAAATACCATGGGTATCGTTTCCACTCGCGAGTATGCTCACGAGCTTCTCCAGACTGAAGAAGCTAGTGAGCATACTCGCGAGTGGAAACGATACCCATGGTATTTAAGGCCTTTTTATTCCCAAATATATATATATATATATATATATATATATATATATATATATATATATATATATATATATATGCTCCCGTAACCGGTAGAGCTCTTTAGGAGCGACTCTAATAAACTTTCATCGCCTGCATAACGCAATGATCATTTGTTTACAGATTTGATCTCTCTGGTGATCATAAAGTATATACACAGATGTATGTATTTAAAACAATTAAAACACCGCTCCTTAAACACCAGCTGGCAATGGCCTAGAAGTTTATGGATCGGACAGGCGTAAAGTCAGTCGGGGCTCACTTCTGGTCGGAGTTAGTTGTTGTGACTAGCCACATTGATGAGACATGAAACTTCGAAACAGTGTCTGTGGATGACTTATCATATATATATATATATATATATATATATATATATATATATATATATATATATATATATCTGATCATATTTATCTATATTTATCTATTTATCTATCTCGGATCATATCTATCTATCTATCTATCTATCTATCTATCTAAATATTAACGTTTCTCAACAATTGTAAATTGTTGGTATGTTTCTGTCGTATTAGCGATTTGTGTGAATGGATAGGAATTTATGAATGGGTCTTCTCTCCGAATAGCTATGTACATTTATGTGAATGTGTGTATATGTGTGCATGTGTTTGTATATATATGTGTATGTGTATTATTAAGAAATTTATCGATTCAGATGTGTTTGTCCATAATGTTATGTAACTATTTTTTTATCTCTTGCTTGAATAACTACCAGTAAATCTAATTAACAATGATTAATTAAATACGAATTATTATTCTAGTAAGACAATGTTTTTTTTTCTGTTAAGGTTTCTTAATTTAAATCCAGCGCGACTAGTTACGTCTGTCAGCATCATGGCTTCCCGCTATTTTTTTCGACTAGCAGGACCTGTTGATATACCACAGTATGATAATTTAATTATTACAACATTTGATATGTTACTTAAGACCTATTGCAAAATACTTCAATATGTAAAAAGTATAATAATCTTGTATAATAAATCCTCTCTTACTATTTTTTCTTTCTTTCCTTCTTTTCATCTTTTCATTATGTTCAATTTAAACAGATTAGCACACACTCACCCTCTCTATCTATCTTCTTTCTTTCTTTCTTATATATTTTCTGTGTAGCATTCCTTTTTCTTCCCTTTCTTTCTTTCTAATAAAAACGGAAAGATCCAGTATATAGCTGAGGGGATGACGCTCATAAGAAATAAGAATTCTGCGGATAAGCCACACCAGATAATCAGGATTTACATTTTTGCATTTCATCTTGGACGATTTGGACGGTCTCGCTTTTAACCAGACGGTGTCGCAAGATGATAATGGTTGTACGAACACGAGTATTATATTTTCTATTTTTCTCAATGAGTGCCTTCCTCCCCTCCCCCATACCTGAAGAAGGACATTTTATTTACATTTAAACATTTCACTGGGTCTAATATGTATGTATTTGCCCAAACCATCTGCCATTGACAGGATGTGACACAAGGTCAATTTTTAAGCGGGGTACGGCTGGTTTGAATTCAAAGTTGCCTAAGGCTGGAGAACCCGACATTCCTTACCATTTACCCATAACTAGAGGGAGAATAGTTGGATTCAGATCTTTACTAATGGCATGAGCACTATGTGAACGGGTTGAGTTTTTTTAAAACTCAATTTCTTTTATTTAACCCATAGATGGGACCCTAAAGGTACTACCACTCCGGGTCAGGGTGGACTTGAGAGTAATGGCAATGAAGAGGTACTCCACACTCCCCAGTTCACCATTAGATGTAGTTTAACGTTATACCCAGGACACCATGGCCCCCGGCCACTGCCATCTAGCATATATATGATAAATAAGGTTGAGGGTTGACATATGGGCAATACACCTGGTCAATCATATAGCTGCTACAGCTTGGCGTGACCAGCTGATTGATCAAAGGGGGCCTCTCCGACCGCCCGTCTAACCTAAGTAATCCAGAACTAGTGCCTCACCATTATATGTAGTGTTATACCTAGGACATCCTTCTTTGGGTTCTTTATCTCTCTGTAAAAAAGTCAGCGTATTCTAAACCCCACCGACAGGGTGGGCTAAGCGCACTGGATTTAATATATATTTTCCTGACCTCCCATCCAACCGGTCTTTTTAACGTGTGGAGCCACGCACAAACCGAAGCTCAGGCGATGGCCCGTACAGATAAATGCCTAGTCCCGTTGGCATTCCACATGAGGGGGGTGCCTCATTCTCTAATGGATGCAGCTCCCACTGGGTGTATTTTAATGGTATTAGCTGGTTGGAGGGTGAAAATCGCCGTAAAATCGTTTTTGTGTTTCATAATTGGTCGTATACGAATTGCCGTAATTGGTACAAATAAACGGGCACGTGCCTACTTTGCGACACTTTACGTTAACACTTTCGCTGTTCACTGATTTAATACAGTTCAATTTACGAGACTAACATGTTGTAAAACTAAAACACCTACGACTAAATGGGATTTCTTAGTAATTTGGTAAGATTAATGTTCTTCTCTTTGCCCCCTTCCCCCTTTATTAACTAAATTTATTGATTTGTTTTTAACAATCACGTTTTGCGCATGTCTAAGCGGATCACGACATAACTATCAGTAATCCCAGTCGGCGGGGGCTTTAGAATACACCGACTGCACCTCTGTAGAGGGGTAAGACTCCCCCACCAATAAGACCACCTGTTGGTCGTTGGTGACGACTGTGATGCTTAAAGATGGAATACTAGTGGCTGAGCCGTCTATGACATGCAACACTCCTCTTTGGCCCTTACTGGACGGGTGGTCGGAGAGGCCCTCTCCGATCAATCGGTTGGTCACGTCAAGCCCTAACACCTATATGATTGTCCCAAACCTATTGGCCTTATGGCAAACCTTTTTTATCATATATGTGCTAGAAGCTGGTGGTTAAGGGTCTTAATTTCCTGAGTATGTCGTTAAACTCTATCCGATGGTGAAGTTCCAATTCAGGAGCTCTGAGGAATGTGGAGTACCCCTTCATCACCATTACTCCCAGGTTTGTTCTAAAAAATTGAGTTTAAAAAAATGTTTAATACCCATCAAGAATAAATAAAACAAAACGTCTTCGGCATAAAATAACCCAACAAGTGTTGATATGCCGTAAAACCCACCAAACCAGACCCCAACTCTCAAGTTTTTCTTTCATATCTTTCCCATATTTCTCTCTTCCACCCTGTCAGTGGGGCTTAGAATATGCCGACTATATTTCGTGTTGAACTGGACATGATAGACACAACTGGAGAAGCAAAGACGAACTTATAAGTGACGTTCTCCTGTCGACACCTACACCTGGACATACCAGTGTAGGCCGACCAATAAAAACCTACATTAACCAGCACTGCACGGATTTTGGAAGACCTGCCAGGGGCCATGAGATCATGCCTCGTACTTTCGACCTTGTGTCACATCCTACCCATGGTAGACAGGTTGGTAAATAATTACCATATCCAGATAATTTTAGATTAGAATAATATGTAGATTTATGTCCCATATAGCAATTGGCTTCTGTGGCTGAATTGGTTACGGCACCGTCCATGTTGATGGATGAGCTCTCAGAAGATATGAGTTCAAATCTTAGAGGTTCGGATAATGTTGCTTAATTTAAGCCACCATAAATTTATTACTACTGAATAACGAGTTCGATCCTTGCAAGCGACCTTGGGCCACGTCATACCCGTGGCGAACCGGTTGGGTAAATACCGATATACGAAACACGGGTGTCCAGTCATGGTTTAATGGTTAGCAAGCTAGACGCACAGATCCATTAATACTGAATAGCGAGTTGGATCGTCGCTGGTTGCCACGTACTTGCGATTTTGTGCCGCATACTAGCCGTGGCGAACGGGTTGGGTAAATGCCTACACAGAGCTAGACGCACATAATCACACTCACACAATGGCGTGGAGGCGCATGGGGTAATGGTTATTTTCGTTAGGTAATGCGCACGACAAGACGAGTTCAAATATTGGATGAGGCTGTTTAAATTTCGCATAGCGCTAATACCCTTGGGAAAGGTATGAATCCTACTATTCTCCCTCCAGCTATGAATAAATAGTAGGGCACACTAGGCTCTTCAACCATGGCTATTTAACCAGTCTCTTTAGAAATTTACCTTGTATCACATCCTGCCATGCGGGGGATTGGTATATAATATATATATATATAATATTATATATAATATATATATATGGAAGTAAGACGAGGAAATTAATCCGACATTATGTGGAGAACATTTTTCTGAACATGTTTCATCTTTTACTCATACAAATTTTCAATGTCCTGAAGAAGGTTTTATTTAAAAAAAAACGAAATACTTAAGTATCGACATAAAGAATTTCCATCGTTCATGACATCCTGTGTTTGTTTTCTTTAAAAATTTTCTACATATATATATATATATATATATATATATATATATATACACACACAGTTACATACACAGAGTTAGACGAAGCTGTCCCATCGTGATTTAATGGTTAGCAAGCTAGTCTCGCAGATCCATTCATACTGAATAGCAAGTTTGATCGTCGCTGGTTGCCACGTACTTGCGACCTTGTGTCACATAATAACCATGGTGAACGTGTTGGGTAAATTTCTTCACAGAGCTAGACGCATACAAACTCACTCACATAATCGCACACACACACACACACACACACACACACACACATATATATATATATATATATATATATACAAACTCACAGAGTCACCCCCCACCAAGCTGGTGCATGACTGAACAGAATAAGTGAATCAGGTTTTCAAATACTTATATCAACAAAGTCACAACTCTCTGGCTAATGTGTTAAACATGCTGCCTCTTCCTCCCCTTCATCCTCACCCTTGTTATTATTTTTTGTTCAATTTCGATTGGTTGAATTCGACTGATGCAAAAGTCACCAGAGACATTTATTTTTGCATAATGAGAAAACTGTGAAACATGAAAGAAAAGGTCGTGCTCATAATAGTTAGCACACTGGGAATAGTGCCCAAAACACCAAG
Source organism: Doryteuthis pealeii (assembly GCA_023376005.1). Classification (NCBI taxonomy): domain Eukaryota; kingdom Metazoa; phylum Mollusca; class Cephalopoda; order Myopsida; family Loliginidae; genus Doryteuthis; species Doryteuthis pealeii. Next base: position 108,295,027 of record CM042146.1, read on the forward strand.
AGGCGAGATTAGATGAATTAAAAATTGAAGAATAGCTGGGGTCTGCAACATCAATGAAAAAATGCTGAAGATCTTATCAGATTTATTGTCAATCAATCTCCCTTCATTAACCACAGGACATCGGATGAGTGGTAACATTGAAACAACAACAACAACAACAACAACAACAACAACAACAACAACAGCAATACTACTACTACTACTACTACTACTACTACTAATAATAATAATATTAATAATAATAATAATAATGATAATAATAATAATAATAATGCAGCAAACTAGCTCAACGAGAATACAAAGTTAGGTACGACTGGGTTGGAAAGTTGATCCACTAGGAATTATACAAAAAAACTAAATTTTGACCATACAACAAAATGGTATATTCATAAACCAGAATCTGTTCTTGAAATTGAAACACATGAAATTCGCTGGGACTTTGAGATCAAGACGAATCGCCTTACCCCTGCCAGAAGACCAGACCTAGTATTGATTAAAAACAAAAAACAAACAAAAACAAAAACAAAGTGAACTTGTCAAATGGTAGATTTTGCAGTTCCAGTATATCACAAAGTGAAGATGAAAGAAAATGAAAAGATAGACAAATACCTGGACCTTGCCAGAGAATTGAAAAAGTTGTGGAATATGTGGGTGAAAGTGCTCCCAATTGTAGTTGGTGCACTTGGAACGTTCCCCAAAAGCTTAGAAAAGAGACTAGAGGAACTGGAAATCAGAGGAAGAATTGAGACCATCCAGACAACATTTGAATGTTATTCACCATTTTTAATTCGTTATAAAGTAAAATGTAAAGTAGCTTAGAGTTGCCTAATGTCGTTATCAGCCGGACAGCGAGGGAGTCAATCCTCTTTTCACTAGCACTAGACCAGGGAGATTGTTTTGCGTCTGGGGTGAAGCACCACATGTCCCATCAGATCTCCACTTAACTTCACAAATCCAAGCAGTGCTACTCATGCGCTGAGTTGGCGAAAGCTGGTATCGAACCCGGAACGTTGTGGTTCCGAGGTGGATGCGCTTGTTATAATTACTTTTAATTACAACTTCCTGATATGTCTGATAAAAGAAATGTTCCTCCCCCATTTTATTTGTTGATGACAGGAATTAATTAAAACTTTTCGTAATGAAAAATAAATATTATCTTAAGCACAAACAAACAACTTCAAAAACAACAATGATTCCAGTGAAAAACAAAACAAAACAAAAAATAAAACAAAAACAAAACAAAAAAACAAGCAAAAAAAACAAAAAAAAAAACAAAAAAAAACCTAACAAGAATATTGGCCCTCCGAGCATAAGTACTTAAGTTTAATGCAATGAAAATATATTAAATTAGAAAGACTACTGAAATTAAATAAGAACGCATATAAAAAGGATTACACTTGTTTATTGTTTTTTTTTATATACAATCATTCATAGGATTGATTTTAATACGTTGGAAAATAAAACAATAATATTAGAGATCAATAACAGTAAGTAATTATTTATTAAACGTGGTTTTCGTTAAAACCAGTATTCAAATAAACCACACCGTATATTATGTAAACGTTTATTTCATAGTGATATTTAAGTTGGGGTAAATTTATCTCAGATTTTCATAGAGACATTGATAATAAATAGAATTTATTCTGTGTATCAATTAATGATTTTGACATATTATTGATACATAGAATACATCTTATTAACAATGTCTATGAAAATCTGAATTAGATTTGCCTTAAAACAACCTATGTTATTAACGCGTTTAAAATCCTGCAATGTGTTTTAAATATCACTAAAAAATAAAGGTTTACATAATATATGATGTGGTTAATTTGCATACATACGTATTAAAATCAATCCTATGAATGATTTTATATAGAAAATAATTAAACCAATTAAATTATAATTAAAATAAGTAATCTTTTTATACGGTTTCTTATCTAATTTCATTATTCTTTCTAATCTAATATATTTCACTACATTGAAACTTAAATACTTACGCTCAGAGGGCGCATATTCTTGCTAGTATATATAAATATACAACTCTGGTTCAAATTAAGTAATAACACATTGATTCTAGGCGGTGACCCTCACTTAAAAGGGTTATGGGCTGGGTTTATTGCTTGGTGCTTGAGGAAACCCTGAAGGGGAATGACGACAGTATTTAAGCAAGTTTCAACCCCCGGGGGTGGGGGTAGAAACTTGCTTCCTGCGGTGCACCCCAAATTAAACCAACCTTATGTCAAATTCCGGCCTCGTGGGAGTGTAGAAAACTAGACATGCATACATATGATAAAGCCTAATTCATAAAATAAACACAATAATATATTTACAATTAATTATATCGATAAATAGCAAGTCAATATATTAACTAATAAATTATATCTTTAAATTGTTAGTTAATTAAGTATTATATTAACTAATATTGAAATAGAACTAATATGATATTTATATAAAAGTTATGTGATGGCCAGAAAAACTCTTCCATCTTCAATATACTGTGGTTTAATTCGTTCCGCTCGTTGTTCAATTTCCTCGTATATCAAATCGATTTTCACCATTGAAATAAACTGAAATCTCATTAATCCGTTACAGCCACCCACAAAACACCATACTTTCTTCGTTATATATATATATATATATACTCGGGACCTGAACTTTGGTGGACCAATCCACGAATTCCACCCAAATATTAAAAAGTTGGACAGAAAACTTGAAAAGATAAAAAATAAAACAGATGTGTCTATTGTTTAATCAACATGCATAAATGAAAAAGTGCTTCCAAACACACACACACATATATATATATATATTATATATATATATATAATATATATATATATATATATATATATACCGCTGTATTGTATAAAAGCATAATACAATATAATGCAAGGAATGCTGTGCTTTAATATATTTTAATATTTATTTTTTATAGATGATATTTTCTTTGGCGTAATAGATTTGGAAACTTAAATCTTTTAGTGAAGAAAGGTTCCTAGTTCGATACCAGCCCTCGCCAACTCAACGTATGAGTAGCACAGGGATCTGTTCGGTAAAGTAAGGAGCTGATGGTTGGTGTGGCGCTCCATCCTAGACGCAAAAACAATCTCCTTGGTCTAGCGCTAGTAGAAAGGGGATAGACTTCCTCGATGATAGGCTGATACCGACTTTAGGCCACCTTGACGACTTTACTTTTACTTACTTATTAATTAATATAAGCATGTGTAAAACTCGATCGTACCTCAAATTTTAGCTCTCAACACAAGGCAAAAAATCAACCGAGTGACAGCTCGTAACTCGGAACACTCGTAAGTCAAGGCACCACTATGTTTTCATCTTGTCACTTGAAGAAAGCACATCAGATTTTCTCGTTAAAATCTCCAAACGACCAATTTCGCTAGTAAACTTAAGTCACACTTAGGAATTGTTTATTTTGGGAGATAACCGTGGATAACTGAAACCGCGGAATGCGAAACTTCGAAAAAGGAAAAAGCCTGTTCTTGACTGATTGATTGATTTTAACGGCATGTCAGCCATCTAGAGTTATTTTATGCATAAAGGTTAGCAATTGCGTTCATATTTACATCTTTAGGCCCGGTTTAGCTCAGTCGGTAGAGCGTCCGGCTAGGAGCCACAAGGTTCTGGGTTCGATACCGGCCCTCGCCAACTCACCGTATGAGTAGCACAGGGATTTGTGTGGTAAAGTGAGAAACTGTTGGTTGCTGTGGCGCTCCATCCCAGATGCAAAAAACAATCTTCTTGGTCTAGCGCTAGTGAAAAGGGGATGGACTCCTCTCTGTCAGTCTGTTAGGCTACCCGACGACTTTACTTTACACACACACACACACACACACACACACTATATTATATATATATATATATATATATATACCAACCCCTCTGCACAAGCAGGATGCGACACAAGGTCAATTTTTTAAACGGAGTTTAACAGGTTTGAATTCAGAGTTTTCCTTCTCCTAGACTGGTTACATAGCCAAGGTTAAAGAGCCATGTCTGCTTTACTATTTACCCATAGCTGGAGGGAGAACAGTTGGATTTATATCTTTCATTTTTATATAGTTAGTTCTTAAGAGGGATTTTCTTTTGTTTTGCATACGGTCCTATCGGCTACGAATAATTTTGACTCAGACCTATTTGAGCAATAGATTGGATCCTAACAGGTACTTCCACTCCGGGCCAGAGTGGACCTAGGAGTACCGACAATGAAAGGGTACCCCCCACTCCTCATATCTCAAAAACTGAAGCTGTATCGCTATTTTCATTTTTTTTTGGTGAAGGTGAGAAGAAAGGGAGTCTTACCCCTCTTCAGAGCATATACTGTCAGTGTCAGACCCCTGTTTTTGTTATACGTATATTTACTCGTACAAAAACGCACACATACACACTTTCTACAATTACCAAAAAAAAGATCTACTTATAGAATTATAGTGATATTTTAATCAAATATCGTAATAATTGTTTTTTTTTGTGAAAATTGAAGTAGTAAAATAAAAAAACAAACACCATTAAACAAAATGGAAGCAATAAAAATAAAATTAAAAACAAAATTAAAAATATAGTTTTTTAAAATGATTATGGCATTTTTTGAATGATAAAAGGTACAAATGCAGAATACAGATATTATCATTAAGCATTTTACGTATAAATAGCATTAGATTACGGAAACTCCCGAAGTAGCCTAACACTAACCATAACACTAACCCGAACCATAACACTGAACCCAACACTAACCCTAAAACTAACTCTAACCCTTACCCTAATCCTAGCATCTTAAATGTTTCGGGTATTTCCGTGAAATGTAATGCTTTTCATACGTAAAGTAAAAGTAAAATCGTCGGAGTGGCCTAATGACGGTATAAGCCATACAGCGAGGGAGTCTATCCCCCTTTTCACTAGCGCTAGACTAGGGATATTATTTTAGCGTCTGAGGTGGAGCGCCACACCTACTATCAGCTCCTTACTATACCGCACAGATCCCTGTGCTACTCATACGTTGGCGAGGGCGGGTATCGAACTAGGAACCCTGTGGTTTCTAGCGAACGCTCTAATGAGCTATCGGTATAAAAAAAGTGCATTAATTTTAGATAAACAAATGCATTCATTTATTTCACATACAAAAAAAATATTTTCTTAAATTCTTTTTTTACTTAAAAATACAATATAACTTTTGAACTTCGGGTGAATATAAAAACAGAATGTGGCTCTTATAATTCGCGTGTCATACGAGCGAATATAAAGTTAGCGATAAAATAAAACAATGGTTTGTAAAATCAAAAAAAAATAAAAAAAAAAGAAAAGAAAAAAATTTAAGAATAGACATAAATTAAACCTACCTTTAACGTACGGATTGATCTATATCAATTTCATATAATAAGGAAAAAAATATATCCGATGTATGTCCGTACGAAGAAGATCTTAAAAAACTCTCCGACTTAGAAAAAGCTGGTCTCGAAGCAAAGAGATGTTAAGTAGTAATAGAAAGAGTAGCAGTTGTAAGAAAACCTGAATGTCGTGACATAGTAGTAGTAGTAATAGTAGTAGTAGTAGTAATATTAGTATTAGTAGTATTAGTAGTAGTGGTCATTTGCAAGTGTTATCTTTTAGTTTCAACAATGTCTGTAGACGCTGCTGTAGTTGGATCACATAATCCTAACGTTTTATATAGAAAAACAGAAGGTAAACCACCTGAGCCATAAATTTCTTCTTTCTTTCTGTCTTTCTTTTTTATTTCGTACTTTCATCTACGTTTCTTGTATCTCTTTCTACTTTTTTCTACTTTTCGTTAGTTTTTCTGTCTTTCTTTTTCACTTTCTTTTTCCTTCTATTACTTTATATCCCTCTTTCTCTCTTTATCTTGTTACTTTAGTTTATCTTCCTCCTTCTTATCTTTTTTACCTATCTCTCTTTAGTTTTATTATGCCCCATTCTTTCTTCTTTTTTTTTTTACTTCCCCTTTCCTTTTTCTTTCTTTCTTCTTTCTTTCTTTTACATCCTCTTTCTTTCTTTCTTTCTTTCTGTCACCTTTTCTTTCTATCTTTCTTTCTTTTTTCTTTCTTTAACTGTCTCTTTCTTTCTTTCTTTCTCTAACTTCCTCTTTCTTTCTTTCTTTCATTCATTTACTTTCTCTTTTTTCTTTCTTTCTTTCTTTTTCTTTCTCTCTTTCTTTCTTTTTTTTACTTCCTCTTTCTTTCTTTCTTTCTTTCTTTCTTTTTGTTACTTTTTCTTTTTTTAAAACATTTTGCTTTCTTTCTTTCTTTCTTTCTAATAAATTTACGTATTTTTGTTTCTTTTTGAATTAAAATGATTTTTTTATTACTTAAAATGACATAAAACTTAAAAACTTCAAATCAAAATTTATTATTGTTATTCTATTGACTATGTAAGCGAATTTTGGTCGAAACACGTGTTGACAAATAACAATGATAAATTTCCTCCATAGCTAAGTATTTTCTTCCAATTTTCTTCCAACATATTTATACCATACATACATACACACACACACAACAGAAGAGAGAGAGAGAAGAGAGAGAGAGAGAGAGAGAGAGAGAGAGAGAGAGAGAAGAGTCTCGGCAAGTCCACAACTGACATCAGAAGCGGATGGTGAATGAGAGGAAAGGGAATCCGTGCTGTCAGCACGACTTGATCATGTCATTTGGTCTAATGATCACAGAGGCGGGAAAATGACAGTCACCAAGCAACACTGACCCCGTGTCTACGCTATCTTAGATCTACATTATGCTCTGAATTACCACTCTTTATATATATATATATATATATATATATATATATATATACGGTCCCTATTAAGGGTGGTTTAGCTCAGTCGGTAGAACACTGCCCCGGAACCACAACTTCCCGGGTTCGATGCTGACCCTCGCCAACTCAGCGCATGAGTAAGAGAGGTTGGATCTGTGCAGTCATGTGTAGAGCTGATGATAGGTGTGGCGCTCCACCTCAGACGCAAAAACAATCTCCCTGATATGTTGTCCGGCTGATAGTGACAATAGGCCACCCTTTCTTTCTTTCTTTCTCGTGTCAGTCCTTGCTTTTTCATCTCATCCTAGCCACAGCCGCTGAGCCACTCAGACATATCGTGTCAACTCTGTTTATATGCTGTATCACACACACACACACACACACTAGTGCGCTCCCAGTCGGTAGAGCGTTCGGCTAGAAACCACAAGGTTCCTAGTTCGATACCGGTCCTCGCCAACTCAGCGTATGAGTAGCACAGGGATCTGTGCGGTAAAGTAAGGAGCTGATGGTAGGTGTGGCGCTCCACCTCATACGCTAAAATAATCTCTTTGGTCTAGCGCTAGTGAAAGGGGATAGACTCCCTCGCTGTATGGCTGATACCGACATTAGGCCGCCCCGACGACTTTACTTTTTTACTTTACGTATAAAAAGGATTACATTTCACGGAAATACCCGAAACATTTACACTTACTTATATATATTATATATATAATATATATATATATATATATTATATATATATTTATATATATATATAATGATACTGGTGTTCCCCAAAAATACGAGCGTTTCGTCTTGCAACATCCTCGGGTAAAAAATGAGACCCTCCCAAATCATCCAAGATGAAATAAAAAAATATAAAGCCTGATTATCTGGTGTTGCTTATCCGACAAATTTTATTTCTTATGAGTGTCGTCACTTCAGCTAAAATAAATATTATGAAGAAAGAAAGGGAAGAAAAAGGACATGCTACACAGAAAAAATATAATAAGAAAGAATTAAAGAAAGAGGATAGGGGAAAGATAGAGAGATGCGGTAAGCGTGCGGAAGCAATAACGCTAATGGTTTTAATCAAACATAATAAAAAGATTAAAAAGAGGAAATGAAGAAAAAGTGTGTGTGTGTGGTGTGTGTGTGTGTGTGTGTGTGTGTGTGTGTGAGAGAGAGAGAGAGAGAGAGAGAGAAGAGAGAGAGTTAAATCAAGATTATTATACTTTTTACATATTGAACGATTTGCAATAGCTCTTAAGTACAGAAATCAAACGTTGTAATAATTAAATTATCATACTGTGGTATATACACAGGTACCACAAGTATACACATTAATGCGCAAATACATATTAAACCTATGTACACGTTAATATGTATTACTCATGACCCGTGTCTTTTTTTACCATCAGTCACTCAATATTCACTTAACTAGCGAATATAGAAACATGCACAAGAGAGAGAGAGAGAGGAGAGAGAGAGAGAGAGAGAAAGAGAGAGAGAGAGAGGGGATATTGATTTATTAATTGTAATTCTTATTCATTATTTAAATTTAAACAATCGTTCTTAACGTATGTGTATCATTCTAACTTCAAAAGAATTAGGAAACTTCTAATTTACAATTTGAAGTCGCAATTTAATTTCAATCAACCAATCAGAGAATAGCTCTTGTGAATTGTCACTCTTGTGCAGCTACAAAAGTAGTTTATTCCTTATGGGACCAACTCTTACAATATCCATTATGAGAACGAGCAAGAATATGCACCCTCCGGGCGTAAGTATTCAAATTTTAATGTACCGTATTTTTCGGATGATAAGGCGCGCCGGATTATAAGACGCAGTATCAGTGAACGGATCTATTTCATATATAAGGCGCACCGGAGTATAAGACGCATAAAGCAGAACCAAGCAGTTGGATAGGTCAGATTTATTCAAGTCACTAAAAATAACTATCAATATTGTCCACTTGTAACACACAAAGAACAGAAAAATACGATCACTTTCAATCATTCCTCTTCTACAAATCGTCAAATTCTTCATCTTTCGGTGTCGGAGTTACAGTGGGGCGATGGCGGCATCAACCAAACCTGAATCCCTTCGTCAGTCTCATTGCTGTTCGATGTCACAAGGGCCTAAGGCGCACCAGATTATAGGCGCACACTGCCGATTTTTAAACAAATATCAGGATTTTAATGCGCCTTCTAGTCCGAAAAATACGGTAAGTAAAAGTAAGCCGTGGCCTAAATTCGTATCAACCAGACAGTCTACCCCCTTTTCACTAGCGCTAGACCAAAGAGATTGTTTTTGCGCCACACCTATCATCAGCTCCTCACTTTACCGCACAGATCCATGTGCTACTCATACGCTGAATTGGTGAGGCCCGGTATCAAACCGGGAATCTTGAGGTTCCTAGGCGGACGCTCTACTGAGTGAACTAAGGAGGCCATAATGAAATATATTAAATTAGAAAGACTAACAAAAATAAATAAATAAATAAATAAATAAAATAAAATAAATAAACAAATAAATAAATAAATAATAAAGATAAATGAATGAAAATAAGAACGCATATAAATAAGATTACAGTAATCTTTTATTATATATTTTAATTGATTTCTATATTAAAATCATTGTTGGATTGCTTGTAGGATATAAGCCGTGCTGCAATCTACCACTTTAATTCATAGACTAAGCGAGGTCACGTGGTTTAAACCTCAGCCAATCAACTGCCCGAATACGTGGGAACTAACCAACGTTATCGGTGTTGATTGGCTGAGGTTTAAAACCACGTGACCTCGCTTAGTCTATAATACACTATAAATATCCACTGATACAGACAGACGTCCAATTAACGAAGGATCTGCAAGACTGAGGAGCACCAAGGAACAACCAATGGATTCTTCACTAAGGATCACGCTCTGATTAATACAAAGGATCTCCGCTGGAGACAAGTGCTCTTGCTTGAAGCCTAAAGGATAGCCACTAAAATCGTAACATAGGATTGATTTTAATACGTTGGAGAATATATTCCAGATATATTTTCCATTGATCGAAGCACCCTTGAAACTCCTCTTTTGATATGGTATGAATCTATGCAGTTGTAGGTATTTACCAACCCCTCTACACAAGCAGTATATATATTTACCAACCCCTCCGCACGTGCAGGATGTGACACAAGGTCAATTTTTAAGCGGAGTTCAACAGGTTTGAATTCAGAGTTTTCCTTCTCCTAGACCGGTTGCCTAATCAAGGTTAAAGAGTCCGGTCTGCCCTACTATTTATCCATAGCTGGAGGGAGAGTAGGATTCATACCTTTCCCAAGGGTATTAGCGCTAAGTGAAATGCAATTACCGCGTCCAGGATTTGAACTCGGGGCCATGAGTCCATTTCCCATGACTTTAACCATTACACCAAACGCTTCCAAAACACGAGCAGTATATGACACAAGGTCAATTTTTAAGCAGAATTTAATAAATTTGAATTAAGAATCTTCCTTCTCCTTGCCATACCAAGGTTAAAGAGCCCAGTCTGTACTATTATTTACCCATAACTAGAGAGAGAATAGTTGGATTCATGCCTTTCTAAGGTTATTAGGCGCTTCAAACAGCCTCGTCCAGAATTTGAACTCGTGACGTAAAGCCCTTTTCCGACGAAGATAATCACTAGACAAGGGGCGTCATTTCATAAGTCGCACACATCTCAATTTAGATTTTAAATTTCAAAGTTAGAAAATTAAAAGCCTCAATCTCGATACTTTTTGGTAACACTTAGTAGTTCGTAACGATGGTACACACTTTAGTCATTATTAACTTTGTTTTTACCAATTAAAAAAAAGTAAAGTCGTCGGGGCGGCCTAAAGTCGGTATCAGCCAGTTAGCGAGGGAGTCTATCCCCTTTTCAATAGCGCTAGACCAAGGAGATTGTTTTTGGCGTCTGAGGTGGAGCACCACACCTACCATCATCAGCTCCTTACTTTACCGCACAGATCCCTGTGCTACTCATACGCTGAGTTGGCGAGGACCGGTATCGAACTAGGAACCTTGTGGTTTCTAGCCGAACGCTTTACCGATTGAGCTAACCCGGCCCCATTAAGGGGTTAACGGTGATCAGTTTACCAATTAGCAAGAGTTAAAATCTCTGTTAAAATGTCTTTCATTCTCTTTAATCTTAATTTTGACCATTCCCAGGTCTTTCAGTGTCAACTAGATCATAACAATGAATTCGTATCCAATTGCTATGTCATGAAAAACTAAATTGGGCAGTAAAAACGCTAGGAATGTTTCCGTAGTAAAGTAAAGTCGTCGGGGCGGCCTAAAGTCGGTATCAGCCAGTCAGCTATTTTCAATAGCGCTAGACCAAGGGGATTGTTTTTTTAGTATCTGAGGTGGAGCGCCACACCTACCATCAGCTCCTTACTTTACCGCACAGATCCCTGTGCTATTCATACGCTTAGTTGGCGAGGACCGGTATAGTGCTCTATTGTCGGTATCAACCAAACAATGAGGGAATCTATCTCATTTTTGCTAAATTGAATATTTATATAAATAATATAAATTATCATATACATAAATAAATAATTGTTTAACCTTATATTTGAACAGGTATGCCCGCCTAATTCATTAATTATCAATTAATTCATTTTCAAAATTAGGTATGACTTCAATTAAGCACATATTCTCCCAAAAATTGTCGGCTAAGGCCATATCAAACAAAATGTTTGTTTGTTTACTTCTCATACTGTCGTGTAGCAAGTCACCAAAAGTGGAATATAACTGAGTTCAAAACAAACGAAAAATCTGGTAAAACCAGCTAGTGTAATGGTTAGAACCCCCGCCCGTCAGCTTGACAGTCAGGGTTCGAATCACACACAGAGCAGTCTTCCTGTCTATAACTCTGCTGGATGAGGCATAATACGCTGAAATGTACATACAGAGATTTACTTTTTCTCGATGTGTTTAGCCTTACATTTGAACAGGTATGCCCGCCTAATTCATTAATTATCAATTAGTTAATTTTCAAAATTAGGTATGACTTCAATTAAGCACATATTCTCCCAAAAATAAATGAATAAAATAAAGGAATAGATATTTATTTAAACAAAGGGGGATTTTATGCACATATAATGAAGTATATAAAGTTGGCGTAATTGCCTATTGTCGGTATCGCCGAATAGCGAGGGAGTATGTCCCATTTTCGTTAGCGCTTGACAGGGAGATTGTTTTTGCTGAGGTGGAGCGCCATACCTACTGTGAACTCGTAGTTGCTTTACCGCACAGATCAAATTATCAAACATGTTCTACTCATGCGGGGAGTTGGTGAGGACCGGCATCGAATCAGGAACCTTGCGATTCCAAGGCGGATACTCTATCGACTGAGCTAACCTGTTTCTGTAGCATAAAAGTAATACAATTTTTAAAAAGCCCCCTTACGATTATTCTTGTTTAAGTGTTTTAACTTAAATGTTATATTATTAACACAATATTTCGACCGCTGTACTCTCCGGTCTTCCTAACATGTGGGGAATAAGACAAAGAGAGTTGTTTATTCAATTGGTCGGCAAATAACTGGTATCAATATCGTACAAGAACCACAAGTAAAAAAAACAACAAAACTATATCCTTTCGTTAACGAGTTTTTACGGTTCGGTCGCCATCGCCACCAGATCGATCGATTAACTTTAAGATGGGGGCGCTTTTTAATGCTTTTAAAAATGACATGTGTTCATTTCTTTCTCCGGCTATCGTTAAATAACGGGCGCTGGGTAAATAGGTATTTAGTCAACCGATTCGCCACGTGTAGTATGTGATGGTACCATTTAGTATGTGGCCTACCTTTTGAATGTGGCCTACGAAATCATGTCTCTCTTATAGTATGTGGCCTACCATAAAAAGCATATTATAAGGTTATAATAATAACTGCTAACCCTAATCCTAACCCCTAGCCCTAACCCCTAACCTTAACCCTAACCCTATTTCAGAATTTTAGAATATTTTAGAATTAAATAGATCTCTGATTCATGTGAATTATGGATAAATTCTTTTTTAATTATTCTTAATTACTATATACAGCTTATGACTGAATTGCATTTCTTGAAATTGAATATATGTGAAAAATAATTAGTTTCAATAGATTGCCTACTACTTATATCTATAAATATACTCTTACTGGGGTAGGACACATTGAAACCGGGTAGGTCACATACTATAACAGAATCAAAAAGGTAGACCACATACTATAACGGCACCGATGTGACACAAGGTCGCAAGATTGGGGCCTCCAGCGAGGATTTAAGTGTCATGTATTGAGAACACTACCACCCTCAGATAGTACAGAGAGAGAGAGAGAGAGAGAGAGAGAGAGAGAGAGAGAGAGAGAGAGAGAGAGAGAGAGAGGCGCACACACACATACAGAGACCCATCTACCCCAAAAGACACACACAAACACACAGACACAGTCACTTAGACACACAAACAGAGAGAGACACAAACATAAAGACAGACACACACACATACACGCTCACGCACATATAGATACACAGAGGCATAAAAACAGAAAGTCATACACCGATACATACACGCACACTCACACGCACACATACACACAGAGACAGACACAGTCACTCAAACAATCAGACACACAGAAAGACAGAAACACAAAGACACACACACATTGATACACACACACATACGCACACATACACAGACACTCAGAGACACATATATAGTTATTTACTAAGCTTAGCTTTGATGTGCCACAAGGTCAGAAGCATGAGGCGCTCAGTGAGAATTGAACTCACTATCAATGGTCTGCTAATCTAGCTCGCTAACCATTACATCATGTGAAGTGCCCGAGAGATACATATATAGACACATAAAGACACACACACACACACACACACACACACACAGAGTTATTTACTTAATCTCCCCCCCCCCCACACGGACCAAAGTAGAAGAATCGAACTCGCAATTGATCGATCTGCCAGATAACCGTTACAACAAGCGGATCATTTTTCGACGCGGATGATGCAATTTATTTGTCTCTTACGAAAATGGATTTAAAAACAAAATCCTATTTTCAGTCTAACTTTACAACCTCATTTAGAGCATTTCAAAGTCGTTTCCCGCTTGTCACGTGACTATCAACTGCGTAGCCCGAGGAAGAAAACAATCACTAAAAAACAACAAAAAAAAACCAAAAAACAATACAAGCAGCGATAAACGCTGGCAGAGGAAGATTAACTGGAATATCGTGCGATTAAAGGATCAACAGCGAAATTAAATAGTTAATAGAATCTTAATAAACACACGACTTCAGCCTTCACGTGTATGTATTTACCCAACCCCTCCTCCACGGGCAGGATGTGATAGAAGGTCAATTAATAAAAAAAGCAGAGTAAATATTTACTGACATCCTACCGTTTCAGTCGAACACAAGGATCATTATAGTGGAGAACCACGCACAAACCGAAGGTCCGGCGTGGCTAGTGTTCAAAAATTGCGTGAATCCTCAGGCCCTGGGCAATAAACCCAACCCTGCCTCTTTTAGACGGGAAGCAGGTATTGCTTGGGGGGATGGCCCCTGGGATCACGCTGATATTAAATATCTTATCAGTCCAGTGGCCGAAACACTGGACACAGGGCAAGGAGGCCAGATAGGTATATATATATATATATTATATATATATATATAAATATATATATATATATATATATATATATATATATATATATAAAGCGGAGTATAGCTGGTTTGAATTCAGAGTTTTGCTTATTTTAGACAGATTGCCTTACCAAGGCTAGAGAACTGAGTCTAGCCAACTATTTACTCATGGTTTTTGTGGATGGGGAGATATAATAGTGCGTTTAAAATCCAGCAATGTGTCTTATATATCACTATGAAATAAAGGTTTTCATAATATATGGTGTGGTTAATTTGCATACTAGTTTTAACAAAACCAGGTTTAATAAATAATTACTGGGTGTTATTGATCTCTAATATTATTGTCTTATTCTCTAACCGTATTAAAATCAATACTATGAATTATTTTATATAGAAACCATTTAAAATAATTTAAATAAGTGTAATGTTTTTATATACGTTCTTATTTAATTTTGTTAGTCTTCCTAATTTAATATATTTCATTAGATTAAAACTTAAATACTTACACCTGGAGGGCGCATATTCTTGCCAGTATTAATAAAAATACTAATTGATAATAAATTCCATTATAAAAAGAATAGATATTATTCGATTTGGCATGTCGCCTGGTTAATCAGTAGTAACATTATCCAAGCCAGGAGACCAAGCACGGTTATTGAAAACAAAGATACAGCATGTAGTATGGTCATAAAAATATGAATCGCTACGTGTAATTAATAAATAAATCATTAAATAAAGAAAGGAAATCCGATTCCTCCTGGCTTGTAGCCCGACCCATCAGAAATAATTTTACCAAGGCCAGGAGACGAGGCTTAGTTATCGGAAACCAAATAGAATATTTTTCATATAATGGAGGTTGCCATCTCAGTCAGATCACAAAGTAAATGCAAAAGAGCGGGAAAAAATCAACCAGAAAAAGTCTCCCCCCCCCAAAAAAAAAGCAGGCACGCTTGAACTTTCTCGACCGTTTCACTTTTGTAGAAGCGGTGTTTAGTAACTTGTTATACCTTAAAAAAATAAGACCACTAAGCAATAGATAGGTTTGAAAAATACTTTATTGTGAATCAATTATCAATATATTAATTCTCGTTGTCCTTAATTATCCTCTTGCAGTCGCTAAGTGAGGTTATGTGGTTTAAACATCAGCCAATTAACAGCCCAAATACGTGGCTGGTTAACTACTTAATCGCTGATACTGAGAGACGTCCATTTACAATCATTGACGAAGGACCTGAGGAGCACCAAGGAACAACCAAAGGATTCTTCACTAAGGATAGCGTTCTGCTTAACACAAAGGATCTCCGCTGGAGACAAGCGCTCTTGCTTGAAGCCTAAAGGATAGTCATAAAAATCCTAACACCCCCTCTCTCTCTCTCTCTCTATATATATATATATATATAATATATATATATATAAGAGAGAGAGAGAGAGAGAGAGAGAGAGAGAGAGAGAGAGAGAGAGAGAGAGAGAGAGAGAGTCTTTTTATATATAGTGTAAATATACACAAGTTTATTACGTGTCGGGAGATTCCGGTATTAATCTTATGATCACATTGGTTCTCAGGTGAGTAAATAATATGAACATAGAAAGACGTTGATCAAAGTTCGGAGAAAGACTCTGAGACATTCCCACTCATATTTACTCTACGGTTGATTAAAGAAAAAAAAACATATGATTAGTAACAATCATGGGAACGAGAAAACGGGAGCATTATTACGAATCAAAGGTGATCGCACGCCAACACTTGATATAATTAACACAGTTATTCAAATAAAGAATTGAAACCACAGACACAAACAGTATTGCCCTTTATAGTCACCTTGCATAGTGAAATGGTTGACTAGCTAGGTTGGTTGGTTGGATTTTACGGCATGTCAAAACTTGTCGGGTTATTTTATGCCGATGACATGAGGGCGCATGGTCTAATGGTTAGAGTCGTAGAAAATGGACTCGTTGACCCGAGTTCAACTCCTGGACGAAGCTGTTTGCATTTCACAAGGCGCTAATACCCTTGGGAAAGGTATGCATCCAATTCTCCCTTCATCTATAGGCAAATAGCAGGGCAGACTGGGCTCTTTAACCATGGCTTGGTAACCAGCCTAGGAGAAGGAAAACTCTGAATTCAAACATCTTAAACTCCACTTAAGAAATTGATCTTGTGTCACAATCTGCTCGTGCGGAGGGGTTGGTATATATATATATATATATATTATGCCAAAGACGTTTTGTTTTATTAATTCCTGATGGGTATTCAATTTTAAAAAAACTCAATCTTTTTAACACATTTTTTAAAACTCGTTTCTTCCTATTTAACTCATAGACAGGACCCTAAAAGGTACTACCACTCCGGGTCAGATTGGATCTGGGAGTAATGGCGATGAATCACTCCACACTTCCCAGAGCTTCAGAACAACAGCCTTGCTATCAGATTTAGTTTTGTGTTATATCAGGACATACCTTTAGGGGTCTTACCCCTTCAGTAATTGGAACTTCACCATTAGATGTCGTTTGACGTAATATCCAATACACTAAGACCCTCAGCCATGGCCTTCTAGCACATATATGATAAAAAGGGTTGGAGATTTGCCATAAGAGCAATAGGGTCGGGGCAATCATATAGGTGCTAGGAATTGACGTGACCATCCGATTGATCAGAGGAGGTCTCTCCGACCGCCCATCTAGCCTAAGTAAGGGCAAAAGTGGAGTGTTACATGTCATGGACTGCTCATCCACCAGGATTCTGACACTTGATCCAGGACAGAACTCAAAAACCGTTTATCGCCGTTTTACGTGGGTCGGCTGAAAAGTTCATACCTACTGTTGATAAATTTTTTTTACCAATGGTATCCAAGCACTGCAACATCAATAGAAGAAGTGTGTGGAATACATGGTGGTCTACGATGAAAAATAAAACCTCATTTGGCCACATTCAATGAGAATATCTTGATCAGCCTATAAAATTTTCAGCCGATGTATATCTGACGAAAAAGTTCTCGAGTTTTGTAGTGTTGTAGTGAAGAGATGATGCCCCTCTGGAATAGAATGGACTGTTCTATTTTCAATATAAACATGTTAGTCTCGGCGAGACTATCTAGTAATATACTACTGTTCACCCATTCTTGTACGCCGTATTATAATAAACCCCTTTTCCATTATAAGTTACGATTCGAGCTATTTAAATAACCAGCCACATAATTATTACAATAACAAGAAACACCCAAAGAAGGCCGGAGGGCACATCGGTCAAACATCTTGTGTATATAACAATAAAGATGAGGACAACAAAGTTCTTATTCTTTAGATAATTACAAACAAATACTAGACTCAATTTTTATGGAATTTTTTCTTCCTTTTATGATTTCCTGGATATAACTTTAAACTGCATCTAATGGTGAAGTTCTAATTTTGGAGCTCTGGGGAGTGTGGAGTACCCCTTTATCGCCAGCTTCACTCTGACGCGGAGTGATAGTACCTGTTAGGATCTCATATATGGGTTAAATAGAAAAATGAGTTAAAAATGTATTTACAAAATTGAGTTAAATACCCCAGATTGAATACCCATCAATAATGAATAAAACAAAACGTCTTCAGTATTTAATAACCCAACAAGAGTTGACATGCCGTAAAATCCGACTAACCGTTCTTTTGTATTTAATGATGAGAAGAACGTTTAATTTCCGTTGCAATGTTGTCAAATGCTCAATTGCAATTGAAGCAATTTATTTTTTGTTGCTTTTGCCTCGATCTTTTTTCATGGCACACATAGCTATATCTGGCAGCGGATCAAAATAGATAGACAGACAGACAGACAGACAGACAGATAGATAGATAGATAGATAGATAGACAGATAGATAGATAGATAGATATAAGAAGGAAATAGATAGATTGATAGATATGATGAAACAGAGAAGAAGAAAGAAAGAGAAATAGACAGACCCAAAATGAATAGATTCCTTCATACAAAATGGCAACAACACTGGAATAACAACATCCACAATTAACTCTTCCTAATCAAACCCACTTTGGGAGGCTGGAGACCAACTTTAAGGAAGAATAGAAAGGAACAAGTGATTGTGTCCCGATTATGCATTGGTCATACAAGACTAACGCACTCCTATTTACTCAAACAAGAACAACAATCACAATGTGGAACATGTCAAATACCTTTGGCAGTTAAACACTTATTCATGGAATGCAGGTTTTTTTGCTCACATCAGAAACCGTTATTTTAATGCAAACAATATGAAAGATCTGTTTGAAAATGTCAACATGGAGGATATTCTCTCTTTTGTGAGGGAAATAAAATTATACCATAGAATATAGACATGAAAAAAAATCAATACCATACAACATAATCCCCAATAATGCTAACACATTGTTAAAACCAATTATTAAAAAGTATAAATATAAATACACGATATGTATAACTTCCTAACCGTTAGGCATGACATAACCCCAGACGGGTTGATATGCCGTTAAAATCAATAAACAAACAAACATAGACAGATAGATAGATATGAGGAGAAGAAAATAGATAGATTGATAGATATGATGAGAGAGAGAGAGAGAGAGAGAGAGAGAGAGAGAGAGAGAGAGAGAGAGAGAGGAGAAAGAAAGAAAGGATGGAAAGAGGGACAAAGATGTAAAGACTGAGCTTGGTATGTACAGAACTTAGCTAATTGGATAGGAGCGTACAGCGATAGATAGATAGATATATAGAGATGACTGAGATAGATAGATAGATAGATAGATAGATAGAACCATTGATCTTATCAGCTATTTTTATAAATAGTTTTAAAAAGTTATATGGGAATTGTACAAGTATGATGCGTGCAGTCTTGAACAAATCCTGGAAGCAGCACCCCTACAAAGGAACAGCTGTACTGTCTCTTCCTTCCTATCACACAAACCACCCGGGTAAGACGAACCAGATATGCTGGCCACTGCTGGAGAAGCAAGTGATGTTTTGCTATGGGCACCTACACCAGGACACACCAGTGTGGGTCGGCCAACAAAAACCCACATCGATCAGCCCTGAACGGATACTGGATGCTATTCAAAGGACCTGCCAGGAGAGATGGTTTATGCTCGTGTTTGGGTAAATACATACAAATATATAGAAGAGGAAATTATATATATAATTAAATTATAACGACTAGAAATAATACGAACCAGCTGTGCAGGGTTTCCGTATGTCGTACGTGGTGTTTGACGGATTTTCTGGCCGTGTTAATTTAATTGTAAATACATGCTTATTGGACAGAGAGTAAGGTTTTTAACTTAGAATAATAATTATCATGAGGAAAGGTAAGCTCTCATCGAGAGAGATCCCTATAGATAGAAGAAATAATATATAAAATAAAATCACCACGCCCAGAAATAGGTCGCAACAGTTGTCCAGTGTCTCCGTATGTCGTACGTGATGTTTGCCGGATTTTCTGGTCGTGGTAATTTAATTGTAAACACATACTTATTGGGCCCAGAGTAAGGTTTTTAACTTAGAATAATAATTCTCATGAGGAAAGGTAAGCTCTCATCGAGAGAGATCCCTATAGATAGAAGAAAATAATATAAAAATAAATCACCACGACCAGAAATAGGTCGCAACAGTTGTCCAGTGTTTCCGTATGTCGTACGTGATGTTTGCCGGATTTTCTGGTCGTGGTAATCGAGGCCTAACACTAAAAGCAATCAACACGAAACTATTTTGTAGGCTTGACGTGAGTAAATGCCCAGAATTAAAATTCCCCAAATTCAAAGGCAAAAAGTAATGAATTGTTTATCTTTTTAAAGTAATTATTCACATTCAATCAAACATTAATTAGGTTTATAGTTGTTCAAGCTGGAGATAATAAGCATGTGGCATTTATTGCTTAGTTAGGTCTAACAATTCAAACCAGCATTTTAAATCGGCGACACTTACACCCTTGTGAAAATTGATTGAAGCAAAACAAATAATTACGTTACTAGCAGGACCAATGGATATACCACAGTATGATAATTTAATTATTACAACGTTTGATGTGTTTACTTAAGAGCTATTGCTAAATAGTTCAACATGTAAAAAGTATAATAATCTTGATTTAACTCTCTCTCTCTCACTCCTATTTTCTTCTTTTCCTCTTTTCATCATGTTCGATTGATACAGATTAGCGTTATCACTTCCGCGCCCCCCTAGCACTATCTTCCCTTCTTTCTTTCTTTCTTTTTTATTATATTTTTTCTTTTATGTAGCATGTCCTTTTTCTGACCTTTCTTTCTTTCTAATAAAAACGGAATATTCCATTATTTAACTGAGGGGACGACACTAATAAGAAATAAGAATTAGGCGGATATGCAACACCATAATTAGGGTTTACATTTTTGCATTTTATCTTGGACGATTTGAACAGTCTCGTTTTTCATCGTAGGATGTTGCAAGATGATAACGGTCGTACAAATAAGGAACGCGGGTATTAATATATAGGTTTGCGATCTCTCTGTAAGGCTTGCTAGTGTGTTCGTGCAGCGCTACAATTTTCGTACGCTTCCTTGGAGCAATGCCCATTGCAGACAATAGCCGTAGGACAAATAATCGACAGTCGACAATAGTGTCTGGGCGTGATAAAAATCTTATATAATCACGGATGACGCAATATTTTTCAAGGGTAAACAAAATTCATCATACATCCCAAAAATAAATTCATATTTGTTGGACTATCTGTGGGTATCTAATGTACGCCAAATCGCAACTCTTATTTATGAACTTTCCCAACAACAGTAGCACTTCTGGTCAAAATCGGCCAATGAGATACGAAGACAGAATGCATTTAATCGTTTGCGACTGTTCTCAAGTCAATTGCTAAGTTGACCCTTCTGCGAGGAAGAACTCACTTTTGGATCACGTCCAGGGAACCGAGATAACAACTGAACCCCAACTCAAAGACTTGGACTTATTTATGAATCATACAGACTTGGATTTACCAACTGGATTCTGTGAACAACTAAACATCTAAAATAGCAACCAGGATTTTAACAATATTACTCCACACCACTGCAAACGACCTAATCCGAGAAAAATAAGAAGTGGGTCTACAACTGACTGTATAGTGAAAGAAAAAGTAAAATTAAAGCGGTTGTTTCAATTAATTTGCACAGACAAACACATGCAAATCATCCACACACACACACACACACACACAAACAACTGGGAACCAGGATCAATATTACTCCACACCACTGCAAACAACCTAATCCGAGGAAAAATAGGAATCGATTACACTCTGTCACTTCAGTAGGTCTACAACTGACCGTATAGTGAAAGAAAAGGAAATTAAAGCGGTTGTATCAATTAATTTGTACACACAAACACATGCAAAGAATTCACCCCACGCACAGGCGCGCACACACACACACACACACACACACACACACACACACACACACACACACAGAGAAACTCTTTGAGAAGAGTTTTTTTTAAGTGAGAATCGTTCAGCGATTTGTTTGAATTGGTTTCTCGATTAGCACTTGTCAGCCGGTAAAATCGACCCTCGCATTTGGTAAACTCATAGGAATCCCACTCTAAAGAAACCGTCTATACATAAATAAAGGACAGTTGGTGTATTTGTATGTATGTATGTATATATATATAGGAAACTACGAAAATAAAACAATTAATGACAAAGTAAATACATATATATACACATTCACTATCACAGAGATTGCTTTTTGTGCAAAAATAATGAAGATTTTATTTATATTCGTGGAAGATATTTAAGAATTAGGATTTGAATAGTAAGAGAAAGGAAAGTCATTGGTCGCGTTTGTGATTAAAACATAAACAAATCAATTATGGAAAACCAAAACAATCACTGGATTTACGACGTTAACATTTTTATCCCCCTCTCTCCATGCAATGCTGGGTAGCCGCTTCTAGTTCCATTTTTAAACAGATATTTATACAGGGTGATCCAAATGTCTTGTTTTAAATAAAATTCGGTTTAGTACAGTCGCTAGTGAATTCGCCTAATCAATAGCAAAGTTCCGTGTTCGATACCAGTCTCCGGCAACTCAGCGCATGAGTAGCACGCCTGAGTAATCCGACCTGCGCGGTAAAACATTTGGGATATGACGGTTGGTGTGGTGCTCCACCTCAACAAAACAATCTCCCTGGACTAGCGATTTCCATCTAATACAAATAATTTGCACACATTTACATGGTTTTAAGCATTCCCATCTAAAACAAATACGTTGCACAGTCATATGGTTCAAGTACTTCTATCTAATACAAATAATTTGCACACAGTTTTATGGTTTCACAAGGTCAATTTTTAAACGGTGTAAAACTGATTTGAATTCAGAATTTTCTTACTCCTAGACTGGTTACTTTTCCAAAGCTAAAGAACCCAGTCTATTCTACTTTTTACCCATAGCTGGAGGGAGAAGAAATGAATTTCTTTCTTTTCGCAAAGGCATTAGCGCAAATGGGAAATACAAACAACCTCGTCCAGGATTTGAACCCGGTTTATTTTCTATGACGATAACCGTTAAGCCCCCACGCCTATATCCCGTTCCTACACCAAGTCTCTTTCTTTCTTTCTTATTATATTTTTTTCTGTATAGCGTGTCCTTTTTCTTTCCTTTTCTTTCTTTCTAACAAAAACGGAATGGTCCATTATTAAGCTGAGAGAAGCAAAATGATTTAATGTTTGAAATAAACTATTATCACCAGAGCTGGAGTCCATTGTACCTATCAAAAGAATACTGATGGGTTTACTTGCCCTAAGCGACTCTCATATCACCTGTCTCCTTATCGGCTCTTTGCACTGACTAAGGTATTCTACCAACTCCCGAGGGAGCCATACTGTCCACACCAGGAACCACCAGACACAATAATACTTGTTATTACGCACAATTTTTTCCTGACCTTTCCATTAAGAATTGTCTGATTCACTTGAGTGTCTTTTCAGACGCAAAATAGATTATCTATCACGTCACACAAAACCTCGCGAGAAAATTACGCTCTTGCATTTAAACTAATTCTCCAAAAGTTTCTTAACATAGTGCTAATTAACAATATTTATATTGGTTCGCACTCGACTGGCCAAGGGGGTGAGGTCTTTTATTTATTTATTTATTTTATTCAACCCTGGAATGAGAATTTATCTTTCTTATGTAAAATATATTGAGCACTTGTAAGAAACAGATAATTGGTAAACAAGTCTGGCAGACTTGTACTAATGTTCTGAGTTCGATCCTCACGGAGTCGCCCACTCAGGCTAAGTTATTTATTAGAGCCTGCTTTATTTATTAGAGTCTGCTGTATTAGAACTAGCAAGAATATGCGCCCTCCGGGCGTAAGTATTTAAGTTTTAATGTAATGAAATATATTGAATTAAAAAAACTAACAGAATTAGATAAGAATGCATATGAAATTGTTATCATCATAAAATTTATTGACTGAGTTGAGTTCAAATCCCGAAAAATTCATGACTCCCATTCTAACCCTAAGTAAAGTCGGTATCAGAGAGAGAGAGAGAGAGAGAGAGAGAGAGAGAGAGAGAGAGAGAGAGAGAGAGAGAGAGAGTCTATCCCTTTTCAGTTGCAGTTTGGAAACGAATTTGTGTAATTTATTATATATATATATATACTAGCAATATATGCACCCTCCGGCTGCAAGTATTTAAGTTTTAATGTAATAAAATATTGTATTAAATTAGAAAGGCTATGAAACTAAATAAGAATACAGATAAAAAGATTTGCAACAGAGGGGGGTATAATAAAAGATTTGAAACAGAGGGAGTATAATAAAAATGGAACAACTGAAACTTACTCTTCCATCACTTCGTCTTTCATTGTTTATTTTCTAATTTAAGTATTTAGTTATAAAGTAAAGAATAAAATGACAGTTATTTTATCTTGTTAATGGATTTCATTTAAGATTTATTGAAGAGATTTTTGCTTATGTTCATTAAAATAAAACCAAACAGTTAGAAATCAATAATACTAACCACATATTTATTAAATTCGATTTTTTAATATTAATATGCAATTAGCCTTACCGTTCACACTGTAAACCGCTATTTTGTTGTATATATAAAATAATTGCATGTTGTCATATGTACATAGTTAACAGTATTAATAATGTAAGACAATTTTTATTAATAATTGAGGTTTAGATAAAAATGAAATCATGGCAAATGTGATGTCTAACTAAGAGAATTGTGACTTGAGTAGGAATATAGTTTCGGTTACAGACAGAAAACACACAATCTCCATTATAATAATATATATATATATATATATATATATATATATATATTTACAACCCCTCCACACGAGCAGGATGTGACACAAGGTCAATTTCTTATTTCTTATTTTTATAAAAGGTAATTAAAAAAAACGACAAAAACAAGAACTAACAAACCCACTTCAGTATTGACAGAATGGGCATTTTAAAAAACTATATTATATATAGTAATGTTCGGTTAAATCGAACTTAACGGACCTAAATTCGTATGTCACCCCGTCGAACCCTGCCCCCCCCCAAAAAAAAAACTACTAAAAATCAGAGAATTAACCGAATTTAATGAAATTTTCAGTGTTGATATATTAATAAATAACCAATATAATGCACCAGTTATTTCATTCAAAAACGTTTATATTTTTCAAGTCAGTTAACTTTGAACCATGTATCTTTGAGAATCTGTGTTGCTCTTCAAAGATACGTGGTTCAAAGTTAACTGACCTGAAAAAATGTAAAAGTTTTTAAATAAAAAAAGAACTGGTGCATTATATCTTTTATTCATTAATATATCAACACCGTTGATATTAAATTCGGTTAATTCTCTGATTTTTGGTATTTTTTTTCAGGCGGGGTGACATACGATGGTGGAATTTAGGTCCGTTAAGTTCAATTTAACCGTAATGTTCCTTGATATACAAAACAGACTAAATAAATAAAATGACTTCATTAAGAAACTGATAGAGCAAATAAAAATGTAGGTGGAGTCGTGATGGTTTTCTAAGGAAGTCACGAATACATAAAATACTAATTTAAATATTTAACGTCAAAAAAAAAAAAAAAAGAAAAGAAAAAAGGCCGTAAGGAATAAAACCAATTCGCGAAAGATTTACTGATTTCTAAAACAATAAAATCTTCATTTTTCTCTTTAAAATGGCCAATGATGTTTTGAAAGAACTCGAGCAAAAATATTATGAAAAACAACAATCATCTGAGTCCTTTGATAAAACCTGTTTAAAAGAAAAAATACCTGTTAATTAATATATATATATATATATATATATATATATATATATATATATATATATATATATATAATATATATATATATATATATATTATATGTTGTTATGGAGTCCACGTATATTTCTTTGTCGGTATATCTGATGAGTCTCTCTCTCTCTCTCTCTCTCTCAACACTCACACACACACACACACACACACACACATATATATATATATATATATATATATATATATATATATATATAGAGAGAGAGAGAGGAGAGAGAGAGAGAGGAAAATAATTTTTTGTTTAAAGTTGTTTTAAGACCATGATATTGAGTCTGAATCGTTTTTCCATGATCTTGAGTTCCTTACAGGCTTCTAAAACAATCAGAAATTATTTTCACACACACACACACACACACACACACACACACACACACACACATATATATATATATATATAATATATATATATATATATATATATCTTTCTTTTAAACAGGTTTTTTATTAAAAAAACACGCCTCAGATAATGCATTGTGTAACGGTTATTATTGTAAGGAAATAGACAGGGTGAACTGGGTTTAAATCCTGAACGATGACCGTTTGTGTTTCACATTACGCTAATGGGAAAGGAATGAATCGGCCTCTTCTCCGCCCCCCCCCAGCTATGAGTAAGATAGAAGGGCAAATTAGATTCTCTAGCCTTGGTAAACAACCTGTCTAGGAGAAGGAAACAAATTGTCAGCCTATCGTAAAAGTGACTGGTTCAACACGAACCTTACCCACTATTAATACACGTGTTCCTAAAAAATACGACCGTTATCATCATGCAACGCTATCTGGTTAAAAATGAGACCGTCCAAGTCGTCCAAGATGATATGCAAAAATGTAAATCCTGATTATCCACCGAATTCTTATTTTTTATGAGTGTCGTCACCTCAGCTATATAATGGACCATTCCGTTTTTATTATAAAGAATGAAAGGGAGAAAAATATAATAAATAAAAAAGAGAGTAAGGGAAATATATATAGGGAAGGGATGAGCGTGCGGAAGCGATAATGCTAATCTGTTTCTATCGAACATAATAAAAAGATTAAAAGAAGGAAATAAATAAAGAAAAAAGAATGAGAGAATTAAATCAAGATTATTATACTTTTTTACATACTGAACTATTTAGCAATATCTCTTAAGTAACACATCAAAAGTTGAATTATTGTGGTATATCCACAGGTTTCACTGGTATATATATATATATATATATATATATATATATATATATATATACACGGCTATTTCTCTCATTTAAAAAAAAAGTAACAAACAAAAAAGGTTGTTTTTGGGGAGGGGATAGCAATGGATTAATGACATTTCGGTTTATTTCAATGGGGAAAATTAAATTACGAGCTGAACGAATTAAACTCGTAAGTCAAGGTACCATATGCTCCCAATTTGGTTGAGCACTTTAATTAGAAGGGATTTAATTGCAAAATTCACCGTATTTGGCGCACAGCTAAGCCTCGCTTTGTTTACATAAGTTTGAGGCCTCTAGTGAATTCATGTCCGCTTAGAAATGTAGCGATTAAATATTCTCAATATTTGACAGCTGTCTATGGCCGTACGGGTAAGAGGATTGGCGAACGAAAGTTCATTCGGCTCTCGAACCCGGCCAGAGGTAGCTATTAAACGGTATAACCACACTGATGAGAGGTGATACCTCGAAACACGTGTCTGTGGATTACTTTATTATATATATATATATATATATATATATATATATATATTATATAGTGTGTGTGTGTGTGTGTGTGGTTTTCTTATTACATTTTGTTTTAACTTTGAATTTATCGATATACCTAAAATTTTCCTTTAATAATACTAGCCATAAATAAATAAATAAATAATATATACCCCCCCCCCCCCAGGCGCTGTAAAAAAATTTTTTTTTTAAAGATATTGCCTGATACGGTGGGAGTTAAAAATTCAATGTCAGAGTTTGTACCATAAGTAAGTAAAATCATCAAATTTATCAATGGAGTAAAAAACAAAAAAACAAAAAACAAACATTTGAAATGGAAACTTAGTTCTGATAACTTTAAACATATATTAAAATAAAACAACTATATATGAATATATAATACCCATCATGTATTACGAGACCAGTCTGTAGTTGCATGTTCAGATCTTGAGTGTATTTATTCTATGTTATGACGATCATAAATGAGTAAAGTAGGTAAAGTCGTCGAGACGGCTTAATGTCGGTATCAGCCAGACAGCCTATCTTCTTTTCACTAGCGCTAGACCAAGGAGATTATTTTAGCATCTGAGATGGAGCACCACACCTACCATCAGCTCCTTACTTTACCGCACAGATCCCTGAGTTGGTGAGGGCCGGTATCGATCTAGGAACCTTGTGGTGTCTAGCCGAACGCTCTACCGACCGAGCTAACCCAGCCCATTATAAATAATTTTGTTTAATTTTGTAATTTTATAATTTCTTAATCTTTTACAATCATCTTTAAATTTATATATAGTATAAATATCTTCTGTACGATATAACTTTAAATACTTCGAATCTAACTAGTATTTTTAGATACGAAATTAGCCGACACAATTAATTCCATACATATTGTTAGTGTCATTAAAAAAAGAAGAAAACTGGAGAAAGTAAGAGATTTTCATTGTTCTAAATTTATCAAAATTTTATTCTGTTCTATTTTTTTCATGATTATTTTCCCATGCCTCTAAAAATTTTTAAAATGTATTCTTGACCGGCTACAGATATATATATATATATATATATATATATATATATATATATATATATATATATATCAATTGCTGTCCATCGTATCCGATGAACACACCACGCGAATCATTTTCCTCCAATACATTCGGTCTCTGGTTGCGTCTTGCCATATATATATATATATATATAT
Organism: Doryteuthis pealeii; assembly: GCA_023376005.1. NCBI lineage: Eukaryota > Metazoa > Mollusca > Cephalopoda > Myopsida > Loliginidae > Doryteuthis > Doryteuthis pealeii. Next base: position 108,323,628 of record CM042146.1, read on the forward strand.
ATATATATATATATATATATATATATATATATATATATATATATATGTGTGTGTGTGTGTGTGTGTGAGTGTAGAGGGTGCTGAAGGGACAATATAATATGAGTTGAGTGCCTATACAGGTTTGAATGATAGATATGAAAATGGAGCAATTTTTCCTGTTTTTTTTCTTTCCTTTTCTGATCTTTATTCGTTTAGCAGCCATATTCCTTCATATCACCTTACCTAGGTATTTTCTTTCTCTCCCTTTTGTTATCGTACATCTCGTGATATTTCGTGTGAATTCATCCTGCTCTTCTGGATTTCGAAAACTTGTTTTCAGAAAACGGTATAAATCCAGAATAGCGCCCAAGCAATAATATCATTTGTATCGCATTTTACGTATAAATAGCATTAGATGTCGGAAATTCCAGAAGTAGACTAACCCTAACACTAACCCGAACCCTAACACTAATCCTAACCGTAACCCTAACACTAGAACTAACCCTAACCCTAATCCTAGCGTCTTAAATGTTTCGGGTATTTCCGTGAAATGTAATTTTTTTTAAATACGTAATCTAATAATATTATCTCTTGCGTACTATTCTGCATTAGTACCCAGAAAACATCGCGAACCCATATTTAAAAAAAAAAAACAAAAAACTCATTCCGACATTTTTATGATTTCATTGAATATTACTATCGTGACTATCGGGAAAGTACATGTCGATGCTCATGTGCTGGATTTCGACATCGTAGTAAAAGAGTTCGAACTCCAATAGCGCTATTATATTCTTTTTCGGGCTAATACTCTTGGGAAAGGTATATGCCCCCTTATCCCCCAGTTATGGGTTAAATAGTACCAATACTGTTCTTCCACAAGGATGGCTTAGGGATTAAATAACCCACGAAGGTTGATATGCCATTAGAAAAAGAAACCAAACCAAACCAAACCAAAAGTACATGTCGAATATTTTCAAAAAATCATGAAAAAATAATACTCTCTCTCTCTCTCTTTTCTCTCTCTCTCTCTCTCTCTCTCTCTCTCTCTCTCTATATATATATATATATATATATATATATATATATATATATATATGTGTAATTTCTCTCACAGTTTTTCCCAGAGGAGGTGCTCTCAAGCTTTTCTCCCAAGCGCTTTCAATCACATTTCTTGCTTAACATCCTGGCTGGAACTGAGGATCTAACTAGCTCTCACGTAACTTCACATGATTTGCGGTTTTCCCGCCCCTGGGGTCAAAAGTTCCCAAACGGTCTGTAACTTTCCATTTGGGTTCTTTGTATTCCCACTACACAGTGTTGTCAATAATATATGCTACCATAGATTGTGCAACATAGGGACGATTGAGGGGAGTTAATGTTATTTTTGACTAAGAGGTATGATGTTTTATATATATATATATATATATATATATATATATAGGAAGAAAAAGGATATGTTACACAGAAAAATATAACAAGAAAAAAGAGATTTACATATTAAAGTATTCGCAATAGCTCTTAAGTAGGCCATCAAAAGTTGTAATAATAATTAAATTATCATATTGTGGTATATCCACAGGTCTCGCTAGTATATATATATTATATATATATATATATATATATATATATATAAGATTAAGGGGTGGTCCGCGTTGACTGCCGGCATGTTCATGGCTGATAAGGTCTATGTGGGACAAACAGGCACGGTCGCAGTGGCTGCAACTAAAGATCTGGTCATGGTTTGATGGCATTATATTGTGGTTGTTTATCTTATGCTTTTTGTCCTTGAGGATGACCCTGCGGATGTTAACAGAGGAGGAGACGCCATGGTTAATGGTGAGGCGCCATATGTCACGGTTATCGGCTAAGGTGGATTAATGCCAATGGTTGATGTGACAAGCACCAGGGCGTTTAGGTCCGGTTTAGCTCAGTCGGTAGATTGTTCGGCTGGGAACCTCAAGGTTCCTGGTTCGATACCGGCCCTTGCCAACTCAGCGTATGAGTTGCACAGGTATTTGTGCGGTAAAGAAAGGAATTGATTGTAGGTGTGGCCTCAGACGCTAAAAAACAATCTCCTTGGTCTAGCGCTAGTAAAAAGGGGATAGACTCCCTCACTGTCTGGTTAATACCGACTTTAGGTCACCCCGATGACTTTACTTACTTATTTTTACTTTGAATGTAATTCCTTAACATCTATGCATAGAATAACCCTAGACGCGTTGACGTGCCGTAAAAATAAAAAAGAAGAAAAATATATGTTCACCCTGGAGAGGAGTTTGGATGTTTTCCGCATGTTTTTGTTTTTGTGAATGTTGTGAGTTCAGGTACTGGGTATCTAGGGTCAAAGGAGTCAAGGGTTCAAAGTGCTAGCGATCTTCTTGTTTTGATTTCCTTATATATATTTACCAACCCCTCCGCACGAGCAGGATGTGACACAAGGTCAATTTCTTAAGCGGAGTTTTACAGGTTTGAATTCAGAGTTTTCCTTCTCCTAGACTGGTTACCTAGCCATGGTTAAAGAACACAGTCTGTCCAGCTATTTACCCATAGCTGGAGGGAGAGTAGGCTTCATAACTTTCCCAAGGGTATTAGCACTATATGAAATGCAAACAGCTTGGTCTAGGAATTGAACTCGGGTCGACGAGTCCATTTCCTAAGATTCTAACCATGAGACCACACACACACACGCACCACCACACACACACACACACACACACACACATATATATATGTGTGTGTGTGTGTGTGTGTGTGTGTGTGTGTGTGAGTAAATAGGGAAATAAATCCGACAGTATGTAGAAAATAGAAAAATATGAAGTATTCCAAAAAGATATCAAGAATAATTGTGGAAGGAGAATTGGATTCAAGAGTATTAGCGCCATGTGAAATGCAAGCAGCTTCGTCCCGGAATTGAACTCGGGTCGACAAGTCCATTCCTACGACTTTAAACCATAAGACCACCCACCCTGTCGGTTGGGGCGTTAGATGCATCGACTGCACTCTTGCCAGAGGGGTAAGACTCCCCCAAATGGGGCCACTTGTTTGCCGTGGGTGGCGACCCGGGATGCTTAAAGACGGAATCCTGGTGGATGAGTAGTCCATGACCTGCAACACTACACTTAGACCCTTACTTAGGGTAGACGGGCGGTCGGAGAGACCTCCTCATGTCAAACCCTAGCACCAACCCTATTGCCCTTATGGCAAGCCGAACCCTTTTTATCATATGGGTGCTAGAAGGCGGTGGCTGAGGGTTCTACATGTCCTGGGAATGAAGTTAAACTCTATCTGATGGTGAGGTTCCAGTTTTGGAGGTTGGGGAATGTGGAGCACACCCGTCATCACCATTGGCTCCCTGGTCCACTCTGACCCCGAGTGGGTAGTTTACCATTTAGGGTCCCATCAATGGGTTAGATAGAAAAATGTGTTTACAAAAAAAAATTGTGTATCATTTAAGAATTATTTATTTCAAAACTTATCGGCATTAAAATGACCCACTAGGTTGATATGCCGTAAAATAAAACAAACCAAACATTAGACGACGTGACTTTATTTCTTTATTGTATATATTTCAAAAAATGGCAGTCCTTAGCATGTAGCATAGAGTTTTCAATTTCAAGATATTGATGAAAAAAATGTAAACAACATTTCAATACATAATGACACTCTCCGGAAGGAGATAAACTTTAGAAATGAAATAATTAAATCATGAAAAGAAAAATAACTCATAAATTGAAAAATGTCATGTAATTTAAAAAAAAAAAAAATCAATTTCACTGTTTTCTAAGAGAAGCCTGGAAATCCTGACAGCGGAAAAAATACGAGAAATCTTCCAACGAAAAAATAGCTAAACTTAATAATAAAGAAAAAAAGAAATATAGTGGTAAAATAAAGAATAGGGAATACGCTAAAAATGAAATGAAGAAGAAGAAAAATAAGGAAAAGGGAAAACAGAATTTAGAATACTATTATCTGTGTTATTCGGACTATTGTCCTCATCTCATTGTTATCTGTACACCGTTCGGTCGATATGGCTTCCGGTCGGCTTCTTCCAGGTATTCTTGTCGGACTCGGAAACCTTCTCGACGTTTATTAACAAATGAAAAAAAAGATGAGGACAATAGTCCGAATAACACAGATAATAGTATTCATAAATTCTGTTTCCCTTTTCCTTTATTTTTTCTTTCTTCTTCATTTCATTTTTAGCGTATTCCCTATTCTTTTATTTTACCACGATATTCTTTTTTTTCTTTATTATTTAAGTTTAGCTATTTTTCGGTTGGAAAGATTTCTCGTATTTTTCTCGCTGTCAGGATTTCCAGGCTTCTCTTCAGAAAACAGTGAAATTGATTTTTTTTTTTAAATACCATGACATTTTCAATTTTTATGAGTTATTTTTCTTTTCATGATTTAATTATTTCATTTCTAAAGTTTATCTCCTTCCGGAGAAGTGTCATTATGTATTGAAATGTTGTTTACATTTTTTCATCAATATCTGAAATTGAAAACTCTATGCTTACATGCTAAGGACTGCCATTTTGAAATATATACATATAAAGAAATAAAGTCACGTCGTCTAATGGTTTGGTTTGTTTTATTTTACGGCATATCAACCTCAGTGGGTCATTTAATGCCGATAAAGTTTTGAAATAAATTAATTCTTAATGGATACACAATTTTTTTTATAAACACATTTTTCTATCTAACCCATTGATGGGACCCTAACAGGTACTACCACTCGGGGTCAGAGTGGACCAGGGAGCAATGGTGATGACGGGGTGCTCCACATTCCCCGAACCTCCAAAACTGGAACCTCACCATCAGATAGAGTTTAACTTCATTCCCAGGACATGTAGACCCTCAGCCACCGCCTTCTAGCACCCATATGATAAAAAGGGTTCGGGCTTGCCATAAGGGCAATAGGGTTGGTGCTAGGGTTTGACATGAGGAGGTCTCTCCGACCGCCCGTCTACCCTAAGTAAGGGTCTAAGTGTAGTGTTGCAGGTCATGGACTACTCATCCACCAGGATTCCGTCTTTAAGCATCCCGGGTCGCCACCCACGGCAAACAAGTGGCCCCATTTGGGGGAGTCTTACCCCTCTGCAGAGGTGCAGTCGATGCATTCTAACGCCCCAACCGACAGGGTGGGTGGTCTTATGGTTAAAGTCGTAGGAAATGGACTTGTCGACCCGAGTTCAATTCCGGGACGAAGCTGCTTGCATTTCACATGGCGCTAATACTCTTGAATCCAATTCTCCTTCCACAATTATTCTTGATATCTTTTTGGAATACTTCATATTTTTCTATTTTCTACATACTGTCGGATTTATTTCCCTATTTACTCACACAACACACACACACACACACACACACACACACATATATATATGTGTGTGTGTGTGTGTGTGTGTGTGTGTGTGTGCGTGTGTGTGTGTGGTCTCATGGTTAGAATCTTAGGAAATGGACTCGTCGACCGAGTTCAATTCCTAGACCAAGCTGTTTGCATTTCATATAGTGCTAATACCCTTGGGAAAGTTATGAAGCCTACTCTCCTCCAGCTATGGGTAAATAGCTGGACAGACTGTGTTCTTTTAACCATGGCTAGGTAACCAGTCTAGGAGAAGGAAAACTCTGAATTCAAAACCTGTAAACCCCGCTTAAGAAATTGACCTTGTGTCACATCCTGCTCGTGCGGAGGGGTTGGTAATATATATAAGGAAATAAAAAAACAAGAAGATCGCTAGCACTTTGAACCCTTGACTCTTTGACCCTAGATACCCAGTATGAACTCACACATTCACAAAAACAAAAAACATGCGGAAAACATCCAAACTCCTCTCCCAGGGTGAACATATATTTTTTCTTCTTTTTTATTTTTACGGCACGTCAACGCGTCTAGGGTTATTCTATGCATAGATGTTAAGGAATTACATTCAAAGTAAAAAATAAGTAAGTAAAGTCATCGGGGTGACCTAAAGTCGGTATTAACAGACAGTGAGGGAGTCTATCCCCTTTTTTACTAGCGCTAGACCAAGGAGATTGTTTTTTAGCGTCTGAGGCCACACCTACAATCAATTCCTTTCTTTACCGCACAAATACCTGTGCAACTCATACGCTGAGTTGGCAAGGGCCGGTATCGAACCAGGAACCTTGAGGTTCCCAGCCGAACAATCTACCGACTGAGCTAAACCGGACCTAAACGCCCTGGTGCTTGTCACATCAACCATTGGCATTAATCCACCTTAGCCGATAACCGTGACATATGGCGCCTCACCATTAACCATGGCGTCTCCTCCTCTGTTAACATCCGCAGGGTCATCCTCAAGGACAAAAAGCATAAGATAAACAACCACAATATAATGCCATCAAACCATGACCAGATCTTTAGTTGCAGCCACTGCGACCGTGCTGTTTGTCCCACATAGACCTTATCAGCCATGAACATGCCGGCAGTCAACGCGGACCACCCCTTAATCTTATATATATATTATATATATATATATATATATATATATATATATACTAGCGAGACCTGTGGATATACCACAATATGATAATTTAATTATTATTACAACTTTTGATGGGCCTACTTAAGAGCTATTGCGAATACTTTAATATGTAAATCTCTTTCTTTCTTGTTATATTTTTCTGTGTAACATATCCTTTTTCTTCCATATATATATATATATATATATATATATATATAAACATCAATACCTCTTAGTCAAAAATAACATTAACTCCCCTCAATCGTCCCTATGTTGCACAATCTATGGTAGCATATATTATTGACAACACTGTGTAGTGGGGAATACAAAGAACCCAAATGGAAAGTTACAGACCGTTTGGGAACTTTTGACCCCAGGGGCGGGAAAACCGCAAATCATGTGAAGTTACGTGAGAGCTAGTTAGATCCTCAGTTCCAGCCAGGATGTTAAGCAAGAAATGTGATGAAAGCGCTTGGGAAAAAGCTTGAGAGCACCTCCTCTGGGAAAAACTGTGAGAGAAATTACACATATATATATATATATATATATATATAATATATATATATATAGAGAGAGAGAGAGAGAGAGAAGAGAGAGAGAGAGAGAGAAAGAGAGAGAGGAGTATTATTTTTTCATGATTTTTTGAAAATATTCGATGTACTTTTGGTTTGGTTTGGTTTGGTTTCTTTTTCTAATGGCATATCAACCTTCGTGGGTTATTTAATCCCTAAGCCATCCTTGTGAAAGAACAGTATTGGTACTATTTAACCCATAACTGGGGGATAAGGGGCATATACCTTTCCCAAGAGTATTAGCCCGAAAAGAATATAATAGCGCTATTGGAGTTCGAACTCTTTTACTACGATGTCGAAATCCAGCACATGAGCATCGACATGTACTTTCCCGATAGTCACGATAGTAATATTCAATGAAATCATAAAAATGTTCGGAATGATTTTTTTGTTGTTTTTTTTTAAAATATGGGTTCGCGATGTTTTCTGGGTACTAATGCAGAATAGTACGCAAGAGATAATATTATTAGATTACGTATTTAAAAAAAATTACATTCACGGAAATACCCGAAACATTTAAGACGCTAGGATTAGGGTTAGGGTTAGTTCTAGTGTTAGGGTTACGGTTTAGGATTAGTGTTAGGGTCGGGTTAGTGTTAGGGTTAGTCTACTTCTGGAATTTCCGACATCTAATGCTATTTATACGTAAAATGCGATACAAATGATATTATTGCTTGGGCGCTATTCTGGATTTATACCGTTTTCTGAAAACAAGTTTTCGAAATCCAGAAGAGCAGGATGAATTCACACGAAATATCACGAGATGTACGATAACAAAAGGAGAGAAAGAAAATACCTAGGTAAGGTGATATGAAGGAAATATGGCTGCTAACGAATAAAGATCAGAAAAGGAAAGAAAAAACAGGAAAAATTGCTCCATTTTCATATCTATCATTCAACCTGTATAGGCACTCAACTCATATTATATTGTCCCTTCAGCACCCTCTACACTCACACACACACACACACACACATATATATATATATATATATATATATATATATATATATAATATATATATATATATATATATATATAATGGCAAGACGCAACCAGAGGACCGAATGTATTGGAGGAAAATGATTCGCGTGGTGTGTTCATCGGATACGATGGACAGCAATTGATATATATATATATATATATATATATTATATATATATATATATATATATATATATCTTGTAGCCGGTCAAGAATACATTTTAAAAATTTTTAGAGGCATGGGAAAATAATCATGAAAAAAATAGAACAGAATAAAATTTTGATAAATTTAGAACAATGAAAATCTCTTACTTTCTCCAGTTTTCTCTTTTTTTAATGACACTAACAATATGTATGGAATTAATTGTGTCGGCTAATTTCGTATCTAAAAATACTAGTTAGATTCGAAGTATTTAAAGTTATATCGTACAGAAGATATTTTATACTATATATAAATTTAAAGATGATTGTAAAAGATTAAGAAAATTATAAAATTACAAAATTAAACAAAATTATTTATAATGGGCTGGGTTAGCTCGGTCGGTAGAGCGTTCGGCTAGACACCACAAGGTTCCTAGATCGATACCGGCCCTCACCAACTCAGGGATCTGTGCGGTAAAGTAAGGAGCTGATGGTAGGTGTGGTGCTCCATCTCAGATGCTAAAATAATCTCCTTGGTCTAGCGCTAGTGAAAAGAAGATAGGCTGTCTGGCTGATACCGACATTAGGCCGTCCCGACGACTTTACCTACTTTACTTATTTATAATCGTCATAACATAGAATAAATACACCCAAGATCTGAACATGCAACTACAGACTGGTCTCGTAATACATGATGGGTATTATATATTCATATATAGTCTGTTTTATTTTAATATATGTTTAAAGTTATCAGAACTAAGTTTCCATTTCAAATGTTTGTTTTTTGTTTTTTTGTTTTTTACTCCATTGATAAATTTGATGATTTTACTTACTTATGGTACAAACTCTGACATTGAATTTTTAACTCCCACCGTATCAGGCAATATCTTTAAAAAAATATTTTTTACAACGCCTGGGGGGGGGGGGGGTATATATTTATTTATTTATTTATTTATGGCTAGTATTATTAAAGGAAAATTTTAGGTATATCGATAAATTCAAAGTTAAAACAAAATGTAATAAGAAAACCACACACACACACACACTATATATATATATATATATATATATATATATATATATATATATATATAAAGTAATCCACAGACACGTGTTTCGAGGTATCACCTCTCATCAGTGTGGTTATACCGTTTAATAGCTACCTCTGGCCGGGTTCGAGAGCCGAATGAACTTTCGTTCGCCAATCCTCTTACCCGTACGGCCATAGACAGCTGTCAAATATAAGAGAATATTTAATCGCTACATTTCTAAGCGGACATGAATTCACTAGAGGCCTCAAACTTATGTAAACAAAGCGAGGCTTAGCTGTGCGCCAAATACGGTGAATTTTGCAATTAAATCCCTTCTAATTAAAGTGCTCAACCAAATTGGGAGCATATGGTACCTTGACTTACGAGTTTAATTCGTTCAGCTCGTAATTTAATTTTCCCCATTGAAATAAACCGAAATGTCATTAATCCATTGCTATCCCCTCCCCAAAACAACCTTTTTTGTTTGTTACTTTTTTTTTAAATGAGAGAATAGCCGTGTATATATATATATATATATATATATATATATATATATATATATACCAGTGAAACCTGTGGATATACCACAATAATTCAACTTTTGATGTGTTACTTAAGAGATATTGCTAAATAGTTCAGTATGTAAAAAAGTATAATAATCTTGATTTAATTCTCTCATTCTTTTTTCTTTATTTATTTCCTTCTTTTAATCTTTTTATTATGTTCGATAGAAACAGATTAGCATTATCGCTTCCGCACGCTCATCCCTTCCCTATATATATTTCCCTTACTCTCTTTTTTTATTTATTATATTTTTTCTTCCCTTTCATTCTTTATAATAAAAACGGAATGGTCCATTATATAGCTGAGGTGACGACACTCATAAAAAATAAGAATTCGGTGGATAATCAGGATTTACATTTTTGCATATCATCTTGGACGACTTGGACGGTCTCATTTTTAACCAGATAGCGTTGCATGATGATAACGGTCGTATTTTTTAGGAACACGTGTATTAATAGTGGGTAAGGTTCGTGTTGAACCAGTCACTTTTACGATAGGCTGACAATTTGTTTTCCTTCTCCTAGACAGGTTGTCTTACCAAGGCTAGAGAATCTAATTTGCCCTTCTATCTTACTCATAGCTGGGGGGGCGGAGAAGAGGCCGATTCATTCCTTTCCCATTAGCGTAATGTGAAACACAAACGGTCATCGTTCAGGATTTAAACCCAGTTCACCCTGTCTATTTCCTTACAATAATAACCGTTACACAATGCATTATCTGAGGCGTGTTTTTTTTAATAAAAACCTGTTTAAAAGAAAGATATATATATATATATTATATATATATATATTATATATATATATATGTGTGTGTGTGTGTGTGTGTGGTGTGTGTGTGTGTGTGTGTGTGAAAATAATTTCTGATTGTTTTAGAAGCCTGTAAGGAACTCAAGATCATGGAAAAACGATTCAGACTCAATATCATGGTCTTAAAACAACTTTAAAAAAAAATTATTTTCCTCTCTCCTCTCTCTCTCTCTCTCTATATATATATATATATATATATATATATATATATATATATATATGTGTGGTGTGTGTGTGTGTGTGTGTGAGTGTTTGAGAGAGAGAGAGAGAGAGAGAGAGACTCATCAGATATACCGACAAAGAAATATACGTGGACTCCATAACAACATTATATATATATATATATATATATATATATATATATATATATGTATATATATATATATATATATATATATATATATATATATATATATATATATTAATTAACAGGTATTTTTCTTTTAAACAGGTTTTATCAAAGGACTCAGATGATTGTTGTTTTTTCATAATATTTTTGCTCGAGTTCTTTCAAAACATCATTGGCCATTTTAAAGAGAAAAATGAAGATTTTATTGTTTTAGAAATCAGTAAATCTTTCGCGAATTGGTTTTATTCCTTACGGCCTTTTTTCTTTTCTTTTTTTTTTTTTTTGACGTTAAATATTTAAATTAGTATTTTATGTATTCGTGACTTCCTTAGAAAACCATCACGACTCCACCTACATTTTTATTTGCTCTATCAGTTTCTTAATGAAGTCATTTTATTTATTTAGTCTGTTTTGTATATCAAGGAACATTACGGTTAAATTGAACTTAAACGGACCTAAATTCCACCATCGTATGTCACCCCGCCTGAAAAAAAATACCAAAAATCAGAGAATTAACCGAATTTAATATCAACGGTGTTGATATATTAATGAATAAAAGATATAATGCACCAGTTCTTTTTTTATTTAAAAACTTTTACATTTTTTCAGGTCAGTTAACTTTGAACCACGTATCTTTGAAGAGCAACACAGATTCTCAAAGATACATGGTTCAAAGTTAACTGACTTGAAAAATATAAAAACGTTTTGAATGAAATAACTGGTGCATTATATGGTTATTTATTAATATATCAACACTGAAATTTCATAAATTCGGTTAATTCTCTGATTTTTAGTAGTTTTTTTTTTTTGGGGGGGGGGGCAGGGTTCGACGGGGTGACATACGAATTTAGGTCCGTTAAGTTCGATTTAACCGAACATTACTATATATAATATAGTTTTTTAAAATGCCCATTCTGTCAATACTGAAGTGGGTTTGTTTAGTTCTTGTTTTTTGTCGTTTTTTTTAATTACCTTTTATAAAAAATAAGAAATAAGAAATTGACCTTGTGTCACATCCTGCTCGTGTGGAGGGGTTGGTAAATATATATATATATATATATATATATATATATATATATTATTATAATGGAGATTGTGTGTTTTTCTGTCTGTAACCGAAACTATATTCCTACTCAAGTCACAATTCTCTTAGTTATTGACATCACATTTGCCATGATTTCATTTTTATCTAAACCTCAATTATTAATAAAATTGTCTTACATTATTAATACTGTTAACTATGTCTACATATTGACAACATGCAATTATATTTATATATACAACAAAATAGCGGTTTAAGTGTGAACGGTAAGGCTAATTTGCATATTAATATTAAAAATCGAATTTAATAAATATGTGGTTAGTATTATTGATTTCTAACTGTTTGGTTTTATTTTAATGAACATAAGCAAAAATTCTTCAATAAATCTAAATGAAATCCATTAACAGATAAAATAACTGTCATTTTATTCTTTACTTCCTCTTATAACTAAATACTTAAATTAGAAAATATAACAATGAAAGACGAGAGTGATGGAAGAGTAAGTTTCAGTTGTTCCATTTTTTTATTATACTCCTCTGTTTCAAATCTTTTATTATACCCCCTCTGTTGCAAATCTTTTATCTGTATTCTTATTTAGTTTCATTAGCCTTTCTAATTTAATACAATATTTTATTACATTAAAACTTAAACTTGCAGCCGGAGGGTGCATATATTTGCTAGTATATTATATATATATATTAAATTACACAATTCGTTTCCAAACTGCAACTGAAAAGGGGATAGACCTCTCTCTCTCTTCTCTCTCTCTCTCTCTCTCTCTCTCTCTCTCTCTCTCTCTCTCTCTCTCTGATACCGACTTTACTTAGGGTTAGAATGGGAGTCATGAATTTTTCGGGATTTGAACTCAACTCAGTCAATAAATTTTATGATGATAACAATTTTCATATGCATTCTTATCTAATTCTGTTTAGTTTTTCTAATTCAATATATTTCATTACATTAAAACTTAAATACTTACGCCCGGAGGCGCATATTCTTGCTAGTTCTAATACAGCAGACTCTAATAAATAAAGCAGGCTCTAATAAATAACTTAGCTGAGTGGGCGACTCCGTGAGGATCGAACTCAGAACATTAGTACAAGTCTGCCAGACTTGTTTACCAATTTATCTGTTTCTTACAAGTGCTCAATATATTTACATAAGAAAGATAAATTCTCATTCCAGGGTTGAATAAAATAAATAAATAAATAAAAGACCTCACCCCTTGGCCAGTCGAGTGCGAACCAATATAAATTATGTTAATTAGCACTATGTTAAGAAATTTTGGAGAATTAGTTTAAATGCAAGAGCGTAATTTTCTCGCGAGGTTTTGTGTACGTGATAGATAATCTATTTTTGCGTCTGAAAAGACACTCAGTGAATCAGACAATTCTTAATGGAAGGCAGGAAAAAATTGTGGCGTAATAACAAGTATTATTGTGTCTGGTGGTTCCTGTGTGGACAGTATGGCTCCCTCGGGAGTTGGTAGAATACCTTAGTCAGTGCAAAGAGCGATAAGGAGACAGGTGATATGAGAGTCGCTAGGGCAAGTAAAACCCATCAGTATTCTTTTGATAGGTACAATGGACTCCAGCTCTGGTGATAATAGTTTATTTCAAACATTAAATCATTTTGCTTCTCTCACTTAATAATGGACCATTCCGTTTTTGTTAGAAAAGAAAGAAAGGAAGAAAAAGGACACGCTATACAGAAAAATATAATAAGAAAGAAAGAAAGAGACTTGTGTAGGAACGGGATATAGGCGTGGGGGCTTAACGGTTATCGTCATAGAAAAATAAACCGGGTTCAAATCCCGGCACGAGGTTGTTTTGTATTTCCCATTTTGCGCTAAATGCTTTGCGAAAAGAAAGAAATTCATTTCTTCTCCTCAGCTATGGTGTAAAAAGTAGAAATAGACTGGTCTTTAGCTTTGGTAAAAAGTAACGCATCTTAGGAGTAAGAAATCTGAATTCAAATCAGTTTACACCGTTAAAAATTGACCTTGTGAAACATAAAACTGTGTGCAAATTATTTGTATTAGATAGAAGTACTTGAAACCATAATAACTGTGCAACGTATTTGTTTTAGATGGGAATGCTAAACCATGTAATGTGTGCAAATTATTTGTATTAGATGGAAATCGCTAGTCGCAGGGAGATTGTTTTGTTGAGGTGGAGCCCACACCAACCCGGTCATATCCCAAAATGTTTACCGCGCCAGGTCGGATTACTCAGGCGGCTACTCATGCCTGAGTTGCCGGAGACTGGAATATCGAACACGGAACTTTGCTATTGATTAGGCGAATTCACTAGCGACTGTACTAAACAAGATTTTATTTAAAAGCAGCTTTGGATCACCCTGTATAAATATCTGTTTAAAAATGGACTAGAGCGGCTACCCAGCATTGCATGGAGAAGAGGGGGGATAAAAAATGTTAACGTCGTAAATCCATGATTGTTTTGGTTTTCCATAATTGATTTGTTTTATGTTTGAAATCACAAACGCGACCAAATGACTTCCTTTCTCTTACTATTCAATCCTAATTCTTAAATATCTTCAACGAAATATAAATAAATCTTCAAATTAATTTTTGCACAAAAAGCAATCTCTGGTGATAGTGAATGTGTATATTATGTTATTTACTTTTTCATTAATTGGTTTAATTTTCTAGTTTCCTATATATCTATACATAATACATACAAATACACGCAACTGTCCTTTATTTAGTATAGACGGTTTCTTTAGAGTGGATTCCTATGAAGTTACCAAAATTGCGAGGGTCGATTTTTACGGCTGACAAGGTGCTAATCGAGAAAACCAAATTCAACAAATCGCTGAACGATTCTCACTTTAAAAAAAAAATCTCTCTCAAAGAGTTCTCCTGCTGTGTGTGTGTGTGTGTGTGTGTGTGTGTGTGTGTGTGTGTGTGTGTGCGCGCCTTGCGTGGGGGGTGATTTCTTTTGCATGTGTTTGTGTGTACAAAATTAATTGATACAACCGCTTTAATTTCCTTTTTCCTTTCACTATAACGGTCAGTTGTAGACCTACTGAAGTGACCGAGTGTAATCGATTCCTATTTTTTTCCTCGGAATTAGGTTGTTTGCAGGGTGTGAGTAATATTGTTAAAATTCTGGTTCCCAGTTTGTTTGTGTGTGTGTGTGTGTGTGGTGTGGATGATTTTTGCAAATGTGTTTGTCTTGTGCAATTAATTGAAACAACCGCTTTAATTTACTTTTTCTTTCACTATACAGTCAGTTGTAGACCCACTTCTTAATTTTTTCTCGGATTAGGTCGTTTGCAGTGTTTG
>CM042146.1:108338985-108378767 GCA_023376005.1 Doryteuthis pealeii
ATGGAGTTCATTTATGCATGTTGAATTAAACCAATAGACACATCTCCTGTTTAAACAATTTATTTTTGATCTTTTCAAGTTTTCTGTCCAACGTTTTAATATTTGGTGGAAATTCGTAGATTAGTCCACCAAAGTTCAGTCCGAGTATATAATAATATATAATATATATTATATATATATAATAACGAGAAAGTATGGTGTTTTTGGGTGGCTGTAACGATTAATGAGATTCAGTTTATTTCAATGGTGAAAATCGATTTGATATACGAGGAAATTGAACAACGAGCGGAACGAATTAAACCACGATATGAAGATGCCAAGCGAAAGTTTCTGCCATCACATAACTTTTATAATAAAATCATATTAGTTTCTATTTCAATATTAGTTAATATAATACTTATTACCTAACAGATTAAATGATATGATATTAGGTAATATATTGACTAGCTATTATCGATATAATAATTTGACAATATATTATTGTGTTTATTTTATGAATTAGCGCTTTATCATATGATGCGTCTAGTTTTCCCCACTCTCACGACCGAATTTGACATACGGTTGTTTTAATTTGGGGTGCCACCCGCAGAAGCAAGTTTCTACCCCCACCCCGGGGGTGAAACTATGCTTAAATACTGCGTCATCCCCTCAGGTTTCTCAAAACACCAAGCAATAAACCCAGCCCATAACCCTTTAAGTGAGGTCGCCACTAGAATCAATTGTTATTACTAATTTGAACAGAAGTTTGTATATTTATATATACTAGCAAGAATATGCGCCTCTGAGCATAAGTTTTAAGTTTCAATGTAGTGAAAATATTAGATTAGAAAGAATAAGATAATTTAGATAAGAACCGTATAAAAAGATTTACTTATTTTAATTATATTTAATTGGATTTAATTATCTTCTATATAAAATCATTCATAGGATTGATTTAAATACGTCTGTATGCAAATTAACCGACACACATACATTATGTAACCTTTATTTTTAGTGATATTAAAACATTGCAGATTTTAAACGCGTTAATAACATAGGTGTTTTAAGGCAAATCTAATTCAGATTTTTCATAGACATGTTAATAAGATGTATTCTATGTATTCAATAATATGTCAAAATCATTAATGATACACAGAATAAATGCATTTTGTTACAATGTCTCTATGAAAAACTGAGATAAATTTACCCAACTTAAATATCACTATGAAATAAACGTTTACCATAATATGACGGTGTGGTTTATTTGAATACTGTTTTTAACAAAACCACGTTTAATAAATAATTAACTTACTGTTATTGATCTCTTAATATTATTTTTTTTATTTTCCCAACGTTATCCTATGAATGATTGTATATAAAAAAAAAACAATAAAACAAGTGATAACCTTTTTATATTGCAGTTCTTATTTTTTCAGTAGTCTTTCTAATTTAATATATTTCATTGCATTAAAACTTAAGTACTTCATGCTCGGAGGGCACATATTCTTGTTAGGGTTTTTTTTTTGTTTTTGTTTTTTTTGCTTTGTTTTTGTTTTGTTTTTTTTTTATTTTTGTTTTGTTTGTTTTTTCACTGGAATCATTGTGTTTTGAAGTCTGTTTGTTTGTGCTAGATAATATTTATTTTTCATGGGACGAAAAGTTTTAATTTAATTCCTGTCATCAACAATTAAAATGGGGGGAGGGACCATTTCTTTTATCAGACATATCAGGAAGTTGTAATTAATGAATTATAACAAGCGCATCCACCTCGAACCACAACGTCCGGTTCGATACCGCTTTCGCCAACTCAGCGCATGAGTAGCACTGCTTGGATTGTGAGTTAAAGGGAGGTCTGATGGGACATGTGGACGCAAAAACAATCTCCCTGTGATCTAGTGTAGTGAAAAGATGATTGACTCCCTCCTGTTCTGGCGGATAACGACATTAGCAACTCTAAGCTACTTTAATTTATTTTAATTAACGATTAAAAATTGGTGATAAACATTCAAATGTTGTCTCAATTCTCCTCTGACTTCCAGTTCTTCGTAGTCTCTTTTCTAGGCTTTTGGGGAACGCTTCCAAGTGCACCAACTACAATTGGGAAGCCACTTTCACCCACATATTCCACAACTTTTCAATTCTCGCAAGGTCTAGGTTATTTGTCTATCTTTTCATTTTCTTTCATCTTCACTCTTGTGAATACTGAACTGCAAAATCTACAGTGACAAGTTCACTTTGTTTTGTTTTTGTTTTTTGTTTTTTAATCTTTTTGTTTTGTGTTTTTAATCAATACTAGGTCTGGTCTTCTGGCAGGTTAGGCGATTCGTCTTGATCTCAAAGTCCCAGTGAATTTTATGTGTTTATTCAAGAACAGGTTCTGGTTTATGATATACCATTTTGGTATGGTCAAATTTAGTTTTTTTGCATAATTCTAGTGGATCACCTTTTCTCAACCCAGTCGCTAATTTTGTGCCTAACTTTGTATTCTCGTTGCTATTTGCTGCATTATATATATTATTATATTATTATTATTATTATTATTTGCTGTTGTTGTGTTGTTGTATTTAATTTACCACTCATCAGATGTCCTGTGGAATGAAGAGAGATTGATTGACAATAAAATCTGATAATATCTTCAGCATTTTGTTCAATTGTTTTGCAGACCCCAGCCCGCCAAAAGCCAAAGAGTCTCTATTCTTCAATTTTGAATTCATTATCTCGCCTCTTGGTGTTTTGGCAACTATTCCAAGTGGTGCCAACTATTATGAGGACGACCTTTTCTTTCATGTTCACAGTTTTTTCATTATGCAAAAAATGTCGTCTGGTGACTTTTGCATCAGTCAATTCAACCATCGAAATGAACAAAAAAGTAATGACGATGGAGGAGGAGGAGGGGGAAGAGGCAGCATGTTTAACACATTAGCCAGAGAGTGTGATTTGTTGATATAAGTATTGAAACCTGATTCACTTATTTTGTCAGTCATGCACCAGCTTGGGGGTGGACTCTATGAATTTGTATATATATATATATATAATATATTTTGTGTGTGTGGTGTGTGTGTTGTGTTGTTGTGTGTGTCGTGTGTGCGAGTATGTGAGTGAGTTTGATGTTGCGTCTTAGCTCTGGTGAAGGAATTTACCAAACACGTTCATTCATGGTTATTATGTGACACAGTCGCAAGTACGTAGCAACCAGCGACGATCAAACTTGCTATTCAGTATGAATGGATCTGTGGCGAGGACTAGCTTGCTAACATTAAATCACGATGGACAGCTTCGTCTATTTTAACTCTGTTATGAACTGTGTATATATTATATATTATATATATATATAATGGGAGAAAATTTTAAAGAAAACAAACACAGATGTTCATGAACGATGGAAATTCTTATGTCGATACTTAAGTATTGGCGTTTTTTTTAAATAAAACCTTCTTCAGGACATTGAAATTTGTATGAGAAAAGATGAAACATGTTCAGAAAAAATTTTCTCCACATACTGTCGGATTAATTTAACTCGTTTTACTTTCCATATATTATATATATAATATATATAGTAATAATACAATCCCCCGCTGGGCAGGATGTGACACAAGGTAAATTTCTTAAACGGAGTTTAACAGGTTAAATTCAGAGTTTTTCTTCTCCTAGACTGGTAAATAGCAGTTGAACCTAGTCTGCCCTACTATGTTACCCATTGCTGGAGGGAGAATAGTAGGATGCATACCTTTCCCAAGGGTATTAGCGCTTATGCGAAATGTAAAACAGCCTCATCCAATATTTGGAACATCGTCTTGTCGTGCGCATTACCTAACAAAAAAACCATTACACCATGCGCCTCCACGAAATTATGTGCGTCTAGCTCTGTGTAGGCATTACCCAACCCGTTCCGCCCGCTAGTATTGTGGCACAAGGTGCAAGTACGTGCAACAGCGGACGAGTCTAAACTCGCTATCAGTATTAATGGATTGCGAGTCTAGCTTGCTTAACCATTAACCATGACTGGACACCGTGTTGGCGTGAATCCGGTATTTACCCAAACCGGTTCGCCCACCGGTATGACGTGGCCCAAGGTCGCTTTTGTATGGGCATCAGCAAGGATCGAACTCGTTATATCAGTAGTAATAAATTTATGGTGGATTGAATTAAGCACATTATCAGAACTTATAAGATTGAACATATCTTCTTTTATTGAGAGCTTATCCATCACATGGACGCTGCGTAAGCAATTCAGCCACAGAGCCAATTGCTAGTGGACATAAAATCTACATATTATTCTAATTCAAAAATTATCTGGATATGGTAATTATTTACCAACCCATCTACATGAGGTAGGATGTGACCACAAGGTCGAAAGTTTACGAGGCATGATCTCATGGCCCTGGCAGCGTCTGTCAAAATCCGTGCCAGTGCTGGTTAATGTAGTTTTTATTGTCGGCCACACTGGTATGTCCAGGAGTAGTGTCGACAGGAGAATGTCATATAAGTTCGTCTTCTGCTTCTCCATTGGTCTTCATCTGTCCAGTTCAACGGCAATATAGTCGGTGTATTCTAAGCCCCACTGACAGGGTGGAAGAGAGAAATAGGGGAAAGATATGAAAGAAAAACTTGAGAGTTGGGGTCTGGTTTGGTGGGTTTTATGGCATATCAACACTTGTTGGGTTGTTTTATGCCGAAGACGTTTTGTTTTATTTATTCTTGATGGGTATTAAACATTTTTTAAACTCAATTTTTTAAAACAAATTTTTAAAACTTATTTTTTTCTATTTAACCCATAGATGGGACCTTAATAGGTATAACTATTCCGGGCCATAGTGGACCTGGGAGTAATGGTGATGAAGGGGTACTCCACATTCCTCAGAGCTCCTAAATTGGAACTTCACTATCAGATAGTGTTTAACGTCATACACAGGAAATTAAGACCCTTAACCACCAGCTTCTAGCACATATATGATAAAAAAAGGTTTGCCATAAGAGCAATAGGTTTGGGACAATCATATAGGTGTTAGGGCTTGACGTGACCAGCCGATTGATCGGAGAGGGCCTCTCGACCACCCGTCCAGTAAGGGCCAAAGAGGAGTGTTGCATGTCATAGACTGCTCAGCCACTAGGATCCATCTTAAGCATCACAGTCGTCACCAACGACCAACAGTGGTCTTATTGGTGGGGGAGTCTTACCCCTCTTACAGAGGTGCAGTCGGTGTATTCTAAAGCCCCCGCCGACTGGGATTACTGATAGTTATGTCGTGATCCGCTTAGACATGCGCAAACGTGATTGTTAAAAACAAATCAATAAATTTAGTTAATAAAGGGAAGGGGCAAAGAGAAGAACATTAATCTTACCAAATTACTAAGAAATCCCATTTAGTCGTAGGTGTTTTAGTTTTACAACATGTTAGTCTCGTAAATTGAACGTATTAAATCAGTGAACAGCGAAAGTGTTAACGTAAAGTGTCGCAAAGTAGGCACGGCCCGTTTATTTGTACCAATTACGGCAATTTTGTATTACGACCATTATGAAAACACAAAAACGATTTTACGGCGATTTTCACCCAACCAGCTAAT
The DNA here is from genome assembly GCA_023376005.1 of Doryteuthis pealeii. Taxonomy (NCBI): domain Eukaryota; kingdom Metazoa; phylum Mollusca; class Cephalopoda; order Myopsida; family Loliginidae; genus Doryteuthis; species Doryteuthis pealeii. Next base: position 108,344,530 of record CM042146.1, read on the forward strand.
ACCTTTAAAATACACCCAGTGGGAGCTGCATCCATTAGAGAATGAGGCACCCCCCTCATGTGGAATGCCAACGGGACTAGCATTGTTCTTGTACTGGCCATCGCCTGAGTTTCGGTTTGTGCGTGGCTCCACACGTTAAAAAGACCGGTTGGATGGGAGGTCAGGAAAAGATATACTGAATCCAGTGCGCTTAGCCCACCCTGTCGGCGGGGTTTAGAATACGCTGACCGTATTTTTTACAGAGAGATAAAGGATGTCCTAGGTAGGACACTACATATAATGGTGAGGCACTAGTTCTAGATTACTTAGGTTAGATGGGCGGCTGGAGAAGCCCCCTTTGATCAATCAGCTGGTCACGCCAAGTCGTAGTAGCTATATGATTGACCCGGCGTATTGCCCTTATGTCAACCCCCAACCTATAATCATAATATGCTAGAGGCAGTGGCGGGGGTTATAGTGTCTGTGTATAACGTTAAACTACATCTAATGGTGAAGTCCGATTTTGGGTGCTCAACCCCCGGGGAGTGGTGGGAGTACCCTTCATTGCCGTTACTCTCAAGTCCACCCTTGACCCGAGTGTAGTATCTGTTAGGTCCCATCTATGGGTTAAAATAAAGAAATTGTTTAAAAAACTAAAACCGAGTTCACATAGTGCTTCATGCCATTAGTAAAGTCTGAATCCAACTATTCTCCCTCTAGTTATGGATAAATAGTAAGGAATCGGGTTCTTCGCTTAGGAACTTTGAATTCCAAACCAGCTGACCCTGTTAAAAATTGACCCTGTGTCACATCCATGTACATGCAGATGTTTGGGTAAATACATACATATAGACCCAGTGAAAGTTTAAATGGTAAAAAAATGCCTTCTTCAGGTATGGGGAGGGGAGGAAGGCACTCATGGGAAAAAAGAAAATATAATACTCGTGTTCGTACAACCATATCATCTTGCACACCGTCTGTTAAAAACGGAGACCGTCCAAATCGTACCAAGATTAAATGCGAAAGTGTAAATCCTGAGTGACGCTCATAAGAAATAAGAATTCGTGCGGATAAGCCACACCAGATAATCAGGATTTACACTTTTGCATTCATCTTGACGATTTGGACGTCTCGTTTTACCAGACGTGTCGCAAGATGATAATGGTGTACGAACACGAGTATTATATTTTCTATTTTTCCCAATGAGTGCCTTCCTCCCCCCCCATACCTGAAGAAGGAGCATTTTTTACATTTAAACATTTCACCTGGGTCTAATATGTATGTATTTACCCAAACCATCTGCCATTAACAGGATGTGACCAAGGTCAATTTTAAGCAGGGTACAGCTGGTTGAATCAAAAGTTGACCTAAGCGAAAGAACCCGATATTCCTTACTATTTATCCATAACTAGAGGAGAATAGTTGGTTCAGACCTTTACTAATGGCATGAGCCACTATGTGAACTCGTTAGTTTAAACAATTTCTTTTATTTAACCATAGATGGGAACCCTCAACAGATACTACCACTCCGGGTCAGGGTTGGACTTGAGAGTAACGGAATGAAGGGGTACTCCACACTCCCCAGGAGCACCAAAATCGGAACTTCACCATTAGATGTAGTTTAAGTTATACACAGGAGCACTATAACCCCAAGCCACTGCCATCTAGCATATATATTGATAAATAAGGTGCGCGTGACATAAAGGCAATACGCCGGTCAATCATATAGCACTACGACTTGGCGTGGACCAGCTGATTGATCAAAGGGGGCTTCTCCAGCCGCCATCTAAACCAGTAATCTAGAACTAGTTGCCTCACTATTATATGTTAGTGTGCCTACCTAGGACTCCTTATCTCTCTGTAAAAAATACGGTCAGCGTATTTCTAAACCCGCCGGGACAGGGTGGGCAAGCGCACTGGATCAGATATATCTTATTCCTTGACCTCCCATCCAACCGGTCTTTGTTAACGTTGAGCCCACGCACAAACCGAAAACTCAGGCGATGCCATACAGAACAATGGCCTAGTCCGTTGGCATCCACATGAGGGGGGTGCCTCATTCTCTAATGGATGCAGACTCCCACTGGGTGTATTTTAAAGGATATTAGCGGTTGAGGGTGAAAATCGCTCGTAAAATCGTTTGTGTTTTCATAATTGGTCGTATACAAATTGCCGTATTGGTACAAAATAAACGGGCACTGCCATACTTTGCCGAACTTTACGTTAACACTTTCGTGATGTTCACTGATTTAATACAGTTTCAATTTACGAGACTACATGTTGTAAAACTAAAACACCTCGACAAATGGGATTCTTAGTAATTTGGTTAAGATTAAGTTCTTTCTTTGCCCCCTTCCCCCTTATTAACTAAATTTATTGATTTGTTTAACAATCACGTTTTGCGCAATGTCAAGCGGATCACGACATAACTATCAGTAATCCCAGTCGGCGGGGGCTTTTAGAATACACCGACTGGCCACCTCTGTCAGAGTAGAACTTCCCCCACAATAAAGACCCACCTGTTGTCGTTGCGTGACGACTGTGATGTCTTAAAGAGGATCCTGTGTGGACTGAGCAGTCTATGACATGCACACTCCTCTTTGTTGGCCCTTACTGGACGGTGGGTCGGGAAAGGGAGGGCCCCCTTCCCTCCGATTTTTTCAATCGGCTGGTCACGTCAAGCCCTAACCCTATATGATTGTCACCAAAAGCCTATTGCTCTTCTGCAAACAACCAAACCCTTTTTGTTTATTCATATAGGTGCTAGAAAGCTGGTGGTTAAGGGTTCTTAATTTCCGTGTTGACGTTTTAACACTATCTGTAGTGAAGTTCCAATTGTAGATCTGAGGAATGTTTGAGTACCCCTTCATCACCATTACTCCCAGTCCACTATGGCCGGAATAGTATAATACCTATTAAGGTCCGCATCTATGTTAAATAGAAAATAAGTTTTAAAATTTGTTTTAAAAAATTGAGGTTTAAAAAATGTTTAATACCCATTCAAAATAAATAAAACAAACTCTCGGCATAAACAACCCAACAAGTGTTGATATGCCATAAAACCACCAAACCAGACCCCCAACTCTTCAAGTTTTTCTTTCATATCTTTCCTATTCTCTCTTTCCCACCCTGTCAGTGGGGCTTTAGAATACACCGCTATATTTCGGTTGAACGGACATGATAGACACAACTGCGAGAAGCAAAGACGAACTTATAAGTGACATTCTCCTGCGACACCTACACTGGACATACCAGTGTAGGCCGACCAATAACCTACAATTAAGCAGCACTGCCACGGATTTTGGAAGACCTGCCAGGGGCCATGAGATCATGCTCGTACTTTCGACTTGTGTCACATCTACCCATGGTAGATGGGTTGGTAAATAATTACCATATCCAGATAATTTTGAATTAGAATAATATGTAGATTTATGTCCCACCTAGCAATTGGCTTCTGTGGCTGAATTGCTTACAGCACCGTCCATGTTGATGGATAAGCTCTCAGAAGATATGTTCAAATCTTATTAGAGGTTCTGATAATGTTGCTTAATTCAATCCACCATAAATTTATTACTACTGAATAACGAGTTCGATCCTTGCTGGATGCCCCATACAAGCGACCTTGGGCCACGTCATACCGGTGGCGAACCGGTTGGGTAAATACCGATTCACGAAACACGGGTGTCCAGTCATGGTTTAATGGTTAGCAAGCTAGACTCGCAAATCCATTAATACTGAATAGCGAGTTAGATCGTCGCTGGTTGCCACGTACTTGCGACCTTGTGCCACATACTAGCCGTGGCGAACGGGTTGGGTAAATGCCTACACAGAGCTAGACGCACATAATTTCGTGGAGGCGCATGGTGTAATGGTTATTTTCGTTAGGTAATGCGCACGACAAGACGAGTTCAAATATTGGATGAGGCTGTTTACATTTCGCATAGCGCTAATACCCTTGGGAAAGGTATGCATCCTACTATTCTCCCTCCAGCAATGGGTAAATAGTAGGGCAGACTAGGCTTTCCAACCTTGGCTATTTAACCAGTCTAGGAGAAGAAAAACTCTGAATTTAACCTGTTAAACTCCGTTTAAGAAATTTACCTTGTGTCACATCCTGCCCATGCGGGGGATTGGTATATATATATATATATATATATATATATATGGAAGTAAAACGAGGAAATTAATCCGACAGTATGTGGAGAAAATTTTTCTGAACATGTTTCATCTTTTACTCATACAAATTTTCAATGTCCTGAAGAAGGTTTTATTTAAAAAAAAACGAAATACTTAAGTATCGACATAAAGAATTTCCATCGTTCATGACATCCTGTGTTTGTTTTCTTTAAAAATTTTCTCCATATATATATATATATATATATATATATATACACAGTTACATACACAGAGTTAGACGAAGCTGTCCCATCGTGATTTAATGGTTAGCAAGCTAGTCTCGCAGATCCATTCATACTGAATAGCAAGTTTGATCGTCGCTGGTTGCTACGTACTTGCGACCTTGTGTCACATAATAACCATGATGAACGTGTTGGGTAAATTTCTTCACAGAGCTAGACGCACACAAACTCACTCACATAATTCGCACACACACACACACACACACACACACACACACACACACACACACACATATATATATATTATATATATACAAATTCATAGAGTCACACCCCCAAGCTGGTGCATGAACTGACAAAATAAGTGAATCAGGTTTTCAAATACTTATATCAACAAAGTCACAAACCTCTGGCTAATGTGTTAAACATGCTGCCTCTCCCCCCCCTCCTCCTCCTCCTCGTCATTACTTTTTGTTCAATTTCGATTGGTTGAATTCGACTGATGCAAAAGTCACCAGAGACATTTATTTTTGCATAATGAGAAAACTGTGAAACATGAAAGAAAAGGTCGTGCTCATAATAGTTGGCACACTTGGAATAGTGCCCAAAACACCAAGAGGCGAGATTAGATGAATTAAAAATTGAAGAATAGAGACTCTTTGGCTTTTGGCGGTGCTGGGGTCTGCAACAACAATGAACAAAATGCTGAAGATCTTATCAGATTTATTGTCAATCAATCTCCCTTCATTAACCACAGGACATCTGATGAGTGGTAACATTGAAATAACAACAACAACAACAACAGCAATAATAATAATAATAATAATAATAATAATAATAATAATAATGCAGCAAACTAGCACAACGAGAATACAAAGTTAGGCACGACTGGGTTGGAAAGGTGATCCACTAGAAATTATGCAAAAAAACTAAATTTTGACCATACAACAAAATGGTATATTCATAAACCAGAACCTGTTCTTGAAAATAAAACACATAAAATTCACTGGGACTTTGAGATCAAGACGAATCGCCTTACCCCTGCCAGAAGACCAGACCTAGTATTGATTAAAAACAACAAAAAACAAAAAGATTAAAAAACAAAAAACAAAAACAAAAACAAAGTGAACTTGTCAACTGTAGATTTTGCAGTTCCAGTATATCACAGAGTGAAGATGAAAGAAAATGAAAAGATAGACAAATACCTAGACCTTGCCAGAGAATTGAAAAAGTTGTGGAATATGTGGGTGAAAGTGCTCCCAATTGTAGTTGGTGCACTTGGAACGTTCCCCAAAAGCCTAGAAAAGAGACTAGAAGAACTGGAAGTCAGAGGAAGAATTGAGACAACATTTGAATGTTATTCACCATTTTTAATTCGTTATAAAATAAAATGTAAAGTAGCTTAGAGTTGCCTAATGTCGTTATCAGCCAGACAGCGAGGGAGTCAATCATCTTTTCACTAGCACTAGATCAGGGAGATTGTTTTGCGCCACATGTCCCATCAGACCTCCACTTAACCTCACAAATCCAAGCAGTGCTACTCATGCGCTGAGTTGGCGAAAGCTGGTATCGAACCCGGAACGTTGTGGTTCCGAGGTGGATGCGCTTGTTATAATTACATTTAATTACAACTTCCTGATATGTCTGATAAAAGAAATGTCCCTCCCCCATTTTATTTGTTGATGACAGGAATTAATTAAAACTTTTCGTAATGAAAAATAAATATTATCTTAAGCACAAACAAACAACTTCAAAACAACAATGATTCCAGTGAAAAACAAAACAAAACAAAAAATAAAAACAAAAAACAAAACAAAAAACAAAGCAAAAAAAACAAAACAAAAAAAAAACCTAACAAGAATATGTGCCCTCCGAGCATAAGTACTTAAGTTTTAATGCAATGAAATATATTAAATTAGAAAGACTACTGAAATTAAATAAGAACGCATATAAAAAGGATTACACTTGTTTTATTGTTTTTTTTTTTATATACAATCATTCATAGGAATACGTTGGAAAATAAAAAAAATAATATTAGAGATCAATAACAGTAAGTAATTATTTATTAAACGTGGTTTTGTTAAAACCAGTATTCAAATAAACCACAACCGTATATTATGTAAACGTTTATTTCATAGTGATATTTAGTTGGGGTAAATTTATCTCAGATTTTCATAGAGACATTGATAATAATAGAATTTATTCTGTGTATCAATTAATGATTTTGACAATTATTTTTACATTTAGAATACATCTTATTAAACAATGTCTATGAAATCTGAATTAGATTTGCCTTAAACAACCTATGTTATTAACGCGTTTAAAAATCCTGCAATGTGTTTTAAATATCACTAAAAAATAAAGGTTTTACATAATGTATGGTGTGGTTAATTTGCATACATACGTATTAAAATCAATCCTATGAATGATTTTATATAGAAAATAATAAACCAATTAAATTATAATTAAAAATAAGTAATCTTTTTATACGGTTTCTTATCTAATTTCATTATTCTTTCTAATCTAATATATTTTCACTACATTGAAACTTAAATACTTATGCTCAGAGGGCGCATATTCTTGCTAGTATATATAAATATACAACTCTGGTTCAAATTAAGTAATAACACATTGATTCTAGGTGGCGACCCTCACTTAAAAGGGTTATGGGCTGGGTTTATTGCTTGGTGTTTGAGGAAACCCTGAAGGGGAATGACGACAGTATTTAAGCAAGTTTCAACCCCCGGGGGTGGGGGTAGAAACTTGCTTCCTGCGGTGCACCCCAAATTAAACCAACCGTATGTCAAATTCCGGCCTCGTGGAGAGTGGGAGAAAACTAGACATGCATACATATGATAAAGCCTAATTCATAAAATAAACACAATAATATATTTACAATTAATTATATCGATAAATAGCTAGTCAATATATTAACTAATAAATCATATCTTTAAATTGTTAGTTAATTAAGTATTATATTAACTAATATTGAAATAGAACTAATATGATATTTATTATAAAAGTTATGTGATGGCCAGAAAACTCTTCCTTGGCATCTTCAATATACTGTGGTTTAATTCGTTCCGCTCGTTGTTCAATTTCCTCGTATATCAAATCGATTTTCACCATTGAAATAAACTGAAATCTCATTAATCCGTTACAGCCACCCACAAAACACCATACTTTCTTCGTTATATATATTATATATATATATATATATAAATATATATACTCGGACCTGAACTTTGGTGGACTAATCACGATTCCACCCAAATATTAAACGTTGGACAGAAAACTTGAAAAGATCAAATAAAATTGTTAAACAGGAGATGTGTCTATTGTTTAATTCAACATGCATAAATGAAAACATGCTACCAAATACACAACACACACACACACACACACACACACACACACACACACACACACACACACACACAACACACACAACATATATATATATATATATATATATATATATATATATATATATATATATATATATATATATATATACCGCTGTATTGTTTAAAAGCATAATACAATATAATGCAAGGAATAATGTGCTTTAATATATTTTAATGTTTATTTTTTTTTATAGATGATATTTTTCTTTGGCGTGATAGATTTGGAAACTTAAATCTTTTTGTGAAGAAAGGTTCCTAGTTCGATACCAGCCCTCGCCAACTCAACGTATGAGTAGCACAGGGATCTGTTCGGTAAAGTAAGGAGCTGATGGTTGGTGTGGCGCTCCATCCTAGACGCAAAAACAATCTCCTTGGTCTAGCACTAGTAGAAAGGGGATAGACTTCCTCGATGATAGGCTGATACCGACTTTAGGCCACCTCGACGACTTTACTTTTACTTACTCATTAATTAATATAAGCATGTGTAAAACTCGATCGTAACTCAAATTTTAGCTCTCAACACAAAGCAAAAAATCGACCGAGTGACAGCTCGTAACTCGGAACACTCGTAAGTCAAGGTACCACTATGCTTTCATCTTGAAGAAAGCACGTCATATTTTCTCGTTAAAATATCTAAACGACCAATTTCGCTAGTAAACTTGTCACACTTAGGAATTGTTTATTTTGGGAGATAACCGCGGATAACTGAAACCGCGGATAACTGAAACAGCGGATAACTGAAACCGCGGATAACTGAAACCGCGGAATGCGAAACCGAAAATGGAAGAAGCCTGTTCTTGACATTGATTGATTTTAACGGCATGTCAACCATCTAGGGTTATTTTATGCATAAAGGTTAGCAATTTTCATATTTACATCTTTAGGCCCGGTTTAGCTCAGTCGGTAGAGCGTCCGACTAGGAGCCACAAGGTTCTGGGTTCGATACCGGCCCTCGCCAACTCACCGTATGAGTAGCACAGGGATTTGTGTGGTAAAGTGAGAAACTGTTGGTTGCTGTGGCGCTCCATCCCAGATGCAAAAAAACAATCTCTTGGTCTAGCGCTAGTGAAAAGGGGATAGACTCCCTCTCTGTCAGTCTTGATACCGACTTTAGGCTACCCCGACGACTTTACTTACACACACACACACAACACACTATACTATATATATATATTATATATATATATATATTATACATATACCAACCCCTCTGCACAAGCAGGATGCGACATGTTATAAACCGGATTAGTAGCAAGCGTATGGTGGCAAGGAAAAAAACAAACACAGATATAAATTTCAAAATTGTATTGAAAAGTAATATAAAAAAAAAACAACGAAAAGTTGAAATAAATTCAAGAGAGCAACAGGTTTAAAAATTGATGAATGTTTATAGGTGAATAGCAAGTCCGTAAATGTCAGGATGGGTATCGCACAATTTTTGTGATATTTTCTGTGAATATTAAGTTCGTAAAATGTCCAGCTTGGTTGTGGTATTGGTGTGGTGATGTAGGCAGATGGTATTGTGTATATGGAGGTAGGTACGGACTGAAGTTCGCCCCTTAAGTTGATGATCGTAGAGAATTGGGAGTTGGGAGGTAGATAAGTTTACTCACTTGTGGTAGCACGAATGGGGTTTGTATCAGTCGGTGTGTCTGTTGTTGTTGTTGCCTGGTTTGGGTAAGTCGGGGTGTGACCCGCCGCTCTTGATGTGTCCTTCTGTGAGGTAGCGCTCGTCGTGCCTGCGTTCGTGATGGTGCCTTCAGCTCTGACTGCCGGTGCCCTTCAAAGCTGTTCGTTTTATAGAGATCGGCGGTCCCAAGTTGGATCACTTGGAGTTGTTTTCACTTTACCCGGGAATCGCTTTCATTGGATGATATTCGAATTTTATTTACCAATTTTTTATTTTTATTTAATTTTGGGAATTGACTATCAAGCCGGAACTCTGATTTGGAGCCCATGCGCAGATATATGTTAAAATGGTCATTCCGTTTTAGGTAACGACCGAGGGCACTTCCGACTTTATCCGTCCCGTTGACGAGTGTATGTAGTTTGTATTAGTGAATCGGGAGATTTCGACTTTTGCATATACAACAGAGCTCCCTCAGAAATTGATACGATTCACAATGGGTTTGGGTATGTATGTGTAAGTGTGTTTTGAGGAATCATGTGAAAATAAAGTTTTCAAGCGTGTGTGGAAATGTTGTCTTATCTTTAATTCTATAGTCACAGGCTTTCTGTTTTCAGGCTGTTGGTATGTGTTGTTATTTGTTGATCTGTTTTCCCCATAGACAGGTGGAGGTGATATAAGTTGTTTGTTGATGTGAATGTCACGTGATAGGAACGACGTGGATGTTGTTTGTAGGGTAAAATATTTTGGTTTAGTTTTAGGTGTTGTAAGTTGTGAGGATAATTTATGTATTTCTCTGTGGTGGAGAGAAATTTGGCTTGGTCCACCGATAGCTTTGATTGTGTGGTCCCTTTCGCCTGGTATGGCAGAGAAATGTCGTTTGAAGCTGATTAGGATGGTATTTATGGGGAGAGCGGCCCTGATGCTTATGGATGGTTTGTTATCATCCGCTGCTGTGATGTGTGTCCGAGTGAGTAGTGGTTGACGACAGGGACAGTTGGTCCGTGCGAGCAAGTGGGATCCAAGTTGTAATTTTTGCTTTTAGCGGTTCTTTAACGTGCTTATGTTCGTGTGATGTGGTGGTGCTGATTGTGGCAATCGTTAGTACGGGATATACCGTCTCATATTGTCGTCGGGTAGTAGTACTAGTAGGGGTCATACTTTAGTTGTAGTGCCGTCATCGACTAGTGGGGGGTGAGGTGTTGAAGATGATGTTTCACCAAGGTTTTGGTGGAGGTCGATTCATTTGAACTGTTTTGTGAGTTTCACGGCAGTTTCAATCACTGTGCTGGTCGTGGAGCTGTGTGTTACTTGTGGCAGTTTTTAGTACGGGGGATACTGCTCTGTACTGTTGCCAGTAGTAGTAGGAGTCATTACTTTAGTTGTAGTGCTGTCGTCGACAGTGGGAGGGAGATGTGGACGATGTTCTACCAGGGTATTGTTATAGCTGACTCATTGAAGCTGTTTTGTGTGGTTTTAACCTCCTCCGGTCGGCTGTTTTGATCACCGTGTTGTGGTTGATACCATTGTTGTGTTATGTGCATTGTATTGTTGTGACCATTAGTAGGGGTCGTGGTTTACTTTTGTTGTTGTCGTGAACTAGTGGAGCTGAGGTGTGGATGATGTTGTTTTTACCAGGGTGGTGGTCATGGTCGAGTCACTTGAAGTGTTTTGTGAAGTTTACATCATTCAAGGCGGCTGTTTTGATCACTGTGCTTGTGGTTGCATCGTTTATTGTTGGCGCTTTGTTGTGCGCAATCTCGAACAGGGTTGGTTCGGTAGGTTTTACAACTTTCATGGCGGCTAACATGTTGTTTAAATCCTCTTGTAGTTTGGTTATTGTTGCCTTGTCAGGTCGGTTTGGGCTATATTTTAGACGCAGAAACTCTTTTTTCCGTTTCTCGAAGAGATCGAATAGTTTCTTTCGTGGGAGACTTGTATACTGTGTTGTGGCCTCTGCGCTGGTTGTTGATGACTCGTCTGCTGGCCTCGCTGTGCTATGTGCAATGTTGTGCACGGTTGGGCCGTCAGGTTTTACAAATCCAAGTGCGGTTGCCATGATATTTAAATCATCTTGCAATTTGGTAATTGTCGCCTGGTCAGGCGGATTTGACTATATTTTAGGACAAATAGTTCTACTTTTTCGTTCTGCAAAAAAATCGAATAATTCCTTTCGGGGAAGATCTGTATAATCCATTTCCTCGATCGCACGCTTCTGATACCAGGTGTTGTTGGTATGTGTCGGATTTGGTGTTGTTGTGGGGGCCATGCTAAGAGCAGCTACCATATCATCGATCTCCATTTGCGTCTCAGCAATCGTCGCCTCGTCGGGGCGTACCGGGTTGCACTTTAACTGTAGTAGAGCTATTTTATGCTTTCCTATGAGTTCGAATAATGCGGCACGTGTGTAGCTTGAGTAATCCATTTCCCCTGCCGTACGCTTCTGACACCAGATGTTATAAACCGGATTAGTAGCAAGCGTATGGTGGCAAGGAAAAAACAAACACAGATATAAATTTCAAAATTGTATTGAAAAGTAATATGAAAAAAAAAACAACGAAAAGTTGAAATAAATTCAAGAGAGCAACAGGTTTAAAAATTGATGAATGTTTTATAGGTGAATAGCAAGTCCGTAAATGTCAGGATGGGTATCGCACAATTTTTGTGATATTTCTGTTGAATATTAAGTTCGTAAAATGTCCAGCTTGGTTGTGGTATTGGTGTGGTGATGTAGGCAGATGGTATTGTGTATATGGAGGTAGGTACGGACTGAAGTTCGCCCCTTAAGTTGATGATCGTAGAGAATTGGGAGTTGGGAGGTAGATAAGTTTACTCACTTGTGGTAGCACGAATGGGGTTTGTATCAGTCGGTGTGTCTGTTGTTGTTGTTGCCTGGTTTGGGTAAGTCGGGGGTGTGACCCGCCGCTCTTTGATGTGTCCTTCTGTGAGGTAGCGCTCGTCGTGCCTGCGTTCGTGATGGTGCCTTCAGCTCTGACTGCCGGTGCCCTTCAAAGCTGTTCGTTTTATAGAGATCGGCGGTCCCAAGTTGGATCACTTGGAGTTGTTTTCACTTTACCCGGGAATCGCTTTCATTGGATGATATTCGAATTTTATTTACCAATTTTTTATTTTTATTTAATTTTGGGAATTGACTATCAAGCCGGAACTCTGATTTGGAGCCCATGCGCAGATATATGTTAAAATGGTCATTCCGTTTTAGGTAACGACCGAGGGCACTTCCGACTTTATCCGTCCCGTTGACGAGTGTATGTAGTTTGTATTAGTGAATCGGGAGATTTCGACTTTTGCATATACAACAGACACAAGGTCAATTTTTTAAACGGAGTTTAACAGGTTTGAATTCAGAGTTTTCCTTCTCCTAGACTGGTTACATAGCCAAGGTTAAAGAGCCATGTCTGCTCTACTATTTACCCATAGCTGGAGGGAGAACAGTTGGATTTATATCTTTCGTTTTTATATAGTTGGTTCTTAAGAGGGATTTTCTTTTGTTTTGCATACGGTCCTATCGGCTACCAATAATTTTTACTCAGACCTATTTGAGCAATAGATTGGATCCTAACAGGTACTTCCAACCCGGGCCAGAGTGGACCTAGGACTACTGACAATGAAAGGGTACCCCTCACTCCTCATATCTCAAAAACTGAAGGTGTATCGCTATTTTCATTTTTTTTGTTTGGTGAAGGTGAGGAGAGAGGGAGTCTTACCCCTCTTCAGAGCATATACTGTCAGTGTCAGACCCCTGTTTTTGTTATACGTATATTTACCCGTATAAAAACGCACACATACACACTCTCTACAATTACAAAAAAAAAGATCTACTTATAGAATTATAGTGATATTTTAATCAAATATCGTAATAATTGTTTTTTTGGTGGAAATTGAAGTAAAATAAAATAAAACAAAAACATTAAACAGAATAAAACAAAATGGAAGCAATAAAAATAAAAATTAAAAAACAAAATTAAAAATATAGTTTTTAAAAATGATTATGGCATTTTTTGAATGATAAAAAGGTACAAATGCAGAATAGCGCGCAAAAGATATTATTATTAGAATCGCATTTTACGTATAAATAGCATTAAATTACGGAAAGTCCCGAAGTAGCCTAACACTAACCCTAACACTAACCCGAACCATAACACTGAACCCAACACTAACCCTAAAACTAACTCTAATCCTTACCCTAATCCTAGCGTCTCAAATGTTTCGTGTATTTCCGTGAAATGTAATGCTTTTCATACGTAAAGTAAAAAAGTAAAGTCGTCGGGGCGGCCTAATGTCGGTATCAGCCAGACCGCAAGGGAGTCTATCCCCTTTTCACTAGCGCTAGACTAAGGAGATTATTTTAGCGTCTGAGGTGGAGCGCGACACCTACCATCAGCTCTTTACTATACCGCACAGATCCCTGTGCTACTCATAACGCTGAGTTGGCGAGGGCCGGTATCGAACTAGGAACCTTGTGGTTTCTAGCCGAACGCTCTACCGACTGAGCTATCGGTATTAGTACCGATAAAAAAGTGCATTAATTTTAAGATAAACAAATGCATTCATTTATTTCACATACAAAAAAAATATTTTCTTTAAATTCTTTTTTTACTTAAAAATACAATATAACTTTTGAACTTCGGGTGAATATAAAAACAGAAATGTGGCTCTTATAATTCCGCGTGTCATAACGAGCGAATATAACGTTAGCGATGAAATAAAACAAAAGTGGTTTGTAAAAATCAAAAGAAATAAGAAGATAAAAAAAAGAAAAGAAAAGAAAAAAAAAAGATTTCCTAGTATAGACATAAATTAAACCTACCTTTAACGTACGGATTGATCTATATCAATTTCATATAATTAAGGGAAAAAAATATATCCGATGTATGTCCGTACGAAGAGATCTTAAAAACTCTCCGACTTAGAAAAAGCTGGTCTCGAAGCAAAGAGATGTTAAGTAGTAATAGAAAGAGTAGCAGTTGTAAGAAAACCTGAATGTCGTGACAATAGTAGTAGTAGTAATAGTAGTAGTAGTAGTAATATTAGTATTAGTAGTATTAGTAGTAGTGGTCATTTGCAAGTGTTATCTTTTAGTTTCAACAATGTCTGTAGACGCTGCTGTAGTTAGATCACCTAATCCTAACGTTTTATATAGAAAAACAGAAGGTAAACCACCTGAGCCATAAATTTCTTCTTTCTTTCTGTCTTTTTTAAAAATTTCGTACTTTCATCTACGTTTCTTGTATCTCTTTCTACTTTTTTTTCTTTTCGTTAGTTTTTCTGTCTTTCTTTTTCACTCTTTCTTTTTCCTTCTATTACTTTATATCCCTCTTTCTCTCTTTATCTTGTTACATTAGTTTATCTTCCTCTTATTTATCTTTTTTACCTATCTCTTTTTAGTTTTATTATGTCCCATTCTTTCTTCTTTTCTTTTACTTCCCCTCTCCTTTTTCTTTCTTTCTTTTACTTTCTCTTTTTTCTTTCTTTCTTTTTCTTTCTTTCTTTCTTTCTTTTTTTACTTCCTCTTTCTTTCTTTCTTTTTGTTACTTTTTCTTTTTTTAAAACATTGTGCTTTCTTTCTTTCTTTCTTTCTAATAAATTTACGTATTTTTGTTTCTTTTTGAATTAAAATGATTTTTTTTACTTAAAATGACATAAAACTTAAAAACTTCAAATCAAAATATCATTTCCATCATTTTTGTTAGAGTTTGAATTAATGCCAACCGCCTCTAACAAGTTAACAACTCTCTCCCTCAAACACGCACCCAAACACACATGCACACACACACACACACACACACACACACACACACACACACACACACACACACACACACATTTATATATGTAAGTGAGAAAAATGGAAATGAATTCGACAGATATACCGAAAAGAAAATTAGAAGAAAATATATTTACTTTAGTGTGGATGAAATTTATTATTGTTATTCTATTGACTATGTAAGCGAATTTTGGTCGAAACACGTGTTGACAAATAACAATGATAAATTTCCTCCATATCTAAGTATTTTCTTCCAATTTTCTTTTCAACATATTTATACATACATACATACATACATACATACGTACGTACATACATACATACATACATACAGAGAGAGAGAGAGAGAGAGAGAGAAGAGAGAGAGAGAGAGAGAGAGAGAGAGAGAGAGAAGAGAGAGAAGAGAGAGAGAGGGGGGATATTGATTTATTAATTGTAATTCTTATTCATTATTTAAATTTAAACAATCGTTCTTAACGTATGTGTATCATTCTAACTTCAAAAGAATTAGGAAACTTCTAATTTACAATTTGAAGTCGCAATTTAATTTCAATCAACCAATCAGAGAATAGCTCTTGTGAATTGTCTCTCTTGTGCAGCTACAAAAGTAGTTTATTCCTTATGGGACCAATTCTTACAATATCCATTATGAGAACTAGCAAGAATATGCACCCTCCGGGCGTAAGTATTCAACTTTTAATGTACCGTATTTTTCGGACGATAAGGCGCACCGGATTATAAGATGCAGTATCAGTGAACGGATCTATTTTCATATATAAGGCGCACCGGATTATAAGACGCAGTATCAGTGAACAGATCTATTTTCATATATAAGGCGCACCGGAGTATAAGGCGCATAAAGCAGAACAAAGCAGTTGGATGGGTCAGATTTATTCAAGTCACTAAAAATAACTATCAATATTGTTCACTTGTAACACACAAAGAACAGAAAAATACGCTCACTTTTTCAATTATTCCTCTTCTACAAATCCGTCAAATTCTTCATCTTTGGTGTCGGAGTTTAACAGTTGGGCGTTGGCGGCATCAACCAAACCTGAATCACTTTCGTCAGTCTCATTGCTGTTCGATGTCACAAGGCCTAAGGCGCACCGGATTATAGGGCGCACTGCCGATTTTTTAAACAAATATCAGGATTTTAAGTGCGCCTTATAGTCCGAAAAATACGGTAAGTAAAAGTAAGTCGTGGCCTAAAGTCGGTATCAACCAGACAGGCTACCCCCTTTTCACTAGCGCTAGACCAAAGAGATTGTTTTTGCGCCACACCTATCATCAGCTCCTTACTTTACCGAACAGATCCATGTGCTACTCATACGCTGAATTGGTGAGGCCCGGTATCGAACCGGGAATCTTGAGGTTCCTAGGCGGACGCTCTACTGAGTGAACTAAGGAGGTCATAATGAAATATATTAAATTAGAAAGACTAACATAAATAAATACATAAATAAATAAAATAAATAAATAAACAAATAAATAAATAGATAATAAAGATAAATGAATAAAAATAAGAACGCATATAAATAAGATTACAGTAATCTTTTATTTATATTTTAATTGATTTCTATATAAAATCATTGTTAGATTATTTGTAGGATATAAGCCGTGCTGCAATCTACCACTTAAATTCATAGACTAAGCGAAGTCACATGGTTTAAACCTCAGCCAATCAACAGCCCGAATACGTGGTTGGTTAACTAAGTAGTTAACCAACCACGTATTCGGGCTGTTGATTGGCTGAGGTTTAAACCACGTGACCTCGCTTAGTCTATAAATACACTATAAATATCCACTGATACAGACAGACGTCCATTTGCAATAATTGACGAAGGATCTGCAAGACTGAGGAGCACCAAGGAACAACCAATGGATTCTTCACTAAGGATCACGCTCTGATTAATACAAAGGATCTCCGCTGGAGACAAGTGCTCTTGCTTGAAGCCTAAAGGATAGCCACTAAAATCGTAACATAGGATTGATTTTAATACGTTGGAGAATATATTCCTGATATATTTTCCATTGGTCGAAGCACCCTTGAAACTCCTCTTTTGATATGGTGTGAATCTATGCAGTTGTAGGTATTTACCAACCCCTCCGCACGGGCAGGATGTGACACAAGGTCAATTTTTAAGCGGAGTTCAACAGGTTTAAATTCAGAGTTTTCCTTCTCCTAGACCAGTTGCCTAATCAAGGTTAAAGAGTCCGGCCTGCCCCACTATTTATCCATAGCTGGAGGGAGAGTAGGATTCATACCTTTCCCAAGGGTATTAGCGCGAAGTGAAATGCAATTACCACGTCCAGGATTTGAACTCGGGCCCACGAGTCCATTTCCCATGACTTTAACCATTACACCACACGCTTCCAAAACAAGAGCAGTATATGACACAAGGTCAATTTTAAAGCAGAATTTAACAAATTTGAATTAAGAATCTTCCTTCTCCTTGCCATACCAAGGTTAAAGAGCCCAGTCTGTACTATTATTTACCCATAACTGGAGAGAGAATAGTTGGATTCATGCCTTTCTAAGGTTATTAGGCGCTTCAAACAGCCTCGTCCAGAATTTGAACTCGTGACGTAAAGCCCTTTCCGACGAAGATAATCACTAGACCAGGGGCGTCACTTCATAAGTTGCACACATCTCCATTTAGATTTTAAATTCCAAAGTTAGAAAATTAAAAGCCTCAATCCCGATACTTTTTGGTAACACCTAGTAGTTCGTAACCATGGTACACACTTTAGTCATTATTAACTTTGTGTTTACCAATTAAAAAAAAGTAAAGTCGTCGGGGCGGCCTAAAGTCAGTATCAGCCAGTTAGCGAGGGAGTCTATCCCCTTTTCAATAGCGCTAGACCAAGGAGATTGTTTTTGGCGTCTGAGGTGGAGCACCACACCTACCATCACCTCCTTACTTTACCGCACAGATCCCTGTGCTACTCATACGCTGAGTTGGCGAGGACCAAGATCGAACTGGGAACCTTGTGGTTTCTAGCCGAACGCTCTACCGATTGAGCTAACCCGGCCCCATTAAGGGGTTAACGGTGATCAGTTTACCAATTAGCAAGAGTTAAAATCTTTGTTAAAATGTCTTTCATTCTCTTTAATCTTAATTTTGACCATTCCCAGGTCTTTCAGTGTCAACTAGATCATAACAATGAATTCGTATCCAATTGCTATGTCATGAAAAACTAAATTGGGCAGTAAAAACGCTAGGAATGTTTCCGTAGTAAAGTAAAGTCGTCGGGGCGGCCTAAAGTCGGTATCAGCCAGTCAGCAAGGGAGTCTATCCCCTTTTCAATAGCGCTAGACCAAGGAGATTGTTTTTTTAGCATCTGAGGTGGAGCGCCACACCTACCATCAGCTCCTTACTTTACCGCACAGATCCCTGTGCTACTCATACGCTGAGTTGGCGAGGACCGGTATAGTGGTCTATTGTCGGTATCACCCAAACAATGAGGGAATCTATCTCATTTTTGCTAAATTGTATATTTATATAAATAATATAAATTATCATATACATAAATAAATAATTGTTTAACCTTATATTTGAACAGGTATGCCCGCCTAATTCATTGATTATCAATTAATTCATTTTCAAAATTAGGTATGACTTCAATTAAGCACATATTCTCCCAAAAATTGTCGGCTAAGGCCATATCAAACAAATTGTTTGTTTGTTTACTTCTCATACTGTCGTGTATCAAGTCCCCAAAAGTGGAATATAACTGAGTTCAAAACAAACGAAAAATCTGGGAAAACCAGCTAGTGTAATGGTTAGAACCCCCACCCGTTAGCTTGACAGTCAGGGTTCGAATCACACACAGAGCAGTCTTCCTGTCTATAACTCTGCTGGATGAGGCATAATACGCTGAAATGTACATACAGAGATTTACTTTTTCTCGATGTGTTTAGCCTTACATTTGAACAGATATGCCCGCCTAATTCATTAATTATCAATTAATTAATTTTCAAAATTAGGTATGACTTCAATTAAGCACATATTCTCCCAAAAATAAATGAATAAAATAAAGGAATAAGATATTTATGAAATAAACATTCACAGTATGGGGATTTTATGCACATATAATGAAGTATATAAAGTTGGCGTAGTTGCCTATTGTCAGTATCGGCCGAGTAGCGAGGGAGTATGTCCCATTTTCGTTAGCGCTTGACAGGGAGATTGTTTTTGCTGAGGTGGAGCGCCATACCTACTGTGAACTCGTAGTTGCTTTACCGCACAGATCAAATTATCAAACATGTTCTACTCATGCGGGGAGTTGGTGAGGACCGGCATCGAATCAGGAACCTTGCGATTCCAAGGCGGATACTCTATCGACTGAGTTAACCTGTTTCTGTAGCATAAAAGTAATACAATTTTTAAAAAGCTCCCTTACGATTATTCTTGTTTAAGTGTTTTAACTGAAATGTTATATTATTAACACAATGTTTCGACCGCTGTACTCTCCGGTCTTCCTAACATGTGGGGAATAAGACAAAGAGAGTTGTTTATTCAATTGGTCGGCAAATAACTGGTATCAATATCGTACAAGAACCACAAGTAAAAAAAAACAAAAAACAAAACTATATCCTTTCGTTAACGAGTTTTTACGGTTCGGTCACCATTGACACCAGATCGATTAACTTTAAGATGGAGGCGCTTTTTAATGCTTTTAAAAATGACATGTGTTCATTTCTTTCTCCGGCTATCGTTAAATAACGGGCGCTGGGTAAATAGGTATTTAGTCAACCGATTCGCCACGTGTAGTATGTGATGGTACCATTATAGTATGTGGCCTACCTTTTGAATGTGGCCTACGAAATCATGTCTCTCTTATAGTATGTGGCCTACCATAAAAAGCATATTATAAGGTTATAATAATAACTGCTAACCCTAATCCTAACCCCTAGCCTTAACCCCTAACCTTAACCCTAACCCTATTTCAGAATTTTAGAATATTTTAGAATGAAAATAGATCTCTGGTTCATGTAAATTATGGAATAAATTCTTTTTTAATTATTCTTAATTACTATATACAGCTTATGACTGAATTGCATTTCTTGAAATTGAATATATGTGAAAAATAATTAGTTTCAATAGATTGCCCACTACTTATATCTATAAATATACTCTTACTGAGGTAGGACATTCAAACCGGGTAGGCCACATACTATAACATAATCAAAAAGGTAGGCCACATACTATAACGGCACCGATGTGACACAAGGTCGCAAGATTGGGGCCTCCAGCGAGGATTTAAGTGTCATGTATTGAGAACACTACCACCCTCAGATAGTACACACACACAGAGAGAGAGAGAGAAGAGAGAGAGAGAGAGAGAGAGAGAGAGAGAGGGAGAGAGAGGCCACACACACATTACAGAGACCCATCTACCCCAAAAGACACACACAAACACACAACACAGTCACTTAGACACATAAACAGAGAGAGACACACACATAAAGACACACACACACACACATACATACACGCTCAGGCACATATAGATCACAGAGGCATAAAAACAGAAAGTCATACACCGATACATACACGCACACTCACACGCACGCATACACACAGAGACAGACACAGTCACTCAAACACACAGACACACAGAAAGACAGACACAAAACACACACACTTGATACACACACGCACACGACACAATAACAGACACTAAGACACATATATAGTTATTTACTAAGCTTAGCTTTGATGTGCCACAAGGTCAGAAGCATGAGGCGCTAGAAATGAACTCACTATCAATGGCTGCTAATCTAGCTCGCTAACCATTACATCATGTGAAGTGCCAGAGAAATACATATATAGACACAACACACACACACACACAACACACACACACACACACACACACACAACAGAGTTATTTACTTAATCCCCCCGGACCAAAGTAGAAGAATCGAACGACATTGATCGATCTGCCAGATAACCGTTACAACAAGCGGATCTTTTTCGACGCGGATGATGCAATTTATTTGTCTCTTACGAAAATGGATTTAAAAAAAACAAAATCTATTTTCAGTCTAACTTTACAACCTCATTTAGAGCATTTCAAAGTCTTTCCCGCTTGTCACGTGACTATCAACTGCGTAGCCCGAGGAAGAAAACAAATCACTAAATAACAAAAAACAAACAATAAAGCAGCGATAAACGCTGGCAGAGGAAGATTAACTGGAATATCGTGCGATTAAAGGATCAACAGCGAAATTAAATAGTTAATAGAATCTTAATAAACACACCGACTTCATCCTCAGTGTATGTATTTACCCAACCCCTCCTCCACGGGCAGGATGTGATAGAAGGTCAATTAATAAAAAAAAACAGCGGAGTAAATATTTACTGACATCCTACCGTTTCAGTCGAACACAAGGAACATTATAGTGGAGGACCACGCACAAACCGAAGGTCCAGCGTGGCTAGTGTTCAAAAATTGCGTGAATCCTGTCGGTATTTCTCTTTTGAGACGCCTCAGGCCCTGGGCAAAAAACCCAACCCTGCCCCTTTTAGACGGGAAGCAGGTACTGCTTGGGAGGATGGCCCCTGGGATCACGTTGATATTAAATATATTATCAGTCCAATGGCCGAAACCACTGGACACAGGACACGGAGGCCAGATAGGTATATATATATATATATATATATATATATATATATAAAGCGGAGTATAGCTGGTTTGAATTCAGAGTTTTGCTTATTTTAGACAGATTGCCTTACCAAGGCTAGAGAACTGAGTCTAGCCAACTATTTACTCATGGTTTTTGTGGATGGGGAGATATAATAGTGCGTTTAAAATCCAGCAATGTGTCATATATCACTATGAAATAAAGGTTTTCATAATATATATGGTGTGGTTAATTTGCATACTAGTTTTAACAAAACCAGGTTTAATAAATAAATTACTGGTGTTATTGATCTCTAATATTATTGTCTTATTCTCTAACCGTATTAAAATCAATACTATGAATTATTTTATATAGAAACCAATTAAAATAATTTAAATAAGTGTAATGCTTTTATATACGTCCTTATTTAATTTTGTTAGTCTTTCTAATTTAATATATTACATTAGATTAAAACTTAAATACTTACACCCGGAGGGTGCATATTCTTGCCTGTATTAATAAAAATACTAATTGATAATAAATTCCATTATAAAAAGAATAGATATTATTCGATTTGGCATGTCGCCTGGTTAATCAGTAGTAACATTATCCAAGCCAGGAGACCAAGCACGGTTATTGAAAACAAAGATACAGCATGTAGTATGGTCATAAAAATATGAATCGCTACGTGTAATTAATAAATAAATCATTAAATAAAGAAAGGAAATCCGATTCCTCCTGGCTTGTAGCCCGACCCATCAGAAATAATTTTACCAAGGCCAGGAGACGAGGCTTAGTTATCGGAAACCAAATAGAATATTTTTCATATAATGGAGGTTGCCATCTCAGTCAGATCACAAAGTAAATGCAAAAGAGCGGGAAAAAATCAACCAGAAAAAGTCTCCCCCCCGCCAAAAAAAAAGCAGGCACGCTTGAACTTTCTCGACCGTTTCACTTTTGTAGAAGCGGTGTTCAGTAACTTGTTATACCTTTAAAAAAAAAGACCACTAAGCAATAGATAGGTTTGAAAAATACTTTATTGTGAATCAATTATCTATATATTAATTCTCATTGTCCTTAATTATCATCTTGCAGTCGCTAAGTGAGGTCATGTGGTTTAAACCTCAGCCAATCAACAGACCAAATACGTGGCTGGTTAATTACTTAATCGCTGATACTGAGAGACGTCCATTTACAATCATTGACGAAGGACCTGAGGAGCACCAAGGAACAACCAAAGGATTCTTCACTAAGGATAGCGTTCTGCTTAACACAAAGGATCTCCGCTGGAGACAAGCGCTCTTGCTTGAAGCCTAAAGGATAGTCATAAAAATCCTAACACCTCCTCTCTCTCTCTCTCTCTCTCTCTCTATATATATATATATATATATATATAAGAGAGAGAGAGAGAGAGAGAGAGAGAGAGAGAGAGAGAGAGAGAGAGAGAGAGAGTCTTTTTATATATAGTGTAGATATACACAGTTTACTTGCGTGTCGGGAGATTCCGGTATTAATCTTATGATCACATTGGTTCTCAGGTGAGTAAATAATATGAACATAGAAAGACGTTGATCAAAGTTCGGAGAAAGACTCTGAGACATTCCCACTCATATTTACTCTACGGTTGATTAAAGAAAAAAAAACATATGATTAGTAACAATCATGGGAACGAGAAAACAGGAGCATTATTACGAATCAAAGGTGATCGCACGCCAACACTTGATATAATTAACACAGTTATTCAAATAAAGACTTGAAACCACAGACACAAACAGTATTGCCCTTTATAGTCACCTTGCATAGTGAAATGGTTGACTAGCTAGGTTGGTTGGTTGGATTTTACGGCATGTCAAAACTTGTCGGGTTATTTTATGCCGATGTCATGAGGGCGCATGGTCTAATGCTTAGAGTCGTTGAAAATGGATTCGTTGACCCGAGTTCAACTCCTGGACGAAGCTGTTTGCATTTCACAAGGCGCTAATACCCTTGGGAAAGGTATGCATCCAATTCTCCCTTCATCTATAGGCAAATAGCAGGACAGACTGGGCTCTTTAACCATGGCTTGGTAACCAGCCTAGGAGAAGGAAAACTCTGAATTCAAACATCTTAAACTCCACTTAAGAAATTGATCTTGTGTCACAATTTGCTCGTGTGGAGGGGTTGGTATATATATTATATATATATATATATATATATATAATATATTATATATATTATGCCAAAGACGTTTTGTTTATTAATTCTTGATGGGTATTCAATTAAAAAAAATCAATCTTTTTAACACATTTTAACATGAGTGTGGAGTACCCCTTTATCGCCAGCTTCACTCTGACGCGGAGTGATAGTACCAGTTAGGATCTCATATATGGGTTAAATAGAAAAATGAATTAAAAATGTATTTACAAAATTGAGTTAGATACCCTAGATTGAATACCCATCAATAATGAATAAAACAAAACGTCTTCAGTATTTAATAACCCAACAAGAGTTGACATGCCGTAAAATCCGACTAACCGTTCTTTTGTATTTAATGATGAGAAGAAAGTTTAATTTCCGTTGCAATGTTGTCAAATGCTCAATTGCAATTGAAGTAATTTATTTTTTGTTGCTTTTGCCTCGATCTTTTTTCATGGCACATATAGCTATATCTGGCAGCGGATCAAAATAGACAGACAGACAGACAGACAGACAGATAGACAGATATATAGATAGATATAGATAGATATAAGAAGGAAATAGATAGATTGATAGATATGATGAAACAGAGAAGAAGAAAGAAAGAGAAATAGACAGACCCAAAATGAATAGATTCCTTCATACAAAATGGCAATAACACTGGAATAACAACATCCACAATAAACTCTTCCTAATCAAACCCACTTTGGGAGGCTGGAGACTAACTTTAAGGAAGTCTAGAAAGGAACAAGTCATTGTGTCCCGATTACGCATTGGTCATACAAGACTAACGCACTCCTATATACTCAAACAAGAACAACAACCACAACGTGGAACATGTCAAACACCTTTGGCAGTTAAACACTTATTCATGGAATGCAGGTTTTTTGCTCACATCAGAAACCGTTATTTTAAAGCAAACAATATGAAAGATCTGTTTGAAAATGTCAACATGGAGGATATTCTGTATTTTTTAAGGGAAATAAAATTATACCATAGAATATAGACATGAAAAAAAATCAATATCATACAACATAATCCCAAATAATGCTAACACATTGTTAAAACCAATTATTAAAAAGTATAAATATAAATACACGATATGTATAACTTCCTAACCGTTAGGCATGACATAACCTCAGACGGGTTGATATGCCGTTAAAATCAATAAACAAACAGATAGACAGACAGACAGATAGATATGAGGAGAAGAAAATAGATAGATTGATAGATATGATAAAGAGAGAGAGAGAGAGAGAGAGAGAGAGAGAGAGAGAGGAGAGAGAGAGAGAGAGAGAGAGAGAGGATGGAAAGAGGGACAAAGATGTAAAGACTGAGCTTGGTATGAACAGAACTTAGCTAATTGGATAGGAGCGTACAGCGTAGATAGATGGATAGATAGAGATGACTGAGATAGATAGATAGATAGATAGATAGAACCATTGATCTTATCAGCTATTTTTTATAAATAGTTTTTAAAAAGTTATATGGGAAATTGTACAAGTATGATGCGTGCAGTCTTGAAACAAATCCTGGAAGCAGCACCCCTACAAAGGAACAGCTGTACTGTCTCTTCCTTCCTATCACAAAGCCACCCGGGTAAGACGAACAGATATGCTGGCCACTGTGGAGAAGCAAGGGATGTTTTGCTATGGGCACCTACACCAGGACACACCAGTGTGGGTCGGCCAGCAAAAAACCCACATCGATCAGCCCTGAACGGATACTGGATGCTATTCAAAGGACATGCCAGGAGATATGGTTTTATGCTCGTGTTTGGGTAAATACATACAAATTATTAGAAGAGGAAATTATATATTATAATTAAATTACCACGACTAGAATAATTACGAACCAGCTGTGCAGGGTTTCCGTATGGTCGTACGTGGTGTTTGACGGGATTTTCTGGCCGTGTTAATTTAATTGTAATACATGCTTATTGGACAGAGAGTAAGGTTTTTAACTTAGAATAATAATTTCATGAGGAAGGTAAGCTCTCATCGAGAGAGATCCCTATAGATAGAAGAAATAATATATAAAATAAAATCACCACGACCAGAAATAGGTTGCAACAGTTGTCCAGTGTTTCCGTATGTCGTAGTGATGTTTGCCGGATTTTCTCGTCATGTTAATTTAATTGTAAATACATCTTATTGGGCCAGAGTAAGGTTTTTAACTTAGAATAATAATTATCATGAGGAAAGGTAAGCTCTCATCGAGAGAGATCCCTTAGATAGAAGAAATAATATATAAAATAAAATCACACGACCAGAAATAGGTCGCAACAGTTGTCCAGTGTTTCCGTATGTCGTACGTGATGTTTGCCGGATTTTCTGGTCGTGGTAATCGAGGCCTAACACTAAAAGCAATCAACACGAAACTATTTTGTAGGCTTGACGTGAGTAAATGCCCAGAATTAAAATTCCCCAAATTCAAAGGCAAAAAGTAATGAATTGTTTATCTTTTTAAAGTAATTATTCACATTCAATCAAAACATTAATTAGGTTTATAGTTTTTTCAAGCTGGAGATAATAAGCATGTGGCATTTATTGCTTAGTTAGGTCTAACAATTCAAACCAGCATTTTAAATCGGCGACACTTACACCCTTGTGAAAATTGATTGAAGCAAAACAAATAATTACGTTTACTAGCAGGACCAATTGGAGTATACCACAGTATGATAATTTAATTATTACAACGTTTGATATGTTCACTTAAGAGCTATCACCAAATAGTTCAACATATAAAAAGTATAATAATCTTGATTTAACTCTCTCTCTCTCTCAGTCCTATTTTCTTCTTTTCCTCTTTTCATCATGTTCGATTGATACAGATTAGCGTTATCACTTCCGCGCGCCCACCCCTAGCACTATCTTCCCTACTTTCTTTCTTTCTTTCTTTCTTTCTTTCTTTCTCATTATATTTTTTCTTTTATTTAGCATGTCCTTTTTCTGACCTTTCTTTCTTTCTAATAAAAACGGAATATTCCATTATTTAACTGAGGGGACGACACTAATAAGAAATAAGAATTAGGCGGATATGCAACACCATAATTAGGGTTTACATTTTTGCATTTCATCTTGGACGATTTGAACAGTCTCATTTTTAATCGGAGGGTGTTGCAAGATGATAACGGTCGTACAAATAAGGAAACCGGCGTATTAATATATAAGGTTTGCGATCTCTCTGTAAGGCTTGCTAGTGTGTTCGTGCAGTTGCTACAATTTCGTACGCTTCCTTGGAGTACGTTCATTGCCAGACAATGGCCGTAGGACAAATAATTCGTCAGTCACAATAGTGTCTGGGCGTGATAAAACAAATCTTATATATCACGATGTAGATGAATTTGTTTACCCTGAAAAATATTGCGTCATCCGTGATTATATAAGATTTTTTATCACGCCCAGACACTATTGTCGACTGACGATTATTGTCTACGGCCATTGTCTGCAATGAACGTTTACTCCAGGAAGCGTACGAAATCTGTTAGCCTGCACGAACACACTAGCCAAGCCTTACAGAAAGAGATCGCAAACCGTAATATTATACCGTGTTTCCTTATTTGTACGACCGTTATCATCTTGCAACACCCTCGATTAAAAATGGGGACTGTTTTTCAAATCGTCAAGATGAATGCAAAATGTAACCCTAATTATTGGTGTTGCATATCCGCCTCAATTCTTATTTCTTATTAGTGTCGTCCCCTCAGTTAATTAATGGAATATTCCGTTTTTATTAGAAAGAAAAGAAAGGTCAGAAAAAAAGGCATGGCCTAAATAAAGAAAAATATAATGAGAAAGAAAGAAGAAAAACAAGAAAAGAAAGAAAGTAGGGAAAGATAGTTCTAGGGGTGGCGCGCGGAAGTGATAACGCCTAATCTTGTATCAATCGACATGATGAAAAGAGGAAAAGAAAATAGGACTGAGAGAGAGAGAGAGTTAAATCAAGATTATTATACTTTTTAATGTTGAACTATTTCGTGATAGCTCTTTAAGTGAAACATATTCAAAACGTTGTAAAATTTAAATTTCATACTGTGGTATATCCATTGGTCCTGCTAGTAACGTAATTATTTGTTTTGCTTCCAATCAATTTTCACAGGGTTGTAAGTTCGCCGATTTAAAATGCTGGTTGAATTGTTAGACCTAACTAAGCCAATTAAATGCCACATCTTAATTATCTCCAGCTTGAACAACTATAAACCTAATTAATGTTTGATTGAATTGTTGGAATAATACTTTAAGATAACAATTCATTACTTTTTGCCTTTTTGAATTTGGGGAATTTTAATTCTGGGCATTTACTCACGTTTCAATCCTACAAAATAGTTTTGTGTTGATCTGCTTTCAGTGTTTAGGCCTCGATTACCCACGACCAGAAAATCGGCAAACAATCACGTACGACATTACCGGACACTGGACAACTGTTATTGCGACCTATTCTGGTCGTTGTGATTTTTTTTATAATTATATTTCTTCTATCTATAGGGATCTTCTTCTCGATGAGGAGCTTACCTTTCCTCATGATAATTATTATTCTAAGTTAAAACCTTAACTCTGGGTCCAATAAGCATGTATTACAATTAACTTACATTGCGAGGGAAATCCGGCAAAACATCACGTTACGAACATACGGAAACACTGGACAACTAGTTGCGACTATTTCTGGTCGTGGGATTTTTATTTTATATATTATTTCTTCTATCTTAGGGATCTCTCTCCGATGAGAGCTTACCCTTTCCTTCATTGATAATTATTCATTCTAAGTTAAAAAAACTTACTCTCTGTCCAAATTAGCATGTATTTACAATTAAATTAACACGGCCAGAAAATCCGTCAAACACCACGTACGACATACGAACCTGCACAGCTGTTCGTATTATTTCTAGTGTTGGTAATTATTATATATATAATTTCCATCTCATATATTTGTATGTATATTAACCCAAAACAGCACATAACCATATCTCCTGGCATGTCTTGATAGCATCCAGTATGCCGTTCAGGGCTGATCGATGTGGGTTTTGCTGGCCGACCCACACTGGTGGTGTCCTTGTGTAGGTGCCATAGCAAACATCCCTTGCTTCTCAGCAGTGGCCAGCATACTGGTTCGGTCTTACCCGGGTAGGCTTGTCGTGTAGGAAGGAAGGAGACAGTTAAGCTGTTCCTTGTGGGGTGCGCTTCCAGATTGTTCAAGGACCTGCACGCATCATACTTGTACAATTCCCATTTAACTTTTTAAAACTATTATAAAAATAGACTGCATAAGATCAATGGTTCTATCTATCTATCTATCTATTCTATCTCCAGTCATCTCATATCTACTCCATCTATCTATCGCTGTCGCCCTATCCAATTAGCTAAGTCTGTCATACCAAGCTCTAGTCTTTACATCTTTGTCCCTCTTTCCATTTCCTCTCTCTTCTATCCTCTCTTCTCTCTTCTCTCTCTCTCTCTCTCTCTCTCTACATCTCTCTCTCTCTTTTATCATATCTATCATCTATCTTTTTCTTCTCCTCATATCTTTTATTGTCTGTCTGTCTATCTGTCTTGGTTTATTGATTTTAACGGCATATCAACCCGTTGGGTATATGTCAGCCTAACGGTTAGGAAGTTTTTACATATCGTGTATTTTATTTATCTTTAATAATTGTTTTAACAATGTGTTGCAATTATTTGGGGATTTATGTTGTATGAATGAATTTTTTCATGTCTTATATTCTATGGTTATAATTATTTCCCTTAAAAAATACAGGGAATATCCTCCATGTTGACCATTTTCAAAACAGCATCTTTCTATGTTTGCTTTAAATAAACCGGTTTTGATGTGAGCAACTGCCATTCCATAATAAGTGTTTTAAAGCCAAAGGTGTTTGACATGCTTCCACGTATTGTTGGTTTTGTTTCTTGTTTGAGTATATAGGAGTGCGTTAGTCTTGCTATGACCATCGTAATCGGGACACAATGGACTTTCCTTTCTAGACTTCCTTAAAGTTAGTACTCCACCCTCCCAAAGTGGGTTTGATTAGGAAGAGTTTTTATTTGTGGATGTTTGTTTTCCAGTGTTATTGCCATTGTTGAAGGAATCTATTTCATTTTGGGTCTGGTCTATTTCTCTTTCTTCTTTCTTCTCTGTTTATCATTATCTATCAATTATTATTTCCTTCTTATTCTATCTATATCTATTCTATATATCTGTCTATCTGTCTGTCTGTCTGTCTGTCTGTCTATTTGATCCAGCCTGCAGATATAGCTATATTGCTGCCATGAAAAAAGATCGAGGCAAAAGCAAAACAAAAAATAAATTACTTCAATTGCAATTGAGCATTTAGAAAACATTGGCAACGGAAAATTAAACTTCTTCTCCATCATTTAAATACCAAAGAACGGTTAGTCGGTTTACGGCATGTTCACTCTTGTTGGGTTATTTAATTACTGAAGACGTTTTGTTTTATTCATTATTGATTGGGTATTCAATCTAGGGTATCTAACTCCAATTTTTAAATACATTTTAATTTCATTTTTCTATTTAACCCATATATGAGATCCTAATGGTACTACTCCACTCCGCGTCAAGAGTGGAAGCTGGCGATACAAGGGGTACTCCACACTCATGTAAAAGTGGTTAAAAAGATGATTTTTTAATTGAATTACCCCATCCAAGAATTAATAAACAAAAACGTCTTTGGCATAATATAATATATATATATATACTATTAATATATATATATTATATATATACCAACCCCTCCACACAGCAAATTGTGACAACAAGATCTCATTTCTTTAAGTGGAGTTAAGATGTTTTGAATTCAGGGTTTTTCCTCCCTTGGCTGGTTACCAGCCATTGGTTAAAGGCCCATCTGTCCTGCTATTTGCCTATAGATTGAAGGGAGAATTGATGCATACTTTCCCAAGGTATTAGCGCCTTGTGAAAATGCAAACCAGCTTCGTCCAGGAGTTGAACTCGGAGTCACGAATCCATTTTTCACGACTCTAAGCATTAGACCATGAAGCCCTATGACATCGGATAAAATACCCGACAAGTTTGACATGCCGTAAAATCCACCAACCAACCTAGCTAGTCAACCATTTCACTATGCAAGTGACTATAAAGGGCATACTGTTTGTGTCTGTGGTTTCAAGTCTTTATTTGAATAACTGTGTAATTATTACAGTGTTGGCGTGCGATCACCTTTGATTTCGTAATAAATGCTTTCCGATTTCTGTTCCCATGATAGTTACTAATCATATGTTTTTTTTTCTTTAATCAACGTAGGAGTAAATATGAGTGGGAATTGTCTCAGAGTCTTTTCTCCGAACTTTGATCAACGTCTTTCTTATTGTTATTATTTACTCACCTGAGACAATGTGATCATAAGAATTAATACCGGAATTCTTCCCGACACGCAGTAAACTTGTGTTATATCTACACTAATATATAAAAAGGACTCTCTCTCTCTCTCTCTCTCTCTCTCTCTCTCTCTTCTCTCTCTCTCTCTTCTCTTATATATATATAATATATATATTAGAGAGAGAGAGAGATGAGAGGAGAGAGGAGTTTAGGATTTTTATGACTATCCTTAGCTTCAAGCAAAGGAAGCGCTGGTCTTCCAGCGGAGATCCTTTGTGTTAAGCAGAACGGCTTATCCTTAGTGGAAGAATCCTTTGGTGTTCCCTTGGTGCCTCCTCAGTCCTTCGTAATGATTGTAAATGCGACGTCTCTTCAGTATCAGGCGATTAGATTCACCAGCCACGTAATTTGGTCTGTTGATGGCGAGTTTAAACCACTGACCTCACTTAGGCGACTGCAAGATGATAATTTAAGGACATGAGAATTAATATATAAGATAATTGATTCATCAATAAAGTATTTCAACCTATCTATTGCTTAGTAGCGTTTTTTTTTAAAGGTATTAACAACGTTACTGAACACCGCCTTGCTACAAAAGTGAAACGGTCGAGAAAGTTCAAAGGCCGTGCCTGCTTTTTTTTTTTGGCGGGGGGGAGATTTTTACTGGTTGATTTTTCCGCTTTTTGCATTTACTTTGTGATCTGACTGAGATGGCCAACCTCCATTATAATGAAAAATATTTATTTGTTTCCGATAAACTAACCTCGGTCTCCTGGCACTTGGTAAAATTATTTTCTGATGGGTCTCTGGGCTACAAGCAGGAGGAATCGGATTTCCTTTCTTTATTAATGATTTATTTATAATTACACTAGCGATTATATTTTTTAATGACCATACACATGCTGTATCTTTGTCTTCAATAACGTGCTTGCGTCTCCTGGCTTTGGATAATGTTACTACTGATTAAACAGGCGACATGCCAAATCGAATAATATTATTTTTATAAATGGAATTTATTATCAATTAGTATTTTATAATAACCAGGCAGAATATGCCACCTCGGGTTGAAGTATTTAAGTTTATCTAATGTAATAATAAATTAGAAAGACTAAACAAATTAAATAAGGACGTTATAAAAGCCATTTTACACTTATTTAAATTTTAATTTGTTTCTATATAAAATATAATTCATAGTATTGATTTTAATACGGTTAGAGAATAAGAAACAATAATATTAGAGATCAATAACACCCAGTAAATTATTATTAAACCTGGTCTTGTATAAACTGATATGCAATCAACCACACCCATTATATATTATGAAACTTATTTTATAGTGAATATATGACACATTGCTGATTTTAAACGCACTATTATATCTCCCCATCCACAAAAACCATGCAGAAATTAGTTGGTAGACTCAGTTCTCTTAGCATTGGTAAAGGCAATCTGTCTAAAATAAGCAAAACTCTGGAATTCAAAACCAGCCTATACTCCCGCTTTTATATATATATTAATATATTATATATATATATATACCTACTGGGCCTCCAGTGTCCTGTGTTCCATGGTTTCGGCCATTGGACTGATTAATAATTAATATCAACGTGATCCAGGACATTCCTCCCAAGCAGTACCTGTTCCCGTTCTTAAAAGGGGCAAGGTTGGGTTTTTTGCCCAGGGCCTGAGGCGGTCTCAAAAGAGAAATACCGACAGGATTCACGCAATTTTTGACACTAGCACGCTTGGACCTTCGCGGTTTGTGCGTGGCCCTCCACTATAATGTTCCTTGTGTTCGACTTGAAACGGATAGGATGTCAGTAAATATTTACTCCGCTGTTTTTTTTTATTATTGACCTTCTAATCAACATCCTTGCCCGTCGGAGGAGGGGCTTGAGGGTAAATACTCAACGTGAAGGAATGAGCGTGTGTTTATTAAGGATTCTATTAAACTATTTAATTTCGCTGTTGGATCCTTTAATCGCACGATTATTCCAGTTAATCTTCCTCTGCATCGTTTATCGCTGTTGTATTGTTTTTTGTTTTTTGTTATTTAAGTGATTGTTTCTTCCCTCGGCTACCGCAGTTGATAGTCACGTGCAGCGGTGAAACGATTTTAAATGCTCAAAATTGAGGTTGTAAAGTAGACTGAAAATAGGATTTTGTTTTTAAAATTCCATTTTCGTAGAGACAAATTTAAATGCATTTCATCCGCGTCGAAAAATGATCCGCTTGTTGTAACGGATATTGGCAGATCGATCAATTTCGAGTTCCGATTCTTCTACTTTGGTCCGGGGGGGATTAAGGTAAATTAAAAACTTCTTGTGGTTTGTTTTGTGTTGGTTGTGGTGTGGTGTGTGTGTGTGTGTGTGTGTGTGTGTGTCTATATATGTATGTCTCTGCACTTCAATTGATTGTAATGGTTAGCGCAGCTAGTATAGCAGCCATTGAATAGTGAGTTCAATTTCTCACTGAGCGCCTTCATGCTTCTGACCTTGTGGCACATCAAAGCTAAGCTTAGAAATAACTTATTATGGTCTCTCAGTGTTCTGTGTATGTGTCCGGCGTGTGACGTTGTGTGATCAATGTGTGTGTGTCTTTGTGTTCTGTCTTTCTGTGTTGTTCTTGTGTTTGAGAGGGACTGTGCTGTTCTCTGTGTGTATTGCGTTGCGTGTGAGTGTGCGTGTATGTATCGGTGTATGACTTTCTGTTTTATGCCTCTGTGTTATCTATATGCTGCCTGAGCGATTGTATGTATGTGGTGTTGTGTCGTGTGTCTTTTATGATGTTGTGTCTCTCTCTGTTTATGTGTCTAGTGGACTGTGTCTCAGTGTGTTTGTGTGTGTCTTTTGGGGGTAGAATTGGGTCTCTGTATGTGTGTGTGCGCCGCCCTCTCTCTCTCTCCTTCTCTCTCTCTCTC
>CM042146.1:108378867-108391367 GCA_023376005.1 Doryteuthis pealeii
CCAGGAGAGAGATACTGGCCTTAACTTGCCCTGTTAGCGAATTGAGAACGCATACACGTGGGTAAAAAATCCGAAAATGGCAGGAGTCACCTCAATTGTTGTCACAAGATTCAGGCTCGCCTCTCTCTTTTCCGCTATTTTTTTTGACGCGTCATGTCCGAAGGGAAAACCGCCACGTTTTTAAGAGATGACTAGGTGTATATATGCGTCACGGGGGGGGGGGGGATTGTGTGTACTGTATAGAGTCGTGTAATGAAATGATTTTTTAAGAAAAAGAACAATATTTAGAATTCAGAAATTATATATATATATATGAATATATATTATATATATATTATATATATATATATATATATATAATATATATATATATAGCTCTGCTGATGAGGCAATAGGCCGAAATGTACATGCAGAGATTGATTTTTCTCGATTTGTTTAGCCTTACATTTAAATAGTTAAATCCCGCCTAATTAATTATTAATGAATTAACTTTAAAAAAAATTAGGTTCGACTTCAATTAAGCACATATTCTCCCCCCCCCCATATATATATATATATATATTTATATATATTGTATATATTATATATATAGGTATTATATATAAGTAAAAAATCCATCGGGGTGGCCTAAAGTCGGTATCAGACAGACAGCGAAGAGTGTCTATCCCCTTTTCCCTAGCGCTATACCAAGGATATTGTTTTGGCGTCTGAGGTGTAGCGCCACCCTACCACCAGCTCTTCACTTTACCGCACAGATCCTGTGCTCCTCATACGATGAGTTGTGGTTAGTAGTCGGACGCTCTACCAACTGAGCTAAACCGGCCCTTACATTTAACCACTATGCGTGTCTAAAAATAACCGGGAATCAACTCAATTATATCTACCCTCGAAGTACTAAGGATGAAACTTTGGTTGACTAATCAACAGATTCCACCCAATATTATAGACTGGCTAGAAAACTATAAAAGATCGAAAAGAAACTTGTCAGACATGAAATGTCCATCTTATTCAACACCGTATATATATATATATATATATATATATATATCATTCATGTTTTATTCCATTCATTCATTAATTTATACATTAATTTTTAACTATATATATATATATATATATAATATATATATATAATATAATATATATATTAAAAATTAATGTATAAATTTTTTACTATATATATATATATATATATATATAATATATATATATATAGAGAAATAAACAAAAACATGTGTTTTTGATATGGCTTTTTTAGCCGACAATTTTTGGGAGAATATGTGCTTAATTGAAGTCGTACTATTTTTAAAATTGATAATTAATGAATTAGGCGGCATACCTACTGAAATGTACCTACAGAGATTGATCTTTCTCGATTTGTTTAGCCTTACATTTGAATAGATATGCCCGCCTAATTCATTAATTATCAATTCATTAATTTTAAAAATTAGGTACGACTTCAATTAAGCACATATTCTCCCAAAAATTGTCGGCTAAAAACCATATCAAAACACATTGTTTGTTTGTTTACTTCTCATACTGTCGTGTAGCAAAGTCACCATAAGTGGAATATAACTGACTTCAAAACAAACGAAAAATCTAGGAAAAAAGCTGGTGTAATGGTTAGAGTCTCCGCCTGTCAGCTTGACAGTCAGGGTTCGAATCACATACAAAGCAGTCTTCCTGTCTATAGCTCTGCTGATGAGGCCTAATAGGCTCAAATGTACATACAGAGATTGATTTTTCTCGATTTGTTTAGCCTTACATTTGAATAGGTATGCACGCCTAATTCATTAATTATCAATTAATTAATTTTAAAAATTAGGTACGACTTCAATTAAGCACATATCCCCCCCCAAATATATATATATAGTTAAAAATTAATGTGTATATATATATATATATATATATATATATATATATAATGTTATTTGAAAGTAATAATGACGCGAAACAGACTGTTATAATGAATAGGAAATATAATATATTTATATATACTAGCAAATATATGCACCCTCCGGGTGCAAGTATTTAAGTTTGAATGTAATAAGATATTATATAAAATTAGAAAGGCTAATGAAACTAAATAAGAATGCAGATCAAAAGATTTGAAACATAGAACAACTGAAACTTACTCTTCCATCACTCTCGTCTTTCATTGCTATTTTTTCTAATGTAAGTATTTAGTTAAAAGAGGAAGTAAGAATAAACTTACAGTTATTTTTTCTTGTTAATGGATTTCATTTAAGATTTATTGAAGAGATTTTGCTTATATTCATTAAAATAAAACCAAACAGTTAGAAATCAATAACACTGAGCACATATTTATTAAATTCGATTTTTTAATATTAATAAGCAAATTAGCATTCCCGTTCACACTGTAAACCGCTATTTTGTTGTATATATAAATACAATTGCATGTTATTCATATGTAGATATGGTTAACAGTATTAATAATGTAAAACAATTTTATTAATTATTAAAAAGGTTAAAATAAAATCATGGAAAATGTGATGTCAGGGAATTGTGACTTGATTAGTAATATAGTTTCGGTTACAGACAGAAAAACACACAATCTCCATTATAATAAGATATATATATACTTATGTAGTAAACTAATTTTTTAGACGAAAAAAAAAAGCAAAAGATTGTTCATTAAACGCAATATGATTTTGAAACGTCTAATCTTACCTTGTCTCTAGACCTAACCTTGCCGTAACTTCAATCCGAAATGTTTCTGCATAGCTCATACCTACACAAAGGCTATTGGTTAAGACAATAAAATTTTTACTTAACAAAGTTTACTACTTATAACATATGGGCATATAATATGTACAAGTATTCTAAATACTAGCAGAATATTCAAATTTAACAAGAACGCATATAAAACGATTAGACTTATTTTAATTATATTTTAATTGGTTTCTATATAAAATCATTCATAGGATTGATTTTAATATGTTGGGGAATAAAACAATAATATTAGAGATCAATAACACCTAGTAATTATTTATTAAACTCGGTTTTATTAAAACCAGTATGCAAATTAACCACACCATATTTCATGATTATATTATAAACCTTTATTTCTTAGTGATATATAAGACACATTGCAGGATTTTAAGTTCTCATAGAAACATCGTTAATAAATAAATAAAAAAATATATTCTATGTATTAATGATTTTGACTATAAATTAGATATTCATTGATAAACTTACGCAATTCCTGAAATTACTGTGACATAAGCAGTGACGTAGTTTCGGTTACAGTCAAATAGAGACCGAATCTCCATTATATATAGACTAAAAAAGTTACGTAAAAGCTTCAATACCTGAATTAAAAGCTTCTGTTTAAGCATTAGCAACACTATGCATTGATTTTGATTGATTTATATTTTTTGCGCATAAACTAAAATACAAATATGGCTCTGACATAGACAGATTAGATAAATATATGGATAAAATATCCGAGAGAAATAAGATGTAAAAAACAATTAAATGGAGGGTTTATATTTTGATTATTACGTTTCACTCTGTACGATCTTCATCCAATAATAATTTGAAAAAAAAAAATGGTTTGAGTAAAATAATTTCCAATGTATTTTTGTAACAAAATGATTTGCAATATATTTTCATAATAAAATCATTTCCAATACATTGTTAGAGTAAAATAATTTCAAATATATTTTTTATAGTAAAATGATTTGCAATGTCCTTGCTTTTTCTCTAAGCGCTTTGCTAGTTTCCAAGTGGTCCAGCCATATAGTAGCACTGACACGGTCACGGTTTAGAAAAGTGTTCGGTCAATCTTATCAGTGAAGTACTGTTGATAAGCATTCATATTTTGAACCTGGGCACGTATTGATCTGAATATAGAGTTTCTGATCATGGCCACTTAAATGATCTGGGCAGGAGATTGTTCGTATGGTTTGATTTGATTTGTTTAATGGCATATCAACCCTATGGGTTATTTAATGCCAAAACTGTTAGAATCTATATATTAATACTCTTGTTCCTTAATGTTCCGACCGTCATCATCTTGCGACACACTCTGGGTAAAAATGAGACCGTTCAAATCGTCCAAGATGAAATAAAAAATATAAATCCTGATTATCTGGTGGTGCTTATCCGCCGAATTCTTATTTCTTATGTGTTACGTCACCTCAGCTAAAGAAGGGAACATTCCATTTTTATTATAAAGAAAGGACGGGAAGAAAAAGAACATGCTACACAATATATATATATATATATATATATATATATATATATATATATATATATAGAGAGAGAGAGAGAGAGAGAGAGAGAAAGCAGAGCAGCAGAGCAGTAACGCTAATTTGTTTCAATCGAACATTATGAAAAGATGAAAAGAAGGAAAGAAAGAAAAAAAAAGAGGGCGAAAGAGTTAAATCAAGATTACTATACTTTTTACATATTGAACTATTTTGCAATTGCTCTTAAGTAAACATATCAAACGTTGTAATAATTAAATTATCATACTGTGTTATATCCACAGGTCCTGCTAGTGTGATATAAAATTTTGTACTCAAGTTTCCTTTAGCGTATATTTTTGTAGATGTATTTCGTGGATGTGTTTTTATATCTGATTCATAATTTTTGGAATATCTTTAATTCTCTCAAGAAGAATAAAATGTCATCCATGTTAATATTCTCAAACAGATCCCTCATATCATTTGCGTTGAAATATTTTTTTATGGATGGATCGAAAACTCCACAGAAATGTTTGACAGTGTAGGGTGTTTGGCATGTCCCTCACCGTGGTTGATTCTCCTGCTTGTTCGTATGGAAAACTAACAACCCCCTCTTACACAAATGTCTAGTGTACTGTGAACTGCTTCATGTTAAGCATTCTCAACCCAAGCAAAAGGAAACCCTACAAAGACAACGTTAAGAATAATCAGAAATCAGTGAAACATTATATTGTAGATTGGGGAGAGCTAGCATTGAGAAGATCTGAATGAAGGAATACATTTATAACAGGGCGTGAATCCTTTGAGATGAGCCGTAAATGTTATGTAAGGTTGAAGCAACATTATACAAGAACAGGTTGTTTGGTTGCTTGGATTTTACGGCATGTCAACCCTTGTTGGGTTATTTTATGCCGAAGACATTTTGTTTCATTTATTCTTGATGGGTAATCAATTTTTTTTAACTCAAATTTTTAAACACATTTGTAATACTCATTTTAAAAAAATGTATTTAACTTATAGATGGGACCTTAACAAGTACTGCCACTCTGAGTCAGTGTGGACCTGGGAGTAATTGCAATAAAGGAGTATTCAACATTCAGTTTAACGTCATGCCCATAACACTAAGACCCGCAGCCACCGCCTTCTAGCTCATATATGATTAAAAGTGTTAGGGGTTGCCATAAGGCAATAGAGTTGGGACAATCATATAGGTACTAGAGCTTGATTTGACTAGTGAATTAATCGGATGGGGCCACTTCGATCGACCGTCTAGCCTTAGTAAGGACCAAAGCTGAGTGCTGCATGTCACGGACATTTCAGCCACCAGGATTCCGTCCTTAAGCATCACGGGTCGCCACGCACAGCCAACAGGTGGCCCCATATTCTCGAGCCCCAGATAATAGGGAGGCATTTATACAACAATCTAAACATCGTCACGTTATGAAACCTCTCTGCATACATCTTCATTTCAATTTTAAATAAAAAAAAACAAGTTCAGGTTCGATCTCTTCTGAACTAATCTCGTCCATTGGTTGGTTGGTTGAATTTACTACATGTCAACACTTGTTGGGTTATTTTCTATTTTCTACATACCGTCGGATTTATTCTCTATCTTACTGCTACAATCTTATGGGTCATCCTATAGGCTTTAAGCGATCTTGTCCAGTGGAAATCCTTGATAAAGTATCCTTTTGTTCTTCTTAGTATCGTAAGTTCCTCCTCAATGATTGCAAGTGGACTATGGCAAGTATCAGTGTTTAAGTAGTGAATCAGCCACACATTAAGGCTGTTCATTGGCCGTATGAATAAACCACGTGACCTCAGCTAATCTATAAATTCATGTTGGGAATTGGAGCACACCTTATATACCAAAAAGTTCCAACACTTACCCCCATATAAGTTAGGGTACCGAAGACATAAAATCAACGCCGCATCGCCGATGCGATTTTCAAACCAAGTAAATTATTTGTGTGCGTATTTTTCCTTATTAACTGTTGTGCGGTGCATCATGGGACGAGTGGTTAAGTTTAATTTTTTTTTAGATTCCTAAATTCCTAATTTTAAATTCCTAAATTCCTAATTTGAATTTAAAATCAAAATCAAACACCTTTGATTTGCACGTATGTCCACACTCGTCTGACTTCCTTTTCATCTACATACAGTTGTGAACAATTTTGTTTAACAATACTTATATTCAGAAAGAGAATCCGTAAACGATTTTCAGTTGAAAGTGATGTATGGGTGGGTCTTTTTTAAAATTTCTTGAATTGAATTATTCTTGAAAAGAAACAATCCCATTTAAAAAGAAAATATAGCATACGATTAAATTGAATGACTGGCAAATAATAAGAGTATTGTCTGTCTATGGTATGCATACATTTTACATCGTATTCTTCAGGAAGAGTACACCAAAATTACCAGACGAGAAGAACGAGTACACTGGAAGAAAAAAGTTTGAGAATTCATGGCGTAGTGAGTTCTATACTAAGTTTAAAAAATACAAACACACATAATTTTCTTGTTTTAAAAATCGCATCGTAGAGAAGCTGACAGCAATCGCCGTTGTCTTTAAGTTTTTATGTATTATGACTATCCTAACTGATATATATATATATATATATATATATATATATATATATATATATATATATAATATATATATATCAGGATTTAATGTGCAGGATTTAACATCTGAAAATTTGAAAAGACATACATATTTTGACATATGAAATTGATTAAAATAAGCACAATTAAAAACAAATTTTCAAAGTGTTAAAGGAGATAAATTTACGAATTTTTATAAAATACAGGAATTAAAAAAAAAAAAATTCAAAAATATAATCGAATACATAAGAAGTTTCCGCAATAATAACCGATGTAATTTGTGATCCATAAACATAACAACACAAAATCTCTTCAAAGAAACACCAGTAGCAAGCTGACGATGGTGAAATAACCTGAAACCTGGGTAGTTGCTTATGAAAAACTTTTATATTTAAAAAATTCAGCAAATATATATATATAATATATATATATATATATATATATATATAGAGAGAGAGAGAGAGAGAGAGAGAGAGAGGGGGGAGAGTGAGGGAAGAGAGAGAGAGAGAAAATTATCCAATCGACTCATAAGTTGGGGATGATTCTATTTGGGATCATCTATATCCTCCGTATATCCACAATGCATGTCCATGCAGATGCACACCTATAGATTTATACAAGGATTATTTCAAATCCCTAAGAGAGCTCAATGTAAAATAATTAATGAATTAATTATATACAGAGCAATATTTATACTTAAACAAGAAAGAAACACTCAACAAACCGTCATTTTGGCTATTATAAATTTATTTCGGCCGGCAATTCATCAATGAGCCCATTTTCTTAGATAATTTATCACAGAAAACATTGTAAACAAACCGATCAAAGTCACCTTATTAATCTGTGATGAATTTTTACTTTTCCTTATATCAACAAAAGCCCCGAAGAAGATCTACTAAACAGATTGAAACACTGCAGTGTTGGCTGAATAAATATCACTCATTTTATTTGAACCTGTGTTTTTCAAATTTTTCACTATATTACATACCGTCGGATTCACTTCCATTTTTCCACACACACACACACACACACACACACACACAACACACATATATATATATATATATATATATATATATATATATATATATATATATCGGGCCACTTACAGGTTCAAAATCCGACCATGAAGATAGTGATCTCGAGTAATAAAGCCCACACACTGTTCCATATATTCAGCTCAGCAAACTATATATCTGTTTTCTCTAATTTCTTTTCCCAACAAAAATACAATAAAATCAAAAGAAAAAAAATGTTATTCTTTTCTTGATTGTATTGTTTTTTGAATTAAAAAAATAAATAAATTCAATTCCTTAAATCTGAGCAGTTTCCATCGGCGCACCGTGATGCATGTCTACTTGAATTACTGTGATGTTGCAAGGAATCAGTACACAGCCATTTTAAATCGTGATAGTGAATGAGGTGTTTAGTGTGCAACGATTCTTTATCTTTTTAGTTACTGAACAGATAAAGCTTCTCATCTACTTCATTGTTGGGATGATTGAAAGACCAAATAAGAAACTTTGACAGGCAAGTGCCAATTGCCATACAGCAAGTGTTAATTATCAGAAATAATGTTTGATCGATATATATATATATATATATACGATCAAACTCTCTCTATATATATACACCCAGACTTTCTCCCCGCCCCCCCTCTCTCTCTCTCTCTCTATATATATATATATATATATATATATATGAAGAGAAAATGAAAAACGAAAAAAATGAAAAAACACAGGTTTAAATGGGTTAAGTGGTGAGTTTATTGGCCGACGCTGCAGTGTTTCGATCTATTAAATAGATCATCTTCAGGGCATAAGATAAGAAATTATATATCACAGAATGATGAGAAAAAGTGAGTGGTAATCCTTCTTATTCAGTCTGTTTAAAAATTTCTGAAGTTTGAAAAAAGGAGACGGTTTTGAAATATGACACACACACACACAACCTTGAGTTTTCACTTCCGCTGTCGTTTATCGCTACAGAAAAAAATTTATACACACACACACACTACCACATACCTAAAAAATGCACAATGTTTCCTTCAATACACACACTAACAGCGCTACATACTCACACCTTAAAATAGAATATTTGATGTCATATTTCAAAACCGTCTCCTTTTTTCAAACTTCAGAAATTTTTAAACAGACTGAATAAGAAGGATTACCACTCACTTTTTCTCATCATTCTGTGATATATAATTTCTTATCTTATGCCAATAAACTCACCACTTAACCCATTTAAACCTGTGTTTTTTCATTTTTCTTGATATATATATATATATATATATATATATCGATCAAACCTCTCTCTATATATATATATACACGCTCTCTCTCTCTCTCTCTCTCTCTCTCTCTCTATATATATATATATATATATCGATCAAACCTCTCTATATATATATATACACGCTCTCTCTCTCTCTCTCTCTCTCTCTCTCTATATATATATATATATATATATATATATATATATATATATATAATACTCGTGTTCCTAAAAAATACGATCGTTATCATCTTGTAACACCCTCTGGTTA
Source organism: Doryteuthis pealeii (assembly GCA_023376005.1). Classification (NCBI taxonomy): domain Eukaryota; kingdom Metazoa; phylum Mollusca; class Cephalopoda; order Myopsida; family Loliginidae; genus Doryteuthis; species Doryteuthis pealeii. The sequence goes on from CM042146.1 coordinate 108,388,231, forward strand.
AAAATGTCCAAGATGAATGCAAAAATGAAAATCCTGGTTATCTGGTGTTGCTTTTATTCAGCCGAGGTGACGACACTCAAGAAATAAGTACTAGGCGGATAAGCAACACCAGATAATCAGGGTTTACATTTTTGCATTTCATCTTGGACAATTTGATGGTCTAACTTTAAACCAGAGAATGTTACAAGATGATAATAGTCGTACAATTAAGGAACACGAATATTAACATATTGAATATCATATTTCTTTTCTTTTTTTAAAAATTTCTATTTGTTCTCGTAGTTATTTACTAAGCTTAGCTTAGTTGTGACAAAGACACACTAACAATGGTCTGCTTATCTTGCTTTCTAACCTTTACACCATGTGAAGTGCTCTTACTTAAGACCTTTAGGTCATTTGTCAGAGGAGAGCGAAAAATATTTTTTTTTCTACAGAGTTTATAAAATTCTTAGAGGATTTAAATGCCACAAAACAATGCGATGAAAAATGAGCCAGTATATTCGCGCGTTAAATGAAGATTGTATTTGAGTAGCACAAAAGTCAACATAAATAAATAAATAACTTTTCAAATTTGTATTATTTGTATTATTCGGACTATTGTCCTCATCTTCATTGTTATCTGTACAACGTTTCGGCCGATGTGCCCTCCGGCCTTCTTCGGGTATTTCTTGTCGAACTCGGGAACTTTCTCGGACTCGGGAACCTTCTTTTCGGTCTCGGAATCTTTCTATTCGAACTCGGGAACCTTCTTTTCAAATTTGTTTTATTTGAGGGATATTGTTTTCAAAAATGGCTTTAAAATAATTTCCATTGTAGAAATAAATATCATTAACAGAAAAATTTCAATTTCTGAAATTGCGACTTTTGCGCTAGCACCCCCTGCCCACATGTATTAGAGCCGTAGGGAACGGATTCGTCAACCCCAGTTCAAATCCTGGACGAGGCTGTTTGCATTAGCGCTAATACCCCCAGGAAAGTTATGAACCCAACTATTAGCGTTATCGCTTCCGCGTTCACTCCCATCTCTCTCTATATTTCCCTTCTTTCTTTCTTTTACTTTCTCTCTTATCATATTTTTCTGTGTAGGATGTCCTTTTTTCTTCCGTTTCTTTTTTTTATAATAAAAACGGAATGGTCTATTATGAGGTGACGGCACTCATAAGAAATAAGAAATCAGCGGATAAGCAATACCAGATAATCAGGATTTACATTTTTGCTTTTCATCTTGAACAATTTGGACGGTCTCATTTTTACTCAGAGTGTCTTGCAAGATGATAAGATGTAATTGTACATTAAAGAACACAAGTATTGATTGGTCAATTTGTAATTACTTTTCGTGCTCATTTCATGTTACTTCGGATAGATGCTATTCCGGATAGAACATAGATACTACTATGGGCTGAAAATTTCTAAACCACAGATTCATCGATTAAAAGAATCTATCCCTTTATTTAAACAACAGAGAAATAATTTTAGAATATCGATTACCTTAGTCTTTTTGTCAACCATTAAAAACATGGCCGGTCCAAGCCATGATTGTTGGTTGGATTTTACGGCATGTCAACCCTTGTTGAGTTATTTTATGCCGAAGACGTTTTGTTTTATTCATTCTTGATGGTATTCAATTTTATTTTTCAAATTCATTTTTTTAAAACACATTTTTAAAACTTTTTTCTATTCAACCTATAGATGGGACCCCTACAGGTACAATCACTCTGAATCAGAGTGAACCGGGGAGTAATGGTGATAAAGAGGTTCTCCACATTCCCAGAGCTTCAAAACTGAAACTTCACCACTAGATGCAGTTTAACGTCATACCCAGGACACTAAGAGCCTCAGTCACTACCTTCGAGCACATATATGATAAAAAGGGTTAGGGGTTAGCCATAAGGGTAATAGGATCGGGACAATCATATAGGTGCTAGGGCTTGTCGTGACCAGTCGATTGATCGGAGAGGGCTATGTAAGGGCCAAAGTGAATGTCATGGATTGCTCAGCCACCAGGATTCCATTATTAAGCATCACAGGTAACCACTCACGACCAACAAGTGGCTCCATTGGAGGGATTATACTCCACTACAGGGTACAGTCGGAATATTCTACTGCCCCAACCGACAGGACGGGCCATGATCGTAACTGATCGCATCTAAAGAAAATGATGAGTCATTAGTTAGATAGAGCTACCATTGCTACTTGCCAATGTTAATTTGCACCACACTTGTGACAGTTTAAAGGGTATTTGCCTCTCATCCCACTTAGAAGAAAATTAACTTTGTATAAAAATTGTTCGGGGTATACTTATCTATTGGTGAAAATCTATCTATCTATCTATCTATCTATCTATCTATCTATCTATCTATCTATCTATCTATCATAGCCTGACCATATCTATCTATCTATCTATCTATCTATCTATCTTAGCCTGTTCATTTTTCTCTCTCTCTTTCTTTCTCTCTCTCAATCTATTTCAACCCTGTTCATATCTATCTATCTATTTATCTATCTATCTGTCTATCTATCTATCTTCTTACCCTGTTCATATCTATCTATCTTAGCCTGTTCATATCTATCTATCCATTTCAGTCTGTTCATTTCTCTCTCCCTATTTCTCTCTCTCTCTATTTCAACCTGTTCATATATCTATCTATCTATCTATCTATCTATCTAAATGCGGACAATGGAATCACATCCTTTCCAAGATGCTAAAATTGTGATTGATTTTTTTTCAAGGATTTATACACTCTATATAAATCTTCTAGTATTTTTATCCTGCAAATTCTAAAAATATTCAGCCCAAAACTGAATATTTTTTTCATACAAAAAAACTACGTTTATTTTCGGTGTCTATTCTCTACTAATATTCACAACATTTTGTTTAATCGTCTCTTTATATGTTAATAAGCGATTGTGAGGGAGACATATCTGTATATAATTTTCTCATCATCCGTTAGAAATGGCCGGGCAATTTGATGCGTATGTTGGTGTTTCTTTTGATTTACGCGTTTTCATGTGTGTGTGTGTGTGTGTCTGGGGGTGCGTGTATATATGTATGTGTGTGTTGTGTATGTGTGTGTGTGTGTGTGTGTGTGTGTGTGTGTCCCTGAGCAACTTGAAGACCAATGTAAACAAGATAATGT
>CM042146.1:108393867-108403867 GCA_023376005.1 Doryteuthis pealeii
GCTTCAAACAAAATAAACAAAACATGTTTGTGTGCATAAGGCTTCACACGAACCTCCGGGTGAAAAAAAAAATTTACAGACAATTAAAAAAGTCCCTTTTGATTTTTTTTTTCAATCAATCACAATCCCCCCCCAAGTTTTTCAAAGCTTCGAATTTCGATCCTAAACATAATTATAAAATCGGTCGATTAAAAGTCACGAAGGCAGTCGACCCCAACACGTACACAGCGTCACTTTTTCGGACAAGATAAAAAAAAACAGCTGAACCTACCGACCCACGTCACATCACCACCCCACACACAGCCAAGTCACCCGGCCAAGAAACAGATTTTCACCCACTCACCTCCTCACACTTCCCGAGTGAAAAAGGACTATATTCTTTATACATTTTCCAACTTTTGTTTAATTTAGATAAACGAAATTAATCTAATTCTCTTGTCCGTTTCCTTTCGCTACAATACGCTTTCTTGTTATATATCAATCAGGACTGGAGCCTCATCATCATATGCTGTTTAGTTGCTGAAACAGCAGGCCCGTCTATGCATAAAATAGATCTTTTGGAGAATCATTCGTATTCAATAGGTTGGTTGGTTGGTTGGATTTTACGGTATGTCAACCCATTGGGTCATTTTATGCCGAAGACATTTTGTTTTATTCATTCTTGATGGTACTCAATATTTCCTAAATTCAATTTTTTCTTTAAACACATTTTTAAAACTCATTTTGTTCTATTTAAATCATAATAGGACGCTAGCAGGCTCTGTCACTGAGGATCAGAGTGGACCTGGGAGTAATGGCGATGAAAGGGAACTCCATACTCCATGATCTCCAGAACTTCACTATCAGATAGAGTTTAACGTCATACCCAGGACAATAATACTCTCAGCCACACCCTTCAAACATATATAATAAAAAGGGCTGGGTCTTGCCATAAGGGTGACACCAATCCTTTTTATTATATATGCGCTAGAAGGCAGTGGCTGAGGGTCTTGGTGTCCTGGGTATGATGTTAAAATCTATCTGATGGTGAAGTTCCAATTCACCATCAGATAAATCAGGGAATGTGGAGTATCCCTTTATCACCATTACTCCCAGGCCCACTATAACCCGAAGTGGTAGTACCTGTTAGGGTCCCATCGATGGGTTAAATAGAAATAAATGAGTTTAAAAATGTGTTTAAAATATTGAATTAAAGAATGAATATAACAAAAACGTCTGTGGTATAAGATAACCCAAACAAGGGTTGACATGCCGTAAAACCCAACCAACATATGTTGCGATTTTCGAACGATGTGAATTATATGAAGTGAGTTTGATTAAGAACAATTTAAATGCCAAAACAGTTTCAGACAATAAACAATTCTCGTTTAAAATATTAGAATCTTGTATTTCGTGTTTCGTTTTTTTTTCTCTCTCCTCGTTATTGCCTGTATCTTTTCCTCTTTATTCGTTTAGCTGCCTTCAACTGCTAAGTGCATTAAAATAACAAATTAAATTATTCATAAGCGACAATACTTTTTCTCCACGACATTTGTATTCATTAAACGAGTATTATTACGATTATTGGGTTATTACACGATCATAACGAGGCTCTGAGGATTTGCTCATGTAGTTTTCTTGTTTATTGAGGTCTTGATCCCGTGTGGCACAAAAAAGATCAACTTTTTTTTTTAATAGAATTTATTCATTTTATTTTATTTATCTTTTATTTTTTTATTACCTGCTTTGATGCAGGTTATAAAAAATAAATAAAAAATACACCCATTCTAAGTCTACACACTCGAGCAGTATATGTTTCACTGTAAATCTCGCTTGGCATATTGAGGATTTTGAGATCCCCCCCCCAAAAAAAAAAATCACCAAAAATAAGACCATCCAGGATTTTACATTTCCTAAAAGAAGGCTAATCGTAACCCAAAGTAGCCTAACCCTAACCTAACCCTAACCCTAACACTAACCCTAACCTCATTATTGAGGTTTTGATCACTGGGGCACAAAAGATCAGTTTTTTTAATCAAATTTATTTGTTTTATTCAATTTATCTTTTATATATATATTTTTTTACATGCATCAAATCCTGGACGCGGCTGTTTGCATTTCACATAGTGCTAATACCTTCGGGAAAGGTACGAGGTACAAATGTAGAATAATGCGCAAGAGAATAGCATTAGAATAGCATTTTACGTATAAATAGCATTAGATTACAGAAAATCCCGAAGTAGCCTAACCCTAACACTAACCCTAACCTCTTTATTGAGGTCTTGATCCCGAGGGACACAAAAAGATCAACTTAAAAAAAATCTAATTTATTTATTTCTGAATGTGGAGTACTCCTTCATAACCATTGCTTTCAAGTTCACTCTGACATTTTACGGTATGCCAACTCTGAAGAGTTGGCATACCGTAAAATCCAAACCAACCGACTAACCAAACAATCTATTGTAGTTATATATCTTTCTTGTGCGTGGAATCGCGTGGTGTAATTGTTAAAGTCATGGGAAATGGACTTGTCACCACGAGTTCAAATCCTGGATGTGGTAACTGCATTTCGCTTATCGCTAATACCCTTGGGAAAGGTATGAATCCTAATCTCCCTCCAACTATGGATAAATAGGAGATCAGACTTGGCTCTTTAAAATTGGTTAGGCAACCGGTCTAGGAGAAGGAAAACTCTGAATTCAAACCTGTTGAACTCCGTTTAAGAAATCGACCTTGTGTCACATCTTGCTCGTGTGGAGGGGTTGGTATATATATATATATATATATATATATATATATATATATATATATATTTCTTAATAGATGAACAGATTAAAAATATTTTCAACTAAATTTCGACTTTGCCTTGTTGAGCTTTTAGCAATCAAAATGATTTTGAAAGATCAAATAATGAATTCCACGACATTTAATGGTTTCTCCAAGCTGACCCCCCCCAAAAAAAAAAACAACAACATTTCTCATACAATGGTCAAAATGTCCAAAAGTTGCTGATTTTGCACAAGCGAATTATCCGTCCATCACGATTGTTGGTTGGCTGGTTGGGTTTTCCGGCATGTCAACCCAATGGGTTATTTTACGCCGAAGACATTTTTGTTTTATTCATCCATGTGTACTCGATTTTTTAAATACATTTTTGTTAACTCATTTTCTTCTATTTAACCCATAGATGGGACCCTAACAGATACTACCACTCCGGGTTTGAGTAGACCTGGAAGTAATGGTGATGAAGGGTACTCCACATTCCCAGAGCTGATAGCCCCATTGGGTGGATTTTACCCCTCTGTAGAGGTGCAGTCGGCATATTATACAGCCCAAGCCGACAGACCAGTGAGCTTCTGGCAACCAGAATGATTTTGAAAGGTCAAATCATTGAATACGACCACATTCAATGGCCTCTCTAAGCTGGAATGACTTTTCTTATACAATGGTCAAAATGTCCAAAAGCTGCTGATTTTGCACACGCGAATTATCCGTCTATCCCCGACTATCGCTTAACAGCCGAATCATACTGCACATATAGCAATATCGATGTTTTCAAGGTTTCACCATTCCCGTTGTCCAGATGATGAATGCGTATTGGTCTCAACCGCCGTCTGCAACATGAGGCAGTTGGTCATCGGAAAGAAATGGAGAGACGTTAAGAAATGACTGATTAATCACGGCATTTTTCCTTAGCCGATCGGATCATCTCTCATTCAGAGAGTTGAATGCAAGATTGGAGTAATTTTCTAGCAACAATACAAATAGTTGTTATCGCAGACAGGTAGACGGTCGACCGAGAATGAATTTCATTTGGAATTTTTCCTTTGCTATTTTTAAGACTCGAATCTGCGACCAGACAATTTGCTATGAGACTGAATAAACAAAGACACGACTTAGAGATTATATATATATATATATATATATATATATATATATATATATAATAAAGTGCAGTCGACGGGGTGGCCTAAAGACGGTATTAGCCACACAGCAATAGACCAAGGAAATTGTTTTTGTATCTGAGATAGAGCGCCACACCTACCATCAGGTAGCTCTCACTCTTTATCTCTCTCTCTCCTCTCTCTCTCTCTCTCTCTCTCTCTATATATATATATATATATATATATATATATATAATATATATATATACACTTCCAAGACGGAAGGAAAACTCAACAAACCGTCATTTGGCTATTATAAATTCATTTCGGCCGGTAACTCTATAAATGAGTCCAGTTTTGTCAGGTAGCCATTACAAAATCTTACCAAATATTATACTATCAAAATGGATATTGTTAGGTATTGTTTATCATCAAACTCTACGGCCTGTAATCAAATTACATAAATATGTAAGGGGTAAAGACTATAGAATTTGGTTATAAATAATGCCTAATAATATCCATTTTGATTGTATAACGTTCCAGAAGAAATGATAAAATCTTCGTATTTTTTGAAAAATATTAGATATTCTAGGGTTATACTTATTATTTTAAAAGGGAATTACCTTTTTTGGTATAAGCCAATAAAAAGATAAGAGTGTTAGATTTGCCTCAAAACAGCCCATGTTATTAGTGCGTTTAAAATCCTGCAATGTGTCTAAGAAATAAAGGTTTACATGGTATATGGTGTGGTTAATTTGGATACTGGTTTTAACAAAACCGGGTTTAGTAAAAAATTACTTGATGTTAGTGATCTCTAATATTATTGTTTATTATTCAACGTATCCTTTGATTGATTTTATATGGAAGCCAATTAAAATATAATTAAAATACGTGTAATATTTATATATTCGTTCTTATTTAGTTTCGTTAGTCTTTCTAATTCAATATATTTCACAACATCAAAACTTAAATACTTACACCCGGAGGGTGCATATTCTTGCTAGTCCTTATAAGGAAAATTCCTAGCAATGACATCATCATCATCATCGACTTGCGTTAATTTTAGAACGATTTCCTCTTCCTGGTTGATAACCTACACTGAAGGCCATGACAAGCATTTTAGTTGGTTAGTTTGTTCTCAGTCGAGGACAAAAGAAATTTTTTTCTTACGAGTAAGTCATGCATTAATTTATTCAGTGTCAAAGTTTACACGATAAACAAAAAACAAAACCAAAAAAAAAAAAATGAAAATAAAATAAAATAAATAAAATAAATAAATAAAAAGGTGTCTTTTCTAAAAAAAAGAAAAAAAAGGGCGTCATAATCTGTTTGGTGGCTAAAGCGGTTGCGTCTTTTACAAATTCATCAGTAAGTAAATTTCTCCGAATGTTTGAGATGAGGCTTGATGATTAGTATTAACTGCGTTATTCGGACCATTGTCCTCGTCTTCATTGTTATCTGTACAACGTTTCAGTCGGCCTTCAAGTATTTCTTGTCGGACTCGGGAACCTTCTTTTCGGACCCGGGAACCTTCCAGAGTTCGAAAAGAATTTTTCCCGAGTCCGAAAAGAAGGTTCCCGAGTCCAACAAGAAATACCTGAATAAGACCGGAGGGCAAATCGGCCAAAACGTTGTACAGATAACAAGGAAGATGAGGACAATAGTCCGAATAACGCAGATAATACTAAGTAAGTAAAATCTGTGGAAAGGCCTATTATCAGTATCAACCAAGGCGAGGGAGACTATCTTCTTTTTCCCTAGTGCTAGACCAGGGAAATTTTTTGCTGATGTGGAGCGCCACACCTACCGTCAGCTTCCAGGTGCTTTATATATATATATATTATATATATATATAAATTTAAAACATCTAACCCCTCGTCACAAATAACACAAACTCACCTAAAATCTCCCTAAATCAAACAAATGTAGCTTATAAATTTCTAGCCCATTTCGTGAGTGCCTCTTCGAAAACAAATCAAATATTAATACCTATATTGGTCACACTACCAAAACACTCTCCCATCGTCTTACATGCCACCTTTCTGATACTAGCGCCATAAAACAACATCTAATCACAAAACATACAGACAAAGTCACAGACATAGAGACAAACTCACATTCTCTGACAAAAGAAAATTTCTCACCGAAAATACCAAAATCCTTAATAAAAATAGCAATAAAAAACGCCAACAAATTCTTGAGGCATTTTGTAAGAAACAAAAAAAAACAACTAACCTAAAATTAATAAAATAGCATTTAATTTTGCCAATAACATACAACATATTTTCAATAACTAACGCACTAATCTTAGCAACACCCCAAAATAAAAATAGACTATCTTGATTTGAATGAACAATAGATAAATAAATGAATAAATTCAAATGAGAAAAAACTCTAACACACTACAACCTACAATCCCCCCGATTATGACCGGCAACATGGTCGAAAGTATGGGACAGTTTCTTTACCATCTGGATCCCAATTTACAAAAAAACACTAGAAGATTAGAAAGAATAAATATAAAGATCATAAAAAATATTCCGTGGTTTTCAACAATACCTATATATATATATATATATATATATATATATATATATAATAATATGTGTGTGTGTGTGTGTGTGTGTGTGTGTGTGTGTGTGTGTGTATGTGTGTTTAAATACGATGTCGGTGTAGAAAGTAGCGTGACTGATGTTTTATTTTCAGGTTTAATGTGTCAGGAAAATATCGAGCAGTGTTATGCGATCAAATTATTTGCTGAACTTTCAAGAAATAAACATATCTCAATTTAACAAGTTATTGAGGGGGGAAGTTGCCGTTGCCTTGAGACTAACGTGCTGGACTGCAGAAGATACAGTCAGCATATTCGAGCCCCTTCCCCACCAACACACACAGAATGGGTAATAGATCGTGACGAACCAACTAAAAAAAGTGTCAGATGAAGATTTCCAGGATTGTTTCAAGGAGTGGGAACTAAGTCTTCGTAGGTGTGCGATTCTCAAGGGAACTATTTTGAAGGAGACAAAGTTGATACTGTAATTAGGTTGATAATAAAAAAAATATTTATATAATCATTTGTTCCATTTTTTAATATATATACAAGGTGTGTCAAAAAAAAAAGGTATCGAGATTTTTTGTATTTTTTGACACACCTTGTATTGTGAAAAAATAACGTTCTATTCATTTCTATCTTGCTAAATACAGATCTAAACTTGGTACTTTTTTGACAAACCTTATATATATATATATATATATATATATATATATATATATATATACAAAGTGTTGTTATGAGTCCAACGGGAGAAAATTAATTATTTTATAAAAAGATCCGAAAAATGAATTATGTTTTTAGATGTTTTTTAAAATTTTTATTTTACTTCAGTAACACGTGTTTCGGATCTTCTAGTATCTTCTTCAGGCTTCGATTAATCACATTCTGTGCCCGTATATAATATATATATATTTATTTATATACAGACACAGACATAGATATATTTACATACGGACACATAATTTGGTTAATCGAAGTTTGAAAAGATGCTAGAAGATACGAAACACGTGTAGCTGAAGTAAAAAAAAATCGCTCAATAAACATAATTCACACACACACACACACACACACACACATATATATATATATATATATATATATATATATGAAGGAAGGGTGGATGGGTTTAGGATCCGACGATATGCCGACGATATGCATTTCGCCTCTAACATAACTTACACATGAACATTTTAATATATGCCCACACCAATTGACCCATCAACCACTGTCACCGCCCCCGCACTTCAAACAAATATCCCCTACCCCTCCACACAACTGACCCAGCGACCCCATCCTACCCAAAATTCCCCGCTCCTCCTTATCTCACATCACTACACACTCACCCCCTCGACCTCCCCAGCACCACCGCCGCCACCTCTACTTAAACGTATGCTTTGCTTTAATAAAGTTACAATGACTGAAGACGTCTGTGAACACGGACGAAACTGTTTCACCCTGTGACTTGTTTTGAGTTGTTCATTTCTTTACCACTTTCCTTCTATCTACAGCATATATATATATATATATATATATATATATAATATATATATATCGAAAGAAACTTATTCATGCTTCTTTGCTATACATGCTTTGTTTTGATTAATTTTGACTGTTCAGACTGTTGTCCTCATCCTTATTGTGGTATGTTTAAATACAACGTTTCACCAGCTGTATCTTCGGGCCTTTCTTATGTGTTCCCTGTGTATCCGAGCCTGCTCCAGGACGCTTCGGCCTCTGGAGTGGCTAGGTAATAAAATTAACAGCGTCGATCCCAGGGGACTATCTCCCGGGTAATACCTGCCCCCTTGATTTAAAGGGGCAGGGCTGGGTTTATTGTCCAGCTCCTGAGGCGCCCCCTCGAGGGGGAATGCCGACGGGATCGACGCATTTTTTGTGCCAACCACCCATGATCTTCGGCTTGTGGGTGGTCCCACGTTAATAGAGCCTTATGCCTAACCCGTATAAGTGGGGTACGAGGTAAATATCCTGTGTATCCGATATACGGGTAATATCTTCATATAATCGGGAGCCTTTACGGGACTTCTACCCCAATGTATTAAATAAAGAGTTCAATCCCGACAAGGAACACCTATATATGCTAATCGCGCCTCTGAGACGAAACAATAGAAACGATCCCGTTTTGAATCTAGATGTAACGAAATTGGTTTTCAACAAGAAATACTTGTTCATTTGCATATCCTTTCACACCAGTCCATGCGGATGATCACAGGATTGTGTGCACCCCATCAAAAACATCGACAAGACAAAAGAATAATTTAGAAACGAAGAGATGAGAGTTGAACTTTTCTGAGTCACATAACACAGGTATTTCCGTCCTTGCTAATTTGTTGTTAAGTCGAAAGACACGAATGTTCGATCCCGGAACAAAGAAGTTAAAACGGTCGAATAACAACCGTTGGAATGTCCGGAGTGACAAAGCAAATAGAGGAAGCATCAATATTTCCCATAATTAAGTTTCTTTTTTTTTTTTTTTTTTTTTGAGGCGGGAGAGGAAGTCAGTTTTATTTATATTTTGTTTGTGATTCACATGATAGGTTCATTGTCTTGATTCTGTCGTCCACTTTAGGGGAGTGTTACTCTTGTTTATTTCCCATCAAGCTTTGTGTCTATTTCCCATTTTGTTTGAAGATCTAGAAATTCTCAAACCTTCACCGTATTTGATAGGAATAAGAGGGGTTGTGTGTACGCACGCACGCGCGTGTGTGTGTTTTTTTCTGTTTGTGTTGGCTCAAGTGATGTCTATTACTAATAGGGGTCAAATGAAAGGGAATGAAATTGCTCTCTTTGTAAGTTAGTTAAGCTCAGGCAACTGTGTGAATACACACACACGTATATATATATATATATATATATATATATATATATAATATATATATATATGAAAAAAAAACACTCCGAAGATTCGGGCTACTGCGAGAAACTTAAGTAGGTAGATTTTAAACCATTCGATTTTAATCGTATATATATATATATATATATATATATATATATATATATATATATATATAGAGAGAGAGAGAGAGAGAGAGAGAGAGAGAGAGGGTATGCGAACAGAGAAGAAAGAAAAATAAATGAAAAAGAGAAAGAGTGGAAAGAAACATAAAGTCGGACAAATAAAGAGAAGGAAATATATATATATAAAGAGAGAGAGAGAGAGAGAGAGAGAGAGAGAGAGAGAGAGAGAGAGAGAGAGAGAGAGAAATTGAAAAAACCGAAGGAAACAGTTAAAGTAGCTGGTATATATATATATATATATATATATATTCATAAAAATATAAGAGAGAGAGAGAGAGAGAGAGAGAGAGAGAGAGAGAGAGAGAGAGAGAGAGAGAGAGAGAGAGAGAGTTGTGTGTAACAGGTGGTTGCAGTCATTGTGAATAGATTTATTTGTGATGTTTACAAAAATCAAACCATTTCACTCCCCCCTTTTTTTCGGAGACATTTTCATTTCGATTTTTAACTGCATTCCAACACTCCCTGATATCTTTAAGCTTTTTTTTTGTTTACTTAATGCACACACACACACTGAAGTACATGTTTTCATTTTCCTATCTTTAAGGAC
>CM042146.1:108408867-108463867 GCA_023376005.1 Doryteuthis pealeii
TCAGCCCAGCACCTATACCATGTCAGCTGTAGAGGTGCGTAGTGTAATAGTTACCGTCGTATGAAATGGACACAGCTAGATGAGTTCAGATCATGAACGATGCTGTTTGCATTTCCCATAGTGATAATACCATCGGGAAAGGTATGCACCCAACTATTCTCCCTCCAAATTCTACGGGTAAATAGTAGCACAGACTGGGCTCTTTAACCTTGGTTAGGCAACCGGTCTAGGAGAAAAAAATCTCTAAATTCAAACCTGTTAAACTCCACTTAAGAAATTAACCCTGTGTCACATCCTATTTGTGTGGAGGGGTTGGGTAAATATCTATGTATACTATGTGAACTGGTGGCTACTTCAGTAGAATATAAATACATAAACATTTCTGTTCGACCCCCCAACCTTTCCCCCGAGATACGTTCATGCTAACAAACCTCACTAACCCAGCTCTGTCCTGGTAGCACAGCGTTCGAGCTGGATTATATTAAGATTAGATTAGATTACAATGGATTGGGATTATCTAAGATTAGATTTGAAGAGCCGGTTCAGAATTGATTTCCCCTATATTTGTAAACAAAATAGGTATGGTCACAATGCTGATAATACAACGAATTACCGGCTTTTAGATTTCAGTAACATAGAAACGAAAACAATCTCCGGTATTATAGTCGCCCCGGTTGCTTGCTTACTGTATTCAGTATCGTAGCCGGTAAGCTGAAAACTGAAAATTTAGATTACTTTGTGGAGTCTTTTAAGTTTATATCTCAGCTTTTAGTCGTTGTCCGCCCTATCGGCTGAGGCATTAGAATACACCAACTGCACCTCTGCAGAGGGGTAAGACTCCCCCAATGGGACCACCTGTTGGTCGTGGATGGCGATCCGTGATGCTTAAGGATAGAACCCAGGTGGATGAGCAGCCCATGACTTGCAAAATTATATTATACACCATAAACCCAATATTTCGGACTGAGCCCTATTTTACTATAGCATCCTGAATATGATGTAAGTATGGAGTCCCCCTTCATCGTCATCAATCTCAGGTCCATTCGGACCCGGAGTGGCAGTACTTGTTAGGGTACTATGATTTCAATTGATAAAAAATGAGTTATAATGTGTTTAAAAATTGAATGCTCAACAAGAATGAATAAACAAAACGTTTTTTGCATAAAATAACCCAGCAAGAGTTGACATGCCATAAAAACAACCTATTTCACTATACAATGTAAGCCCGATATTTTGTGCTGAACACTATTTTACTATACTATCACTTTTGAGATATAGAAGGTGCAAAAAGAAAAGACTGTATAGTGTTGTGAAAATCACGAGAAATACACAAAATCTTGAATACAATTCTAGGATTATATAGGAATTAGAAAAGCAGAGTTTTCCAAAAAAAAAAAAAAAGAAAAAAATTATTTTTGTGTTCACATCGACGTTTAAACGTTTCAGTTTATCTTAAACCGTGTTCATTTTACTCCCAATTCTAGGATTCAATATTATCAAAGTAAGAGAAAATATGGCATTTTAAATGAATGTTTCATGTGATATATCGGTTTGTTTTGTTTTGTTTGTTTGTTTTATTGCATATCAACCCTTTTCGGGTCATTTAATGCCGAAACAGATCACTTTGATAAAAGTTTCTATGTTTCAAGTTCTTATTATCTTCAAATTGGTACAAATATTTTTTTATTAGTTTTACTAGCAAAATAAAAAAACACCCTCCGGGCGATGTAAAAATAGATTTTTGAAACATATTGCCTGAGGGGTGGGAGTAAAAAATTCAATATCAGCGAGTTTGTACCCTAAGTAAGTAAAATCATCAAATTCATTAAAGGATTAAAAAATAAAACAATTTGAAATGTAAACTTTAAATATGTATTAAAATAAAACAAACTATATATAGATATATAATACCAATAATGTATTTATTAAAACTTGTTTTAAAAAACAATGAGGACTGTCTAATGTTGCATGTTCAAATTTTGCGTGTATTTATTCTATGTTATGACGACTTTGGGTAATGTGACGTAAGCAGTGACGTAATTTTTGTTACAAACAAAAACCGGAAGCGAATCTCCATTATTAATAGATTTAATTCGGTTTGTTTAATCCTATAACAACTCTGTGGGTTATTTAATGCCAAAAAACTGTTAGAGTGTGAAATAATAAAAGTTGGTACTCAATCTTTCTTTACTGGTGTATTTTTGTAGATAGTTTCGTGGATGTATATCTGATTCATATTTTTATTTCTCTCAAGAAGAATAAAATGTCATACATGTTAATATTCTCAAACAGATCCATCATATTATTTGTGTTGAAATATTTCTTTCTGATTGGAGCGAAATGAGTAAATGTTTGACAGTGTAGCGTGTTTCGTATGTCCCACACCGTGGTTGATCCACCTACTTGAGCATAAAAGATTTATGTGATATATCAAGAAATATGCAGAGTGGAGAATTTTTTTGCTGTAATTTAGCGTAGGTAGAGTAATGAGTCTATTTTTATTTCTTAATCACTGTTCCCGACTCCTACATTCCAAATTATACGACAATAACCGCCACACTAAGTATATTTTGTTCAACGGTTAGTTATTTTTATTTGTCAAACATGGAGAAATGAGAATTTTGATAAACACACACACACACACACACACACACACATATATATATATATATATATATATATAATATATTATATATATATATACACATATATATATATATATATATATATATATATATATATATATATATATGTGTATATGTGTGTGTGTGTGAGGAAAAATTGGAAATGAATCCGACAGTATGTAATATTATGTAAAAATTGAAAATAACACAAGTTCATAAAACAAGTTATGTTTATTTCGCCTACGCTGCAGTGTTTCGATCTGTTTCAATAGATCTTCATCAGGGGTTTTGTTAGTTTGAGGGGAAAAATAGGGTCTCGAAGATTTCTTATTTTCTGTGATACTTTTATTTTTTCCCGCAAACTAACGAAAGCCCTGATGAAGATCTATTGAAACAGATCGAAACATTGCAGCGTAGGCGAAATAATCATTACTCGTTTATAAACTTGTGTTTTTCAATTTTTTCATAATATTATATATATATATATATATATATATAATATATATATATATATATATATATATATATATATAAATGAGTATTGTTTGTTTTGGTGTGTACTAAGATTAAAAAATAAGATAAAAATTTAAAAAAAAAAGAGAAATAAATTTTTTAAATTAAAAAAAATAAGATAAAAAAAGAAAAAGAAAGAAAAAGACAAAGAAAAAAGAAAAGGGAAAGGAAAAAGATAAAAGAAAAAAAAAAGAAATCGAGCAACTAAAAATACACAAATGCTGCGTTAATTAATATAAATGTGAGTATACACACACACACACACACACACACACATATACATATATATATATATATATATATATATATATGTATATATATATATATATATGTGTGTGTGTGTGTGTGTGTATGTGTATGTGTGTGTGTGTATACGTTTGTTTTCATTTCATAGAATGTACAGGTATACCATAAATTTTCCGGAAACTTAGCTTACAAAACACTACCGGAATATCGATTCATAGCTTGAAGGTCTATCCTGAACACCGAAACAGTAGTAGCGAGAAAAAAACAACAACATTTTACTACAGCTATTAATGCTCTATATTTTATGAAATATATTGAGCATTTTTTGGATTAACTACTAATGCTACCAAAGTGTAAACATGGGGGTAGCAATCAAAGAATATATATATATATATATATATATATATATAAATGGAATAAATCCGACAGCATGATGAAAAGAAATAGAAAGACAAATATTAAATATTATGTTAACAGATATCTGTTTCAACCTGTGGAGTTTATAAAATATAATTCGAAATCATTTTAAAATCAAAATTAAAATATTACGTTAGCGTAATACTTAATATTTATTTTTCTATTTATTTTCCTCATAAACACACACACACACACACACACACACACACACACACACACACACATACACATATATATATATATATATATGTATGTGTGTGTGTGTGTGTGTGCGTGTGTGTATATATATATATGAGTGAGTGCGTGTGTGTGTGCTTATTTCTAAAGTGTACAATAAGTTAAATAAGAAGACTGTTCAGCTTCACACAAAAAGAAAAAAAAAAGAAGAAAAATGAGCGAAAAAAAAAAGAATTTTTTCATTGAAATATTTTCCCAACTTACCTTTGTGATTCAGGCGTCCCCCTTCGTCCAAACTTCGGGCCATAAAAACAGCCGCGAAAATGTAAAGCGTATAGAATCCATGTATATCACGTGCATGTCACGTGTTGTTTTCTAAAAGTCTACAACTTGCTTTGTTTTCCTGCTTAACTTTTTTTTTCTCCTTCTGTTCAGCTAATCAGAGGTGACATGCCAGGAACAAGATTCATGTCGAATTCCCTGCGGTATATCCTAGAAAAAAAAAAAAAAATTGAGAGAAAATAAACGAGAAAACTCATACATATATTCATAATTATATTTTAACACACACACACACACACACACACACACACACACACACACACACACACACACACATACACATATATATATATATATATATATATATATATATATATATATAGGCCCTATATATAAGGCCAAGTACCTAGAAAGTAATATATCATCCAAAGAAAGTGATATTAATACACGTATGATCTCAATAATAGGTTAAAGCAACCATTCTTCCAGTTGTAGTTGTGTCAGTGCTACTGTACGGCTGCACCATTTGGACCCTAACGAAGCACTTAAAGCTAGATGGGAGCTACACGAGAATGCTGCGTGTGGTCTTAAACAAATCGTGGAAACAACATCCCACAAGAAAGCATCTATACAGCCATTTGCCAACTATCTCACAAACCATCCAAGTTCAACGAACAAGGCATACTGGATAAGCAAGAACGAACTCATGAGTGACATTCTCCTAAGGAAACCTACACATGGGTATGTCAGTGTGGGCCGCCAGCAATGACCTACATAGATCCTCGATGTATTCTGGATGCTGCACTGAGGACTCCCCCCCCCGGAGGTGATGATAGATAGGGATGTTTTTGAGAGATTGATATGGATATCTGTGCTGCTAGCATGACTTGATGATGATGACGAGGCTAAGTCCCTTGGAATTAGAGGTGTTATACACACAAAATATTATTTAATAAAAGGATCGGTTGGTAGACCACGCCTACGATTTAAAAATGTCTGCAGGAGAGCTATGAGAATATACCATATTGGCACAAACACGTGGGAGGTAGATGCAAAAAATAGAGCGGCCTGGCGCCTCAACGTTAAGCAAGGCACGGAGAGGGGTGTGACAGAGAGGAGAGTAGCCTCGACAGAAAAGAGAGCCAGAAAGAGAGAGAAAATCTAGTAGCCCCAGTTTGTGTGCATTCAGTGCACCAAAGACTGTTACACAAGAATTGGCCTGCAGAGTCACTTGCGCAGATGCAGATAATTTTGTAAATTTGTTTTACAATTTTAAAAAATCTTTTAAAATTTTTATTTTTTTTATTTATTCATTTTTTTCTGGACACTACGCCATCGTCCTTAGTGGATGGAAAGGATCCAATAATAAAAGGATACAAAAACCACGTGATACTTTCTAAATAAATATGAGATCACACCAAAATCAAATCAAAACACTCTGAATATAACCTAGAAAATTAAAAAGTGTCACTAATTTTCGACAAACACCATAATCTTTGTCTGGAAGAAAAATAACGATAATCACCTTCAAACAAACTTCTAAATAAAAGAATCAGCACATATATCCAAATGTAGGTATGAAAACAAAGGTCATACTAAGCCACCTGAAAACTAACGATTCCAAAGATTAAACTAAATTACAACAAAAATGAATAAATACATCGATAAGAATAAAATTATGAAATAAACCAACAAAAATGATACGCATAACATTCTCTGAGATTTCGAGATAAAAACGGATCACCTAATCCCGGCCAAAAGACCAGACCGAGTGTTAGTTAACTAGAAAAAACTTGTCATCTTGTGAATTTGCCGTCCTGGTTGACCGCAGGTTTGTTTAATGGTATAATAACCCTGTGGGTTATTTAATACTAAAAACTGTTTGTGTGGGATAAAAATTGGTACACAAATTTCCTTTAGTGGTGAATTTTTGTAGAAGGATTTCAGGGATATATTTTATAACTATTTTTAACATTAAGAAATCATTTTCCATTTTACTAACAATCCGAACCATACTGAGCGCACACACACACACACACACACACACACACACACACATATATATACAATATATATATATATGTGCATACAAACGCGTATATATTCACACACACACACACACACACACACACACATATATATATATGTGTGTGTGTGTGTGTGCATAGAAACGCGTATATATGCATACACACACACATATATATAGTTATACACACAAATATGCACACAGACAGACAGATAGACAGACAGAGGCATAGACAAGCAGACACACACACACACGCACACACACACACACACACATATATATATGAATACACACTCATGTATATATGCAAACACAGACATATATATATATATATATATATATAAATATATGCACTCACGTACACACACACATGTATATATGCATACAAATATTTATATATGTAGACATAAACATATATATGTATACATATTTACTTGCACGCACGCATATATATATATATATATATATATATATATTCACACACACAGACACACACACACACACACACACACACACACACACACACACATACACACATATATATATATATTATATAATATATATATATATATATATAATTACAGTCTGAAGAAGGTATCAGAAGATCTGAAACACGTATCGGTGATGTAAAATAATTAAAAAAAAACATAATCCATTTTGCGGACCTTCTTTTTCTTTATAAAATATTTGATTTTCTCCCGTTGGCCCCATAACAACACTTCTATATGAACTTCTTTACAAGATTCGGGCCGTTTGAATAGCTTTATCAACTTTTTTTTCTATCAATCATCGCGAGTCATTTCCCATGACAGGAATGTACAAATCTTTTTTTTTCAGATAAAATAAACGAAAAAGTTTGAGAAGAGAAACCATTAAAGTCTTGTCAATTTAAAAAAAAGTAGATAACATTAAAAACAAAAAGTTATTAATCAACGATATCCAGCAAACAAGGAACTCACTGGGAGAAAAGTAAACAAAATACTTCTGCTAAATCGAGATAACATTATTCCTCCCTCATGTCTTTTTGCTGTTGCTCTTTGAAACACGCACACACACACACACACACACACACACACACACACACACACACATATATATATATATATATATATATATATATAAATGTAAGGTAATCCAAATGACTGGTTGTAAGGGATGATTCTATTTGGGATCTTCAAAATCTCACTGTATAACCATACTGTATGCTCTTGTAGGTACAAACATATTCATACAAGGATTTTTATAAATCCCTAAAGAGAGCTCAATGTATAATAATCAATAAATTAGATAATATACAGAGCAATATTTATGTATGTATATATATATATATATATATATATATATATATATATATATGATTATATATATATATATATATATATATATATATATATATATATATATATATATATATATATATATATATATATATATATATATATGTCTATAATATATATTTTGGGGATTTAGTATGAAGCGTGAGTAAAGTGTAAAATAAATGAGAAACTAGGTTGGATGTTATGTGATGAATTCCATTTTATTTCATCTATATATATATACATATATACATATATATACATATACATATAAAACTACAGTTATCCGCCCCAATTTCATTCATAACATAAAGAAAAAAGAAAAGAAAAGAAAAAAGAGAGGAAGAGGAGAAAAAAGAAAGAAAAAATATAACGACACATAAAAAAAGAAGTGCGTCCATTTCTGTGTCTCTGAAGATTTAAGACAAAAAACATCTTTTTGTTTTTATTTTTATATGCATTGTAATTGCCTTAAAATCATTAATATATATATATATATATATATATATATATAACGATGAACAAATAGTTACAAACTTTTTATAAATATTTCTCTAACTCCTGTCATTTACAAAAAATCCATCAATTTCTTCATCCCATAAACAATCCTGATGAAGGGTTAAATAAACCCAAATGTTTAAGCGTCGATAAATAAATTTATCTTATTTTTGCAACACTTCGTTTTTCAAATTTCTTTATATATATGGATTATAATGTTGGCATCCTTTCGTCTACAAAAGACGATGGCGTAGTTTTCGTTTTTTTTAACAGCATCTGTGTGAGTGGCTGAACAAGCCAATTTTTGAGTGGCCATCTCTGGTGCAGTGACTGCATACAAACAGTGATGCTTGCTGGGGTTGTTGTTGTTGTCTCTGCTTCCTTCTGGTTCTCTTTGCTGTGGCGGCTTCTTACCTCTGTTTTTCAATCCTTTTCGTGCCTTGTTGGACAAGGACGCCCCAGGCCGCTCGGTTTAATGCACCATCCCCCCATGGCTTGGTGTTGATGTGGCATGTCTTCATGTCTTTTTGCAGACCTCTTTGTACAATACAATATAATTAAAAGGTGATTGTCAACATTGGTTTCAAAACAGCGTAGTAGCCACTACTCGTCAAGACAATACACCTGTTTTTCAGTCCCCCCCATATATATATATATATATATATATATATATATATATATATATATATATATATATAGACAAATATATGTATATATGTATATATACTAGACAAAATGTGACCCGTC
Organism: Doryteuthis pealeii; assembly: GCA_023376005.1. Taxonomy (NCBI): domain Eukaryota; kingdom Metazoa; phylum Mollusca; class Cephalopoda; order Myopsida; family Loliginidae; genus Doryteuthis; species Doryteuthis pealeii. Next base: position 108,417,714 of record CM042146.1, read on the forward strand.
AGTTCTGTGTAGATAATTGAGATTAGGGAAATGTGATTTACACAGCGAATAAATAAAAAAAGATAAAAAAATACGGCCGGACAAAACATTAAAATCGTTTTGTATGTTAAACTTAAAGGGAATGTTTGAGCTACTGGTTGTTGCTTGTGAAATTTAACATAGAAATACATTTCAAATTCTCCCGTCTCTCTCTCTCTCTCTCTCTCTCTCTCTTTCTCTCTCTCTCTCTCCCAGAGAAACTAAGATTATATAACGGAGAGGTACTCAAAAGACACATAGAGGGGAAAAGTGATAGGCAGAAAGTAAAGTAATGGATTGGTCAGTTTTTGACTTAATTGCAAATTACGTCTAATTAAAACCAATTAAAACGGATTTTTTTCAAACATAATTCAATCCTAAAAGTAAGGAATAATTTAGTATAGCTCTCATGTCATTAAACTAAATAGGAAAAAGGCTTTAGGGAAACAAAACTTGATTCGCTCGGATTTAGTATAATAATAGATATATAAGGTGTGTCAAAAAGCATCGAGATTTTTTGTATTTTTTGACACACCTTGTATTCTGAAAAAATTATAGTTCCATTAATTGTTCATTTCTACCTTGGTAAATACAGCTTCAAAATCGGCACTTTTATGATACACCTTGTATTCTGAAAAAAATAACGTTCCATTCATTGTTCATTTCTATTTTGGTAAATACAGCTTCATTTTCGATATTTTATGACACACCTTGTGTGCGTGTATATATATATATATATATATATATATATCAAGAAAATGTTGCAATGAATAAGGTCTAAATAAGAGGCGTAAAAAAAATCCAACTTTTTATTGGCAAGTTTTCTTATCGAAATCCTTGCAAAAATGCAGCGAAATGGACAAGTCTGCAACAGGTCTTTTGACTTAGCCGAAAATAAGTGGACAAAAACGATGTGTGTAAGTGTGTGCGTTATGACAGGTGTATACGATCATGGCCTAAGGCCTCCCTATGGACTAAGCAGATGGGGGTCAAAGTTCAGGTACCGGACATGTATGCCGAAAAAGGGGCCTCCTTAAAGAAAAAAAATGTGATATTGTAAAAAGTACCTGGTACATCTGAATGGTGTGATGGGTCATTCTTAAAATATGGTAACCAAGCAATACCCGGTACTATTATTATTTTTGTAATTTAATCATTATATTTCTTTTAGACAAAATAAAAATATTCTAATTAATTATTATTCTGATAACTCCATTGCAATCTATCAGTTGAATGATCTGTTTATATTTATTAAATTTTAAAATGACTAGATTAGTTAAGTTGATACAAAAAAAGACATGCTGACATGAATTTAAAAAAAATTGAAATAATTCATTATAAATTATTCTGATTTATTATATACATATATATATATATATATATATATATATATATATATATATATATATATATATATATATATATATATATATATATATATATATATATATATATATATATATATAACCTGTCTGATGAGGTTAGAACTCATTTTTTGCATTTTGATTGAAATAAAATATAACGGGATGACGGTTTCTTTGAAAGTTAAATATTGCTCTGTATATGATTTAATTTATTAATTATTATATATACACCTCTTTTAGGGATCTATAAAAATTCTTGTATGAATATATATGTGCGCACCTACAAGAGCATTATTTATTTATATATATTATATCTACACATAGATAATAAATGTCATACTTAAGTAATAGTACTAGGTACTTTTTACTAAATAACAATTCTTCCTTAAGGTACCTCCACGTTTCGGTATATATGTCTGCTACCTAATCTTTGATGCCCCCAGGACTTAGGAATAATTATTTTTCGACATCCCACCGTGTCAGATGAACATGAAGTCCGATTATTATGGGGTGCCATGCATAAAGATAAGCTTGTCACATAAAACATCCGAGTAAGACGAACAAGACATGCTATAAAAGCAAGGACGAACTAATAAGTGACGTTCTACTGTGGAAACTTGCACGCGAGTGTGTGCCGCTAGCAAGGACTTACATCGGTCGATTCTGTGCGGATTATGTATGCTACACAGAGCACCTCTCAGATAGGGTGGTTGGAGAGACATTGTCTTGGATATCCGTGCTACCAGATGATGATGATGATGATGATACACTAGCCACAAAGTTTAATAACTTTTAAGTCCTCACAAAGGCATCACTAGCTTAAAATCAAAGTCAGAAGGCGATGTTATAGCTCCTGAATTTCATTCACCAGTGCCCTCAGTTGCTCACTTATTGGGGCAACTTGTGACAACGTTATAAAAATAGTACCTTACAAGATCTATTAATAGCAAGTACGGTCATTCCAGGAGACTCAGCCCTGTCGACTGGGGCTTTAGAATAAACCGATTGCACCTCTGCAGAGGGGTAAGATCCCCTTCCAAATGGGTCCACCTGTTGGCTGTGGATGGCGACCCATGATGCTTAAAGATGCAACCCTGGTGGATGAGCAGTTAATGTCACGCAAGACCCCACTTTGGTACTTACTTAGACTATACGGGCGGTCGTAGAGGCCCCCTCCGATCAATCGGCTGGTTACATCAAGCCCTAGCATCTATACGATTGTCCCAACCCTATTGCCCTTATGGCATGCCTCAACCCTTTTTATCGTATATGTGCTAGATGGCGGTGCCTAAGGGTCTTAATGCCCTGGATATAACGTTAAACCCTATCTGATGGTGAACTTACAATTTTGGAGCTCTATGAGGTGTGGAGTACCCCTTCATCACCATTATTCTGTGATCCACTCTTAACCGGAGTGGGAGTACCTGTTCGGGTCCAATCTATGGGTTACATAGAAAAATATGATTATAAAAATATGTTTAAAAAAACTGAGTTTTAAAAAATTGAATATCCATCAAGAATAAATAAAACAAAACGTCTTGGGCATAAAATAACCCAACAAGGTTTGACATGCCGAAAAATCCAACCAACAAACCAACCAACGCAAAATATGTGACTTTGGCCACGTTTGACAAATCTGTTAAATTTTTGTTGAAATCTGAGAAGTTCATTCTGATTATCTGAAAGATCTATATATATATATATATATATATATATATATATATATATATATATATATATATATAGGCTCTTGGGAATGGTAATCGATATTGTTCGGCTAAATTACAGAAAGGAATAAATAAAACAACTCATGATGTCTGCGGTAACATTTGCGACCAAACAAAATGTCCCCTAGTTACGAGACGTGGGAAAATATAAAGCAAATAATTCATCCTAAATGGCCGTAGCCGATTTATTTTCAAATAACGACACAATTTTAATGGTCAGAACAGTAAACAACAATCATAAGACTCATTTTCTATCTATCTATCTATTATATCTATCTATCTCAGTCTATTCATATGTATGTATGTATGTATGTATGTATCTATGTATCTATCTGTCTGTCTATCCCATTTTTTCATATCTATCTATCTATCTCAGGCTATTCATATGTATGTATGTATGTATGTATGTATGTATGTATGTATCTGTCTGTCTATCCCATTTTTTCATATCTATCTATCTATCTCAGTCTATTCATATGTATGTATGTATGTATGTATGTATCTATCTATCTATCTATCTATCTGTCTGTCTATCCCATTTTTTCATATCTATCTATCTATCTATCTCAGGCTATTCATATGTATGTATGTATCTATCTATCTATCTCGATCTATTCATATCTATCTATCAATCTATCCACACACACACACACACACACACACACACACACATATATATATATTATATATATATATATATATATATTTATATATATCAGTTTCTTCACATCTACAATATCGGGCATGCATATGAACAACCCTAATTTCTTTTATCTAGGAATCTATCTCAGACCGTTCGAATGTATTTATATATGCATCTTTATCTCACTCTCTCTCTCTCTCTTTCTCTTTCTTTCCCTCTCTCTCTCTCCACACACACACACACACACATATATATATATATATAAACCTGTGCGTGTCTATCTATGTCTGTATGTCTGTATATATGCATCTCAGTATGTATGTATGTATCGATCGGAGTTCTATCCCGGCTGTAGGTAGCTCACAAAATGTTTAGCCACACTGAAGAGACTTGATAAGTCATATATATGGTGGACTCTACTATCGTAAACAATAGATGAGGGACAGCTGTGAGTAATTTGTTTCCCCCCGCGTTGTTCATGCCATCAAGAAGGCATTTTGTGTTTTCTCGAGTGTGATACCAGCCAAGCTTTGCTGCGAGCTACGAAGCCACACTGACAGATGATTTTTTCTAAAGCATGAGTCAGATGATTTTACTTTAAAATTAGACGGAGTTGAATCACGATGTTTCAGTCTATTTTCTCCAAAGCTCTTTAATTTAGCGAAACATATCTTACACCATTCTTTCCGATTTGAAGCTAGATTTTCCCAGGCACTCAACTCAATATTGAGGCGTTTCAAATTATATATATATATATATATATATATATATATATATATATGAAAAATATATGGAAATTAATCCGACAGTATGAAATATAACATTTTGAAAAAACACATAACAAACATCATGTGTTTTTTCAAAATGTTATATTTCATATATATATATATATATATATATAGTCATCCACAGACACGTGTTTCGACTTATCAAGTCTCTTCAGTGTGGCTAGAAATTTTGTGAGCTACCTACAGCCGGGATAGAACTCCGATCGATTCAGCATCAGTCGGATAGCTTAACCACTCGGCTATCGTCACCCACAAAATGCGAAGGGGATTTTAACTGTTTTAATACACACATCTGTATGTATGTAAATGCCGCCATAGAGTGCTCCATCCCTTTTATAGCAGAGCGTTGCATTTACGCTTTAGTTGGCGGCCATCAGCGAAATCCCCTCCAAAGTGCTCAACCCCAGGGGGATGGGGAGCATATATAGTCATCCACACACACACACACACACACACACACACATATATATATATATATATATATATATGATTGATTAAAAAAGGTCTTAAATATCGATCATGTTAATGGTTATAAATTTCTTTCAACCGAATGATTCTCGTTTTTGAACGCGTACAATAATAAATGAAAGATTTTGCCGAGCTGGGCTAAATTTGTTAGTAGTTTGAACTCGGTCCACTGTGTAGCGATTGTCCGCCCCCGTTGGGATGGACATGAGTCCAATAGGGTTACATTCCCTTCCTGCAGGTTTTCGCCGATAGGTGGCTGTTATATATAAAGGCATCCCGGGAGAAACCCCCCTCTTTCTCTTGGTCAAGCATCCTCTACACATGGGATAGGCGCTTGGTGCCTCTGCCCATTAAGTGTGGGGCTTTGCCCCAACAAACTATCAGTAATTGACTTATTTCTACTTGTAACTCTTGAAACTACTTGTAACTTGTAACTTAGTCCTACATTCATTGTGTACATTTATGTATCTGTTATCTATATCTTACTGTACTTTGTCATGAGTATATGTATATCTGTCATGTATGTATTTCTTCACAGGCTCACAGAATAAAGTCTATGTTTGTTATTATATATAACTTCTTTGTTGGATTAATTTATGTACACATATGTACCCACGTTGGAAGGTTACATTGAGCCTTCCAACTTATTATAAGGACTTTACATCTTATAACCTTATCCGTTGCCTATGACGATCATTACGCGGTCAATGCCTCCGAATAATGATATATAATATTGTTTAGATTACTAAATTTTGTGATGCTTATAGTTAGGACAGGGCTATAAGTCGTCGTAAAGTCGTCGGGGCGGCCTAATGTCGGTATCAGCCAGACAGCGAGGGAGTCTGAGATCATATATATATATATATATATATATATATATATATATATATATATATATCTTAGTCTATTCGTATGTATGTATGTATGTATTCCAGTTTGTACATATCTATCTATCTATCTATCTATCCGATTCTGCTAATGTCTCTGTCTCTGTCTCTGTCTCTCTCTATATATATATCAGTCTACTCCCATCTATCTATCTATCTCATTCTGTTCATATCTAACAATCAATTTATCTATCTAAATATCCCAGTCTATTCATATCTATCTATCTATCTATCTATCCTTTGTGAATGTTTCAAATGCATTAATGGAATGACCTGGGCTAGTTAACCTGTCAAATCCCAAATATTCTCCCTGGGAGTGTATTGTTGGAAGTAATTAGTCAGAAAACAAACTTGTCATGTGAAAACTTGAATTGTTTGGGAAACCTTTGAAATCTTTAAGAAAAATAATGATGGTCATCGGGTTGATTTAAATCGGAAGAACACCTTTCAATTTTGTGTCCCGGATATGACGTTAAACTGCATCTAGTGGTGACCTTCCAATTCTGGAGCTCTGGGGAGTGTAGAGTACCCTACATCGTCATTACTTTCAGGTCCTCTCGGACTCAGAGTGTAGTACCTGTCAGGGTACCATTTATGGGTTGAATAGATTAAAAATGAGTTAAAAACATTGAATACCCGACAAGAATGGATAAAGGTCTTCGGCACAAAATTACCCAACAAAGGTTAACATGCCGTAAAATCCAACCAACAAACCAACCAACAATCTTTCAATTTTTTTCCATTCTTTAAAATATTCGAAAGTAAAGGGTAAACATTTCTCACGTGCAAACTGATCTAATATGTTTATTACTATGCAAATATAATTGGAGGCGCGTGGTGTAACAGTTATCATAGAAGGAAATGGACCGGTGATCCGAGTTCAGATCCTGGACGAGGCTTGGTGAATTTCATATTGCAGGATTAATACCCCTTGGGAGGGGTGTTAATCCAACTATTCTCCCTCCAGCTTTGAGTAAATAGTAGGACTGGGCTCATTAACTTTGGTTTGGCTACCAGTTTAGTAGGAAAACTGAATTAAAACCTCTTAAATTCCGTGTTAACCTTGTGCCACATCCTGCTCGTGCGGAGGGGTTGGTAAATATATATGCAAATATATTGTAGTTGGAGGCAAGTGGTGTAATGGATACTGTCGTAGGAAATAGACACGGGGGCCCGAGTTCAAATCCTTGACGAGACAGTTTGTATTTAACATACCCCTAATACCTTTGGGAAAGGTATGAATCCAACTATTCTTCCTCCAGCTTTGGGTGAATAGTAGGGCAATTTTTTATTTAAACCTCAATTATTAATAAAATTGTTTTACATTATTAATACTATTGGCCTTATCTACATACCAATAACATTCAATTGTATTTATGTGGACAACAAAATAGTGGTTTACAGTGTTAACCATGGCAGAGTAACCAGTCTATGAGAAGGAAAACTCTGAATTCAAACCTGTTAAACTCTGCTTAAGAAATTGACCTTATATCACATCCTGCTCGTGCGGAGGGGTTGGTAAATATATATAAGAATAAAACATTGTGTATGATATCAACTATACTATGCCGTCTTTCCATGTTGTCAACGTCGATGTTTGAGCGCATAATTACACTTCTCAATGAATGTGGCGTCAGGTCAATTGATTTTAGTCAGTCGCTTTTGGACCCAAGTAAATTATATACCTTTTATTCATTACTAGAAGCGGCTACCCGGCGTCGCCTGGGTAGAGGGGGGATTTTAAAAAGTTAGTCCTGCAGATCCATTATTACTGAATCGTGAGTTGGATCCTTGTAGAATGCCCAATTAAAATCCCTACGTAAAAAAAGACCTGCATTGATCCAGTCACTCTACAAAGAAACGTTAATGTCTACTATTCAAAATATTAAGCGCAAAAAAAAAAAATCCATGTTGTTATCAGCTAGATTTTATTTTTTTAATTATCTTTACTAATATAAATCAAATCTTTATTTTTTTGCTCAAAAACCAAGCCCGGTGATATTTAATGTATATATATATATTTGCTTTGTCGTTAATTGTTTTATTTTCGAAGTTTCCTCCGGACATACACATACACACAACTGCCCTTTATATATGAATAGATGTTAGATACCCATCTATGGGTTAAATAGAAAAATGTATTTATAAAAAATTGTATTATCCATTAAGAATTGATTTATTTCAAAACTGTATCGGCATTAAATGATCCACTGAGGTTGATATGCCGTAATAGATAGGAAGCTGATATTTTAGTCCTTATTGTCGTAAAAGATTTGAGAAGAGCTGAAAGAGTGAAACAAAGATTTAATGAATAAGACCTTAGGGTATGTTATGTTCATTATAAACAGTATGCAATACCATTGATTTTTGCGTTGTGTTGAAATCTAAAATATGAGTTCTGAGCAAGCTTCAGATACGCTTATGTTCACTAAAAACATTTAAGTTTCAAAGTATGTCCGGAGGAAACTTCGAAAATAAAACAATTAACGACAAACTAAATATATATACACATTCGCTATCGCCGAGCTCCGATTTGTGTTGAAAATTATGAAGATTTGATCTTATATTTTCGAAGACAGTTAACATTAGAATAACGATAAGATGACATTGGAATGCAGAAGCGGACATTGTTAAGGCGTTCCTAGCTAAAACGTCATCAAATAAGTTATAGAAGATCAAAACAATCAATTTTTTAAATAGTAACTACTGTTAAAAAATTAAGAAAAATATTATTTATAGAAAAATAAACCAGTGGACTGGGGTGAATATGATCTTTCATAAGTAAGTATCATTTTTTAAAAATATTAAATGTTTTATTTCATTTATTTAATTATCCCAATATCTTTAAAAAATATCCCAATATCTTTAAAAAATATTTTTACACCACCCGGAGGGTTTTTTTTCATTTAAAAACATCTTTTTGCTAGTTATTGTAATAATCGTAAGCATAGATATTTCTCGTGTAGAGAAATTAATTGATGATTAAAACTGCAGTTCTCTACTTAAAAACCTATGATTCGCTTTTTTTAAGTTAAAATGTTCAGAAGTATCTAATAATGAAGATGTTCCTAATGTTATTATACTTTCATGATTCACCATCAATACTAGTAAACAAGGAAGTATGAGAAATCATGGAAGTACAAGTTGTTTAAAGAACATCTCTATTAATAATGGAGATTTGGTCTCTATTTGTCTGTAACCGAAACTACATCACTGCTTACGTCACAGTCATTTAAGGAATTAAGTAACTTTATCAATAAGTATTTAATTTCTAGTCAGTATCATTACTGCATAAAAATATTAAAATTATGTGAAAAATCAATTAATAGTAAAACTTTTCCGAAAATTTCGATACTTATTCACCTTTAGATGAAATTATACTTAAAATATTTTTTCCTATAATATATTAGGGTAAGTATTTTTTTTTACTAGAGCGACCATCCTCCTTATTTAATTTAATGAATTTTTTCTAAAAATAAGAATCTGAATAATCAAATCAAAAATTTTTAGAAACGTTTTTGAGGTCCCTATTGTCGTAAATTAAATATCTCAGTAGAGTGGAGTGAATATAATGCTTTTTACATTAGTAATTAATTTAAAAAAAACCATTAAAGGTTTATTTTTATTTATTCAATTTTCCCACCCCCTGAGGCAATATGTTTCAAAGAATATTTTTACACTGCCCGGAGGGCATTTGTTTTTTACTACTTCAAATAATATACATCGTCATACAAAAGTTATTTTAACATTAAATTTATAGATTTTTTCGCTGGTACATTTTCTTACTAATAAAACTCAGCCCTGTCGGTGGGGCTATAGAATACACCGACTGCCCCTCAAGACCCCCACCTCAATGGGACCACCTGTTGCTCGTGGGCGGCGACACATGATGTTTAAGGACGGAATCTTGGTGGATGAGAAGTTCATGACATGCAACACTCCACTTAGACCCTTACTTAGGCTAGACGGGCGGTCGGAGAGGTCCCCTCCGATCAATTTGCTGGTCATGTCAAGCCCTAGCATCTATATGACTGTCCCAAACCAATTGCCCTTATGGCAAGTCCCGACCCTTTTTATCATATATGTGCTAGAAGGGGGTTTTCGTGTCCTGGGAATAACGTTAAACTCTATCTGATGTGAGGTCTCAGTTTTGGAGTTCCGGTGAATGTGGAGCACCCCTCATCTCATTGCTCCCAGGTCCACTCGGATTCGGAGTGATTGTACCTATTAGGGCCCCATCTATGGGTTAAATAGAAAATGTGTTTATAGAAAAAATATTTAGTATCCATTAAGAATGAATTTATTTCAAAACTTTGTCGGCATTAAATGACCCATCGAGTTTGATATGCCGTAAAACAAAACAAACAAACAAACAAATAAACTAATGAAGCTTGTTGATTTGTCTTTTTCTAGCATTCTTAATTCTTGACTCCTTCTGAAGTTTTACCGCTTAGACTGAACAATTTCCATTGCTATCGTCTATCAAGTAGATAAGATGTTCATAATCTGAACTTAAAGACAAGTTTGTTCGCATGACTAAAAGTTCGTAGCTTGAATGTTTGTTAAGTAGGGGAAGCACTTGTAATGCGTTGAAACAGATCTTGAGCAACCGGAAGTAGTATTCGAATCACGTGCGTATTAAGACAATCATTCATTGGCTTTTTTTTAGCCTAAAGTGATAATCAAATAAAAAAAAGAGTTAAACAACAACAACAATCAGGCAAGAAGACATGTCGCCCAGATTGTGACCTTGATGAATAAACTAATTTTACTTGTTCAGAGACAAAACCCGGACATGCGCCTTTGTCTGACAGGAACTAACTTCAAGCTTCTGAATATTTCCCATTAGTCAACTTGTTGTTGATGTAAATTACAACAAAAAGAAAGAAAGAAAGAAAAAAAAAGAAAAAAAAAGAAAGAAAGAAAGAAAGAAAGAAAGAAAAGATTTTGCCTCTTATTCTTGTTGTGAACTCTTACATCACTAGTGACGTCATAATGTTTGTCTTTCTCTCTACTTTCCCTCAAGTGGATATGACGTTAGTATAGGAAGACCACAGAGAAAGAAACACAAGCGTTTTGCTCTTCTTCTTCTTCTTCTTCTTCTTCTTCTTCTTCTTCTTCTTCTTCTTCTTCTTCATTTATTTAAATTCAAGATTTGTGAAGCAATATTAGAACGAAGCACACGTCATTGTTTATTCACAACCGAACCGAAGCATGAATAATTAATATTAAGAAATCATACAATAGACCCGGAATAGAACAGATGGAAAAAAGAAGAAGAGGGGATTGGCAATAAATAGTCCCAGAGAATAGGGACGGCTAAAGATGAGTCGGCCAGGTAACATGGGAAATCGCCTAGGGCGTCAAGTGCTAGGGGACGACTGTCATGTGTTTTAGTGAATTTTGTAAAAATAAAAATGGATGTTTGGTTGGATTTCCATAATTACTTACCTTTTAATGAAAACATTCAAAATAGGTTTTCCTAAATATATATTAGGGGAAATATTTTTTACGAGGCCCCCCCCTATTTCATTTTATAAAATATGAAAAAATGCTCCGAAAAAAAAAAACGGTTTTTACGTTTTTTTCTATAAAGATAAGAATCTGAATAATTATATCAAAAGATTTTTATAAGTTTCTATACGGGAGTTTTTTTTTTAATTAAAAGAACCATGAATTCTGCTAAAAATATCAATAAAGAAACAGACCATGTTGTAAAAAAAACGGACTGTTTTACTTATTTTTCAAGATAATGGTGAATAATTTTTCCCCAATCGGATAATTTGATATTTGAATTAACTGTTTTTCTTTGTAACAACTCTTTATGTTCGCTGATTTTTTTTTGCGAGATTTTAAAAAAAGTTCAAAAATATTTACGTTTCTTCTTTAATATGGTCTAAACTAATCACGTATCTTGGTGGTATCTAATGTTCCACAGCATTTTCTGCTTTCAGTTAATTTACACTAAGTCTGGTCGACGGGATGGGGTGATCTTTTTGTACCTCAAAGTCCCAGAGAATTTTAGTCTCATTTTCTAAGACGAATTTTTTTTTGTGCAAATCTTACCAGCAGGTCCTCAAGATTTTCCGTTTTAATTCTAAAAATTATTTGAAATATATATTTGCGACCCGTGGTGGCCTGGTAAATACTTACTTCATGAAATAGAGGGGCGTCCCATCGTGGTGCAATGGTGTTATTCAGTAGTAATGCACACTTTACACTCTCGATAAATAGGTACTATAATATTAGTCCGCCCTGTCGGTGGGGCGTTAGAAAGCACCGACTGCACCTCTGCAGAGGGGTAAGACTGCCCAATGGGGCCACCTGTTGACTGTGGATGGCGACCCGTGATGCTTAAGAATAGATACAAGGTGGTTGAGCAGTTCATGACTTGCAATACTCCACTTTGGCCCTATCTTGGGCTAGATGGGCGGTCGGAGAGGTCTCCTCCGATCAATCGGCTGGTCATGTCAAGCGCTAGCACCTATATGATTGCCCCAACTCTGTTTCCCTTATGGCAAGCCCCAACCCTTTTTATCATATGGGTGCTAGAAGGCGGTGGCTGAGGATCTACATGTCCTGGGAATGGCGTTAAACTCTATCTGATAGTGAGGTTCCAGTTTTGGAGGTTTGGGGAATGTGGAGCACCCCTTCATCACTATTGCTCCCTGGTCCACTCAGACCCGGAGTGGTAGTACCTGTTAGGGTCCCATCTATGGGTTAAATAGAAAAATGTGTTTATAAAAAAACATTGAGTATCCATTAAGAATGACTTTATTTTAAAACTTTATCGGCATTAAATGACCCACTGAGGTTGATATGCCGTAAAACAAAACAAACCAAACCTATGATATTAGTAACAAGAATTTCGTATAAATTTCACAAGGTAATCAGAAAAAAACACTCAGGATCACTAAATGATAACGTATTGGACTGCGATATCGTAGTAAGCGAGTTCGAATTCTAGTCGCGTTATTATGTTCACTTTCGAACTAATACTCTTGGGAAAGGTATGAAAACCCTCATCCTACACACAGCTATGGGTTAAAAAGTACAACTACTGTTATTCTACAAGAATGGCTTTGGCATTAAATAACCTACGAAGGTTGATATGTCATAAACAAAAAAGAAGCCATACAATAAGACTTCGTCACTGTTTTTCCCACAATTTCAATAAATTTACGACGCTCGACTTTTGTAATGCATGTTCTTCTACAAGAATAGCTTTGGCATTAAATAGTCCATCAAAGTTGATATGCCATTAAACAAAAAATAAGCCACACAATAAGACACTGTCACGGATTTTCCCACAATTTCAATACATTCACGTCGCTGGACTTTTGTAATGCATATTTTGGTGTATTTCCGTGCACAGTAGCAGTCTTTTTTTAATTTCTGTTCTTTATTCAACAAAAGCAAGAAGCACAGCTGGTTACACACACACACACACACACACACACACACACACACACACACTCTCTCTCTCTCTCTCTCTCTCTCTCTCTCTCTCTCTCTCTATATATATATATATATATATATATATATGTGTGTGTGTGTGTGTGTAACTCCCTGTGTGGCCACGATTCCCATGGATGTCTTTTTGTCATCTGAGGTGTTCGTTGTTCCGCGAAGACTTGCTGCCCTACCCTGCCCCCCAACATTGAGCATCTCGTACGAGAAATTGGACGATGCATTCTCGATCGTGTTGACTTGATTCACGATTTCATTTATTGCGTGGGAATGTGGGTGACGAAATCGAGAGAGTTGGTCTCGGGGGTGGGGAAGGATACAAAAACCTTCTATAGATGAAGAGATTGTAAACAAAAGAAGAAAAGACAGTGAAAAAAAAAGAAAAAAGATGAAAGAAACGTTTGAGAAATAGCTACCAAGATCTGGCTGAATCTTTAGTACAAATGCACGAGAATATACACTGTCAAGGCTGACAATAAGTGCAAGAGTATTCTTCCTGTGCAGCTCTGTGGTGTTAATCTTTCTGACCCGGAGCGTTAGTGACCTGTTAGAGTACCATCTATGCGACAAAAACATTTATTTGATAATTATTAGTACTAGCAAATATATGCACCCTCCGGGTGCCAGTATTTAAGTTTTAATGTAATGAAATATCGTATTAAATTAGAAACGCTAATGAAACTAAATAAGAATGCAGATAAAAAGATTTGAAACAGAGGGGGATATAATCGAAAAATAGAACAACTGAAACTTACTCTTCCATCACTCCCATCTTTCATTGTTATTTTTCCTAATTCAAGTATTTAGTTAAAAGAGGAAGTAAAGAATAACATTACAGTTATTTTTTCTTGTTAATGGATTTCATTTAAGATTAATTGAAGAGATTTTTGCTTATATTCATTAAAATAAAACCAAACAGTTAGAAACCAATAATACTAAGCACATATTTATTAAAATTACATTTTTAATATCAATATGCAAATTAGCCTTCCCGTTCACACTGTAAACCGCTATTTTGTTGTATATATAAATATAATTGCATGTTGTTAGTATGTAGATATGGTTAACAGTATTAATAATGTAAAACAATTTTATTAATAATTGAGGTTAAAATAAGGATAAATTCATGGTGAATGTGAGGTCAATAACTAAGGGAATTGTGACTTGAGTAGTGATTTAGTTTCGGTTACAGACAGAAAAACACACAATCTCCATTATAATAAGATTAGATAGGAATACATTACACCAGGCATATCAAACATGCGGCTTGCGGGCCACATGTGGCTCTCAGCATGCACAAATTCGATTCACACGCAGACTGCACTCTCATACGGTGCTTTTACAGTACCCCAGGTTTTTAAAAAAAGTATTTTCCAAAAGATCTGGAGCAAAGACGGTCGTTTATTTTCACTAGTGCAATATGTTGTTAAGAAACAGAGTCTGTTATCAACGCATTGTCTCCCAGTCTAGTGAGTCTTTCCTCTTGCCTTCCCCTGCTTTCAATCAACACATGGCTATCATTGAAAGTGACAGTAACACTTCTACCTTTTATTATTCTTTTTAACAAAATTTTTTTTAGATATGTATTCATTGGCTTTTAGTTGATAATAAAAAAATTAATGATAGCAATCCTCACTTTTTTCTGTTAATGTAGAAGAAGGATCTAAAGACTTAGTTGACATGTGCGGCCCTCATGGCAGATATATGTAATCAATTCGGCCCTAAGGGGCTACTAAGATGTATATGCCCGCATTACACCACACAACTGTGTGCAAACAAATGATTATTAGTTTAAATAGGAATAGAAACTTGAAACCATATAATTATTTGACTTATTAGTATTAGATAGTAATATATTAAAGGTATATGTGCGTGTGCATGTGTGTGTGTGTGTGTGTGTGTGTGTGTGTGTGTGTGTGTGTGTGTGTGTGTGTGTGAGAGAGAGAGAGAGAGAGAGAGAGAGAGAGAGAGAGAGAGAGAGAGAGAGAGTATGTGTGTGTGCGTGTGCTCATATTACGTAAGAAATATACGTAAAGTCATTTGAAGTATTTCATCATTGAATTGTTGCTTATCTGATTACTTATATTTAAAAGATACCCTTGGGAAAGGTATGAATCCAATTCTCCCTCCAGCTATGGGCAAATAGCAGGAGTATTACCTGCTGGTCCGCAGGTGCCACACACGATTTAAAAAAATAGTATAGTTTTGAAATATGGCAACCATACATATAAACTAAAATTGGAAATATATTTAAAAAATATCAACTGGCTGAAATTACTCTCAATATGCTTCTCCCATTTCCATCAACATATCTATGTGAGGCTGCTTTTTCACCAACGAGTGTGATAAAAACGAAGTACAGGAACAATTTGGATATTCAAGAACTATTGCGTGTGTCACACTCTTCTATCAAGCCAGGACTTAAATTGACAAATAAGAAGCAGTCTCACTGTTCCCATTGACTATATACTGGGGGTTAGTTTATATTGATGATAGATTTCTGTATTAAATAAAACTAGTATTATTTGCGTTATTCGGACTGTTGTCCTCATCTTCATTGTTATCTGTACAACGTTTTGGCCGATGTGCGCATTTGGACACATGGCCTAGTGGATAAAGGAGTTAGGTTAAGACAATTCTAAGTGACAGTTATCTTGGTCAAGGGCAGCAGTAACATAGAATAATAATTAACACAGCTTAACGCCCCTACCCCAGCTATGATTACCGGAATGAGAACAGGATACCCCCATGGACTGAATAAAGGGTTAGGTTCAAAGTTCCGTGATGGCTCCCGATTACGACAAGAAATTCCCGAATACGACAAGAAGGTTCCCGAGTCTGAAAAGAAGTTCCCGAGTCCGACAAGAAATACCTGAATAAGGCTGGAGGGCACATCGGCCGAAACGTTGTACAGATAACAATGAAGATGAGGACGACAGTCCGAATAACGCAGATAATACTAATCATCAAGCCTCATCTCAAACATTCAGAGACATAGTAAATAAAACTAATTTTAACTTTCGTGCATAAATATATTTTATTAGAAGTTTCACAAATTCTTTAATTTTACACCGATCTTTGCATCAATCAAAAAATATCAACTGATCCGCGACTTCCAAAAGTTTGAGAATCATTGCTCTATATGACACTCGTCACCCAGAGTTCAAATCCTGAAGGTATGAATCCTACTCTCCTCCAGCTATGGGTAAATAGTAGGGCAGACTTGGCTCTTTAATCTTGGTTAGGAAACCGATCTAGGAGAAGGAAAACACTGAATTCAAACCTGCTTAAACTCCGCTTAAGAAATTGACCTTGTGTCACATCCTGCTCCTGTGGAAGGGTTGGTAAATATATATATGACACTCAGTGTTGGCACAAGATAGATGAATGTAAGTTATTACTAGTCGACCTTCACTGGTCTGTCCATGTGTAGTAGTCCATAGGAGAACGTTGCAAATGAATTTGATCTTACTTCATCAGTGCCCAGTATGTTTTGCTTGTCTTACTTGGTTTGTTTGCTCTTTTGAAGGTACTGCCTTTGTGGTTTATTCAAAACAGCATATAGCATCCTTGTATGGTGTAATGGATAAAGTCATGGCAAATGGACTCGTCGCCACGACTTCAAATCCTGGATGTGGTAAATGCATTTCACTTAGCGCTAATACCCTTGGGAATGGTACGAATCCTACTCTCTCTCCAGCTATGGATAAATAGCAGGGCAGACTGGGCTCTTTAACCTTGGTTAGGCAACCGGTCTAGGAGAAGGAAAACCCTGAACTCAAACCTGTTGTACTCCGCTTAAGAGATTGACCTTGTGTCACATCCTGCTCGTGTGGAGGGGTTGGTAAATATATATAGCATCCTTGTGTAGTTCCAATCTATATCTTTTTATCCATACATTTGTTTAGAGTCCAAGTGGTGAAAGCATACAGTAGCATTAACACGGCTACAAGTTTGAAGAATCCCGTTTTATTTTACCAGAGAAATCAGATTTCCATATGGTCGTTAACCTGTCCATAGCAGCCCATGCCCTTTTTATGCATATGCTGACATCACTTTCAGTAGATGAGATATTGCTACCGAAGTATATGAACTGGTCTACTAATTTCACAGTATGGTCGGAAGGAGTGTCAGGGGTTGAAATTCATCGGAGGCTTTTAGCACAATACGGAGACGGTTAACTACCGCTTAGAAGTGTGTATGAGCGGATAAAGAAGTTTAAAAGTGGCCGGACAAGCGTGACACACGAAGAGGAATCAGGACGCTCGTCAACCTCCACCACTGATGAGAAGATTCAGCAAACTCAAGAGATGGAAATGGCAAACTGGCGAGTTATCATCAATGAAGTAGCTTGTTATCTGCAGATTAGTCATAGTTCTGCCAATAAAAGCGTCCAGGATGACCCAGGTTCTAGAAATCAAGAGTGCGGAAAATATTTGAATCTCCCTCGTATTTACGAGACATATTCGTTTCTAAATTTCATAACTCTTTGAAAATATGAAATTTGCATATTTGGTGAATCACAGGTATATTAATGATTATTATTATCACGTGACCTCTGTTTTTCGAGCAAAATCGATAATCCGGCAGTGTTCTGTAAGCTAAGGTTTCGGAAAATTGGTGGTGTGCCTGTACTTTCTATGACTTAAAAACAAACGCACACACACACACACACACACATATATATATATATTGAAGTGTGGGTTCTACGTATTCTTCTTATATAGATAGAGGAAAATCGTAAGGCCTATATATTTAATTAATGCAGACAAAAGAAAATGTTGAAAAGATTAAATGTAGTCCCATTTTCAGATTATGGATAATTAATTTATATATTCAATTAGAAAAAAATAAAATTGTGACAAATGACTTTTTTATCTTTCATCTGGTCTTTAGTAATTTTAATAGATAAAATATTGTTTTATTAATATCTTTAATGAATGAATTAATTACTTATTCAAATTACTTATTCAAATAAAATTATTTTCTGTCGGAAACTGATGAAAGGTCTTCAATTAGATCACAGCATAGCGTGTAAAGTGGAGTAAGCATATTGAGATTTTTTAGATTAAAATATCTTTAAAATCTCACAAAGCCGTCTCTGTACTAAATCCAATGGTGAGGCTCAAGTTCTGAAGCTTCCGGGAGTGAAAAATTATCTCTGATATAAAGTGATGATAACTGTTAACGTAGCATATATATATATATATATATATATATATATATATATATATATATATTATCAACCCATCCGTACGAGCAGGACGTGACACAAGGTCAATTTCTTAAGAGGAGTTTAACAGGTTAAACTCCGCTTAATAAATTGATATTGTGTCACATCCTGCTCCCAGAGACGGCTTGGTATATATATATATATATATATATATATATATATATATATATATATATATACAGATGATAGTTTGTTAAGTTTTTCTTTCTTTGAAAGTTAAATATTGTTTTGTATATAATTGATTTATTGGATATTATACATTGAGCTCTCTTGGGATTTATAAAAAAAACCTTCTATGAATACATATGTTTTCCCCTACAAAAGCATACTGTATGGTTGTACAGTGAGATTTCGATAATCCCAAATAGAATCATCCCTTACTTACCAGTTATTTGGATTATCTTACTTATATATATATATATATATATATATATATATATATATATATATATATATCGATCGGTCCTATATTTTGCAAAGTTGAGTACTGTTTTTGGAAATACTTTTCTGAGTGGGGTAATCTTTTTTCGGCGATGTCAGTAAGAGATGCTTGTTTATAATCATTTTGAGGCATCATTAGATATATCTCCTTCCATAAGTAAGGTTGTACACTTTTGAAAATCATTTAAATGTTGTCTAAAAAGGTTTAGTTACCTCCCACCCCATGATTACCATAGCTACAGTCAACCATGTTCCCGTTTGATGAGTAC
This sequence comes from Doryteuthis pealeii, assembly GCA_023376005.1. Classification (NCBI taxonomy): domain Eukaryota; kingdom Metazoa; phylum Mollusca; class Cephalopoda; order Myopsida; family Loliginidae; genus Doryteuthis; species Doryteuthis pealeii. The sequence goes on from CM042146.1 coordinate 108,437,022, forward strand.
ATTAGCATGAAACTCAGAGTCACGGGGTTGTAGCACTGAGTCCATTCATAACATCAATTGTATTACCAGCCCTGCCATTTTATTTTTTTTAGCCATAGTGCAATATATATATATATTATATATATATATATATATATATATGCGTGTATATATATATATATATATATATATATATATATATCTATATATATATATATATATATATATATATATATATATATATATATATATATACATTCACCGTCCAGATAAGAATAAGTGTATCTCATCTGCTTCATTTTTTTTTTACTGAACTGTTAAATTACCAAATTACGTCTTCAACTAGCTAAACTTTCTCCATCGGACACATTTCTTTAGTCTTTAGTAATATATGACTGAATATAAAATAACATTGGTGACTTTTTATGTTTAATCCGGAAATAAAGAATCGGGTCAAATAATCATTGAAGCTTATGATAATAATCTACAATTAAGTGCAATTAAGAAATTAACTTGAAAGAAGTACTTGGCAAAAATTACATATTACTAGTCATAAAAATACTTTTATGGGAAAAACTTTAAAAAAAAAAAAAGAAACACCGAAAAATACCTGAATATAAAATAGACAAGAAATATCACATTCACAAAAAAAGCAAAAAAAAAAAAAAGAAAAAAAAAAAAGCACCCCCTCTAAAAAAAAAACCCCAAGCAAACAAACAAACAAACCCCCCCAATAATAATGGCTGGCTGGTTGGTTGGTAGGATTTTACGGCATGTAAACCCTTGGGGTATATTATGCCAAATACGTTTTTTCTTTATCTATTCTAGTTGGGTATTCAAATTTTAAAAACCTAAAAAAAAAACAACTCATTTTTTATCTATTTGATCCATAGATGGGACCCTAACAGGTACTACCACTCTGGGTCAGATTGAATCAGGAAGTGATTGCAATAAAGAGGTTCTCCACACTCCCCAGATCACCGAATTGGAACCTCACCACGAGATGCAGTTCAGCACATACCCAAGACACTAAGACCGTCAGCCATCGCCTCTAGTATATATATATATATATATATATATATATATATATATATATATATATATACATATACATATATATATATATATATATATATATATATATATATATATATGATTAAAGGGTTATAAGAAACGTGTAGATGACTTGAAGCCAGGCGACCTACATTTTCTTAAAGTTTACCCCCCTCCCCAGACAAGGAGAGAAAGGGACTTCCAATTGTTATCGCGCACCAAGAATATGAATATGAAAGTTAACAAAATTCACTCTTCGAAAGAGTCTATTTCCTCAACTAGGCTATCAACTGACTTAATTTAATTCAAATCACAAGGATGCTTGATGATAAACTTTCGTAAAAAAATTAAGATGATACTGAAATGTTTTCAGCCCATTGAGATGATTGAAGACGAACGTTTTGACGAAACTACAGCTCGAACTATGTTGCTCCTCACATTCATGAAAATGAAAATATTTTAAATATACGCTCCTACATTTGGGGCGCTTGTAGGTGTCGTCAAAGATGTTGTGTCCATGGGTCACTGGGAAGTTTCGGGTCTTTAAACATCATACTCACCAGGCCGACCCTATCAGAGATGATTAAATTCTGGTCCACCTTCTAGCCTATTGAGACACTAACAGACGTTTGGCTTTTATTGTTTTTAGATAAGTGCAAAACTCTCTATCGAGCCTCTGATTGGCTGGTGCTAACAACCAGTCAAATGTGCGGCACAGTCTATTTAAGTGGTGTACGTGGACAATAACACTTTTTTCTTCAAAACGTATTACAAGCTTTAGAGGGGAAAAGGTAAGTTAATCCTTCATTATTTTAGACTTGAGAGGCGTATTTTTTCTTACTAATTCTAACGTTTTGTTTTAATTTCTAATTTTATTTTCCATTTTATATATTTTATTTTATTTACTTTTTATTTCATTTTTATTTTGCTTTATTTATTTTATTTTTAATTTATATTTTGTCACCCCCCCCATTTTTAACTTAAGAACAATAAACCATAGCCTGTCGAGCTTAGTAAGACAAAAGATTTTTGACCTCTCACTCTGTCTTTTATTATCGTTTTATTCCACACATTCGAAACTGAACAAATGTTTTTTTATATGCACACATCTTTCCACTAAAAATAATATTTGTATAAATGTTTCTCCTTTACTATTATTATAACAATCATTGTTTTCTAATATTAATTATTAGTTACTTGAAACGATATAACTGTATGCGAATTATTTATATGGAATAGAAATACTTGATATATAATTATGTGCAAAAAACAAAAAAAAAACTCTTAAGAGACAACTATAAAATGAACGCGATTCCCTAACCTCTAGGCATAGAACATTCCTAGAAATGTTGACATGCTGTTAAAATTACTCAATACACCAATCCGATTAAATTCTTTAAAAGATCATGTAGATCTTATCAAAATTATTTGAGTTTTACAAAATTTCTTACAAAATGAAAATCGTCACTTCGTACAAATAGCCGACTTAATGATATTAAGAACTCAGAACTGCGCATGCCCAATAATGTGTATATTCCTTTGTTTCACCGTTGCACTAAATAGAATAAAAAGTAAAATCGTCGGGGCGGCCTAATGTCGGTATCAGCCTGACAGAGAGGAGTATATCCCCTTTTCACTAGCGCTAGACCAAGGAGATTATTTTAGCATCTGAGGTGGAGCGCCACACCTACTATCAGCTCATTACGATTACCGCACAGATCCCTGTTCTACTCATACGCTGAGTTGGCGAGGGCCGTTATTGAACCAGGAACCTTGTGGCTCCTAGCCGAACACTCTACCGACTGAGCTAAACCGCCCTAACACCTACCATCAGCTCCTCACTTTACCGCACATATCCCTGTGCTACTCATACGCTGAGTTGGCGAGGGCCGGTATTGAACCAGGAACCTTGTGGTTCCTAGCCGAACACTCTACCGACTGAGCTAAACCGATTATAATTATTTGTGTATAAGACGCACTACTTTTTCCAGATTTTTCAGCCCAAAATTAGGGGTGCGTATCATACACGAGATGTATATAACTAGCTTTTTTTTTGCCACAGGCATCACCGTATTCGGAACGGATGACCAAAAGTAGGTTACATCTATAGTCCAAACTAATGTATTACAGAGAAATATCCGCTGGAATGTGTGTTTGTTTATAATTTCGTTTCTCCTAAGAGGTGCATGGTGTAATGACTAGAGTCGTAGGAAATGAACTCGTCGACCCAATTTCAAATCCTGGACGAGGCTGTTTGAATTTCACATAGCACTAAGACTCTTGGGAAAAGTATGCATCCAACTACTCTCCTTCCAGCTATGGGTAAATAGTTGGGCAGATTACGCTCTTTAACCTTGGCTTGGTAAAACTCTGAATTTAAACCTGCTAAACCCCGGTTAATAAATTAACCTTGTGTCGCATCCTTCTCGTGCGGAGGGGTTTATATATATATATATATATATATATATATATATATATATATATATATATATATGTTTCTCCTAATATGATATTAGTTTCTCCACAAACTGATTGCATTTTTGTGTCAACCTGTCCACGGTTTACCTATAAATACTGTGTTAATTTTGGGTGTTTAAGACATAATGTCAACCATATCAATTTTTATTTTAAGTCAGTGAAACTTGTGCATAAGATATTTTAAGTACCCAAGCGCCAGGTTGTGTTGGGAATTTATGTGAGTAGTAAGTACCAATCCTACTACTATCGATCGACGTGGTTGGCCGTTCGCTCCCCTGGAGCTCATCCGTCCTTTGACAGCTCTTGTATTTACTAATACTGGTTGCCCACACATCCATCTCATCAGACAAACCGGAGCATGCCTGATGAGGATGGCAGTTTAGTCGCCAGCAGACCGAGCATGTAAAAGGCAGTACTAGTTAGTTTACATGATACTAGTAGCAGGTAAGAAAGAAGACCTGACCTGACACATGTTAGTCAGTACGAACCGATAAAAATTGCTAAAATGCTAAATTTAGGTTAAATTTAGCTGCGACAAATTAAAAAAAAAACAGCTCAGTATCATAAACAAGCATTTCTCCTCCAGAATTTCATCATATTGGACCTGGGTGGAAATGGCCATGAAGGGGTACTCCACACTCCGCAAAGATCCAGAATTAGAACCACCACTAGATGCTGTTTAACATCATGTCCAGGACACTAAGACCTCAGTCACTATGATAAAAAGATTAGGGATTTGCCATGAGAACAATAGGATTGGGATAATCATATAGGTGCTAGGGCTTGACGTGACCAGTCGATTGATCGGAGGGGCCCTCTCCGACCGCCCGTCTAGCCCAAGTAGGCCAAAGTGGAGTGTTGAATATCATGGACTACTCAGCCACCAAGATCCTGTCCTTACGCATGATGGGTCTCCACCCACGGCCGACAGGGTATTTTACCCATCTGTAGAGGTGAAATTGGCGACAGCCGACAGGGCGGTTAAGACACAATGTAAACTATATAAATTCCTATTTTTAGTCAGTACAAATCGATGAAAAGTTGAAGGAAGTCTAGAAAGAAACAAGTTATTGTGTCCCGATTACGCATGGTCATACAAGACTAACGCACTCCTATATACTCAAACACGAACAACAACCACAATGTGGAACAGGTCAAACACCTTTGACAGTTAAACACCTATTCATGGAATGTAGGTTTCTTACTCACACCAGAAACCGTTATTTCAAAGCAAACAATTTGAAAGATCTGTTTGAAAATGTCAACATGGAGGATATTCTCTCTTTTTTGAGGGAAATAAAATTATACCATAGAATATAGACATGAAACAAATCAATACCATACAACATAATCCCCAATAATGTTAACACATTTTTAAAACCAATTACTAAAAAGTATAAATATGAAATACACGATATGTATAACTTCCTAACCGTTAGGCATGACAAAACCAAGACGGGTTGATATGCCGTTAAAATCAATAAACAAACAAACAAACAAATAAATGCGAAACCTCAGTTGCTAAAAGCTGCTACAAATCTGTGAGTACCATAAACAAACAAACAAAAAAAAATTTCCAGAATTTCCTAATCCCAAATTACGGATTCAACTTATACTTCAGGGTGTGTTATACACAAATAAGTACTGTATACAAAGTGAGTCCAAAACGTACGAGATTTTTTGTACTTTTTGACACACTTTGTATTCTAAAAAAAGCGTTCAATTCATTCATCATTTCTGTCTTGGTAAATACAGCTTTAAACTTGGTATTTTTTGACACACCTTGTATTCTGAAAAAAAAAAAAAAAATGATGAATGGAACATTATTTTTTTCCAGAATACAAGGTGTGTCAAAAGTACAAAAAATCTTGATACTTTTTTGACACACCTTGTATATTATTAATAAGTGAATCGTATTGCAATTTAAAAAATATGAAAAGGAGAGAAAAAGACAGAGCAATTTAAATATCAATATTTTGTGTTCATTTTGCAAGGATTCAAAGAATAGTTTTTTTTTTAACAGGAGCATCACTGTTCTTGTAAACTACCTTAACGGTCTGATAACGGTGTTTTGATAATAGACATACAAACACGCCGCTCAGGTAGACAAATAACCGTGTTTGCCGACTTCTCACCGTTGAGTGTCAAGGCGGATAACAAGAATAGAACGTCCTCCGTTTGTGGTTAACTTTGATGTTATTTCTCATCGTATATTGCCGCAAATTTATATCTTTTTTGAGAAAAACAGCTATTAAAACTAATTTAATTTAATAGGGTAATGAGTGAGCATACAAACAGACATTCACTAGAATATATATATATATATATATATATATATATATTCCCTCTCAATCTCTCTCTCTCTCTCTCTCTCCTCTCTCTCTCTCTCTCTCTCTCTATATATATATATATATATATAGAGAGAGAGAGAGAGAGAGATTGAGAGGGGCAGGTGGGTAAGAATATATACACAGACTGTTAAACAAATTTCTTAAAAGCGTACGCTGGAAAATAAAAACTGTTAAATTTAAGCGTACGCAGGTAGGAAAAATAAAAGGAAACTATATATATATATATATATATATATATATATAAGACCTAGTTAATAATATTATATATATATAATATATATTATTTATTTATTTATTTATTAATTATATAAATAATATATATATATATTATTTTTTTTTTATTAACTAGGTCTTTATGAAAATCTGAGTAAGAATGCCTCAAAACATCCCATGTCATTAGTAAGTTTAAAATCCTGAAATGTCTTATATATCACGAAGAAATAAATGTTTACATAATATATGTTGTGGTTAATTTGCATGCTTGTTTTAACAAAACCGGGCTTAATAAATAATTACTTTGTGTTATTGATCTCTGATATTATTGTTTTATTCTCCAACGTATTAAAATAAATCCGATGGATGATTTTAAATAGAAACCAATTGAAATATAATTAAAAAGAGAGTAATATCTTTATGTGTTTTTATTTAATTTCGTTAGTCTTTCTAATTTATCAATACTCGTGTTCCTTAATCTTCCGATCGTTATCATCTTGCAGGAACCCCTAGTTAAAAATCAGACCATCCAAATCGTCCAAGATTAAATGGAAAAATTCAAATCCTGATTATTTGGTGTCGCTTATCCACCGAATTCTTATTTATTATGAGTGTCGTTACCTTAGTTAAATAATGGACGATTCCATTTTTATTATAAAGAAAGAAAGAAAGAAAGAAAGAAAGAGAACAAAAAGAATAAGCTACATAAAAAAGAAAAAAATAATAAGAAAAAAAGAGAGTAGCAAAAGATAGGGAGAGGGGTGAGCGCACGGAAGCAATCGAACGTTACAATAGAATATAATGTAAAGATGAAAAGAAGAAACGAAAAAAAAAGAGTTAAATCAAGATTATTTTACATTTTACATATTGAACTATTTCGCAATAGCTCTTAAGTCAACATATCAAACATTGTAATAATTAAATTATCATACTGTGGTATATCCATGTAATATATGTAATGATATATATTATTAGACAAGTAGGACCTACATGTCTAATAATATATTTCATTACATTAAAACTTAAATACTTACGCCCGGCCGAGATCGCCTACTTTTGCTAGTCTATATAATTCAAGGATACACATGTTTGAAAGTGAACTGATGACGTAGAGGGAAAAGAATTGACACGCTTCATCCGCCCTGACTGTAAGTAATCATAATCCTTTTATTATATAGATTCAACAAAGGAAGCAAAAAGTGGGACTGTGGGTGTACCTGCACTGATCGCATAAAAAAAAAATCAGACATTGTTTAATGGATTATTTGCATAGGTAACATCAATCCATGCTCTATTGAATACAACGTTTCTCGTGTGTTCACTGATTGACATATAATTTCCATAGATGCGATTTATAAGCTGAATCTCGACTGAGGAAGAGGCAGAAAGTGACGTTGGTCACAATGTGAACTCTACTGAAAGCGATGTCAGTATATGCAGAAGTATGTATTATCAACAACTCGTAGGGTGTGACACAAGGTCAATTTCTAAACAGTTTTTTTCTTTCTTTTCTTTTTCTTTATATTTGTTCATTTGAGTATTTCCTCTAAAGTTATATATATATATATATATATATATATATATATATATATATATATATATATATATATGAAGTTAAGTAAACAAACAAATGTGTTTATTTTTTATATGGCTTTGAGCCGACAATTTTTGGAGGATATGTGCTTAATTGAAGTCATACCTAATTTTGAAAATTAATTAGTTAATAATTAATGAATTTAGGCGGGCATATATGTTCAAATATAAGGCTGTACATTCAGGGATTGACATTTTCTCGATTCGTTTAGCTTACATTTGAACATATATGCCCGCCTAAATTCATTAATTATTAACTAATTAATTTTCAAAATAAGGTATGACTTCAATTAAGCACATATCTTCCAAATATATATATATATATATATATATATATATATATACAAGCTGTGTTAAAAAGTATTGAGATTTTTGTACTTTGTGATACAGCTTGTATTCTGAAGAAATAACGTTCCATTCATCAATTTTTTTTTCAGAATACAAGGTGTGTCAAAAAGTACCAAGTTTAAAGCTGTATTTACAAGATAGAAATGAAGAATGAATGGAACGTTATTTTTTTTCAGAATACAAGTACAAAAATCTTGAAACTTTTTGGACACACCTTGTATATATATATAATATATATATATATATATATATATATATATATATACTAGTAATTTGTAAGCAGATCTATTTGACCCATAGATGGCATCTTAACAAGTACGAACACTCCGGGTATCAAAGAGGTACTCCACACTCCCTAGAATCCAGAACTGGAACCTCGCCATCAGATACAATTTAGTAGTATCTGTCCTTATGGGGGTCTTACCTCCCTTTAGGAGATGCAGTCTCACTGACAGGGCAAACGAAATGGAAGTCAAGCATTGGAATATGGAATGGAAACTCTCAAATCTTTAAAGAAAATTCCAAACTCAATTTATCTTCCGTGCATCCCACCATGCCGATCCGGCACAAAGGTCCATTTAATGTGGGCCCACCTACGAACCGATGCTCATGGGATGGCTGTACAAAAAATGCGTGGATCACGTCGGCATTCCCCCTAAATGGGCGCCTTAGGCACTGGGCAATAAACCAGCCCCGACCCTTTAAATCAAGGGGGCAGTGTTGCATGGGGGTTGGCCCCTGTTAATTCATTACGCTGGTCGAAGCCACCGGACACAGGACATTGGGTCCGAGAGCCCTACATCTGGTAAGTATCTAGAACTTAAAAATTCGGACCATATGACATTTAGGCACCCCTTTTCGATCTCGATTAAGAAAGGACATGTTTTCATTTACATCGTCAATATCCGGTTGTTTGTTAGGTTAGGTTAGGTGCTAGTTTTATAATTTAAAAAAATCTAAAAATCATGTTAAAACAACCGGATATTGACGGTGTAAATGAAAAACATGTCCTTTCTTAATCGAGATCAAAAAGGGGTGCCTAAAGGTCATATGGTCCAAAAATATAGAACTTAGCCTTTCAGAGGAAAAGTCTACAGTTTGTTTGTTTAATATTGACAAATATCAGCAGTGGACTTTTATTTTTGGAGGAAAGCGGGGGGGGGTCTCAGCAGTAAACCACGCACATTATCGCGTGATGCTGCGAGACAAGCCAAAGCCTGCAATTCAAAGTCAAAGTCCAAGTCTATTGTAAAAAAAGGTTTCTCGTTTTGTATGCCAAATGCGCGCCTACACGCTGCTGCACGCACTGAGCTCACATACTTCGGGAACCGAGATTCGGAGGTATTTGAGGCATTGTCTGGTATAAGTGTCGCCTACTTCAAAGGAATATTTTCTAAGCAAATCAGACAAAACTGGTTTTCTAGCGTTCTTGATGACTCATTTAGTACAGGATCCCTGAATGTTGGGTACGTCCACCACTATCGGCACCCGACTCATTTTCTTGTCTTTACTGACGTTCAAAATATATAAGAGCTGTTCTAAACCCTATCGATAGTAAATCTTTAAATTCTCAAAAAAAAAAAAAAAAATTAAAAAATTAAAATTTATATGAAAACGTGTGAATAGCTTAGCATATATAAGGTGCGTAGTGTAATGGCTAGAGCTAAAGAAAATGGACTCGTCGATCCGAGTTCAAATCCTGGACCAGGCTGTTTGCATTTCACATAGTGCTAATACCATTGGGAAAAGTATGAATTCAACTACTTTTCTCCCAGCTATGGATAAATAGTTGGGCAGATTACACTCTTTAACCTCGGTTAGGCAACCAACTTAAGAGAAGGAAAATTCTGAATTCAAACCTGTTAAACTCCGCTTAAGCAATTGACTTTGTGTCACATCCTGCTCGTGCGGAGGGTTTGGTATATATATATATATATATATATATATATATATATATATAATAAAGGATGATATATGTATATATAATAAAGAGATGGTATCTCGACATTGACTGATCTAGACGGGTCAATGTCATTTGTGTGGTATTAAGATAAGACAGAGAGAGAGAGAGAGAGAGAGAGAGAGAGAGAGAGAGAGAGAGAGAGAGAGAATGATTAAATGGTCTAATGTGTTACATCCTTCTGTCAACTAGAGATTATGTCGTAGTGTCCCAAAAAAAATCTTAATGCGTACCCGCGCGAGTTGCTGAGCAATTCTTATCTGCGAAGACTACTTTCCTCTCTGTTTCACTACTTGCTTGGACGTGAGGCGCCAGTCCGCTCGGTTGTCTGTACAGACCTCCAATATGTTAGTGTTGATGCAGCATGTCTTCGTGTCTTTATTGCGTACATCTTTGAAGCGTAGCTGGGGTCTCCTTGTCAGTCATTAGCCTTCTGCTAGCTCGTCGTACAGTAGATCTTTGGGGATGCGGCCTTAGTTAATCCTCTTGACGTGACCAAGCCAGCAAACGCACCGCTTGTTGGTGATGGCGAACATTGTGATCATGTCTTATGTGTGCCTGTGAAGTTATATATCAACATATGAGAAGTAAATACACAAGCGATGTGTTTTGATATGGCTTATTTTTAGCCGACAATTTTTTGGGAGAATATGTGCTTAATTGAAGTCGTACCTAATTTTGAAAGTTAATAAATAAATAATTAATTAATTAGACGGGTATACCTATTTAAATGTAAGGCTAAACAAATCGAGAAAAATCAATCTCTGTATGTACATTTCGGCCTATTTGTTTAGCCTTACATTTAAATAGGTATGCCCGCCTAATTAATAAATTATTAATTAATTAACTTCTAAAATTAGGTACGACTTCAATTAAGCACATATTCTCCCAAAAATATCAACATATGTATTATAAAAAACATTTTTTTTCAGACCTTCCACCAGGCCGGATTAATGCATCATCTCTTTAACGTTGTGATTTTTGTTTTCTTTTATGGGACAACCAACGATAATCAAATTCGCTATTCAGTAGGAATGGATCTGCGAGACTAGCATCTAGCCTCCTAAACAAAATCCAATTAATAGATGCACCCCTAGGATCATTTGTTGATGAGGAGAGCCTCGAGTACAAGCTCAAAAAATGTTTTAGGGATTCCATCAAAAACAACCTTAAAACTCTCAACATAAATGTTCATGAGTAGGAGAGGATAGCTACGAATTGTTCATGGTGGCTGTAAATGGTTTGAGGTAAGGCGGCTCGAGCACTCCATTCTGAGCTTCTGATGTGGAGTGCCACACCTACCGTCAGCTCCTCACTTTATCGCACACATCCCAGTGCTACTCATACGCTGAGTTGGCGAGAGCCAGTATCGAACTAGGAACCTTGTGGTTTCTAGCCGAACGCTCTACCGACTGAGATATTCTGGTTTGGTTTGGTGTGTTTGATTTTACGGCACATCAACCTTTGTTGGGTTAATTATTGTTTTTGGTGACTTATTATTGATAGATCGATGCTTACAGACATCTATCTATCTATACATATATAAAGGGCAGTTGAGTGAATCTGTATGTCCGGAGGAAACTTAGAAAATAAAACAATTAACGACAAAGTAAATATATATACACATTAAATATCACCAGGGCTTGGTTTTTGAGCAAAAATAATGAAAGTTTGAGTTATATTTGTGAAGATAATTAAATAAATAAAATTTAAATGATAACAGCATGGATTTTTTTTCATTTAATATGTTAGATAGTAGACATTAACATTTCTTTTCAGAGTAGCTGGATCAATGCAAGGTCTATTTGTTTTTACATAGGGATGTAAATGAGGTATCTCACGAGGATTTAATTCCCGATTCAGTAATAATGGATCTGCTGGACAAACTTAAAAAAAAAAACCCTCTACCCAGGCGACGCCGGGTAGCCGCTGCTAGTATATATATATTAGGTAGAAAGGTGAGTACAGTTAGGCAGTGGGTGTTTCAGCATTGAGATTGTGATAAGAGATGTGACCTACGTACAATGCAGCTATCAACCCACGAGATGAGGATCGTTTCAATTTCCTTCTCCAAAGAGAAAGTCGGGCAGGTGAGAGATGGACGACGCCGATAAAATCTTCCTAATAACAACGCCGTCATCGCTGCAGCGAAATATTGGGTCGCCTCCAATGGTGCTGATTCTTTTTTTTACGAGCGCAGCATGCAGTCTCTTGTTCATTGATGTCGTATATTTAAACTAAGCGAGAACGGGAAAAAATCGACATGCACATTTTTTTTTTCAGACAAACGATTATTTCGAAGATGAAATCTTAAAGCTGAGCGGTATGACAATCCAGTATAAACATGAAACATTAACAGCGGGAATCCGGGTTCGAGCCCAGACCCCGTCCTATTAACTCATTTTATTTGACAACACGCAGTCGCATTTACTGTGCTTAACTGCGTCAAGAATCATGTCTATGTTTAATGTCTATTCATAAAACGAGGTAATATCTTACCCAGGGTTCTGACCCCCTTGTTTTACGAGATTTGTGGGTCCGACTCGTGCGAAAGATTGTCATAGTGAAAAATGGGATTTCTCTCTCTTTCTCTCTCTCTCACTCACACACACATACACACACGCATACACACACACACATACACATTTATATATATAAATATATATGTGTATGTGTTTATATGAGTTTATATATATATATATATATATATATATATATATATATATATATCCGTGTGTGTGTATCTGCGCGTGTATCTATATAAATAAGTGTGTGTATGTGTATATATATATATATATATATATATATATATATATATATGCGTGTGTGTGTATCTGCGAGTGTGTTTTATATGAGTGTATATGTGTGTGTTTATAAATATGTGTGTATATTTATGTATGTGTGTGTTTGTGTGTGTTTTATACATCAATATGCGTATGTGTTTTTATATAAATGTGTGTGTGTGTGTGTGTGTGTGTGTGTGTGTGTGTGTGTGTTGTAATAGAAAAAACATTAATCTTAGGTTTTCCATACATTTAAATATCTGAGAACAAAGTAAGAAACAACATAAGCAGATTTCTGTCTCCGAAATTAACAATAAAACAAGAAAGAAAGAAAGAAAGAAAGAAAGAACAAGAAAAAAAAAAAAGAACAAGCAAAAAACAAAAACAACCTTCCCCGAAAAACAAAAACAACAAAAAAACATAGAATTGCCTTGGGATTATAAGATAAGGATTTTTTAGTTCATATATTAACGATGAAAAAAAAGAATATTATTCAAAAGATACATCATCAAATATTGACAATGCCCTGATGATGGTTTAATATGAAAAACCGAAACGTTAAATATTGCAATTACTTCAAACTATAATAAAACTATCCTCTGAATACCGTGTTTTCCCATATTTTATATATTCACATTAAATGTAAAACAAAAAGACAGCAAAAAAAGACCCCTCCAAAAAAATCAAAACAAGAACAACAAAAAAAAAAAAAGGAAAAAAACAAAATAAATAAAACAAAAAAACTCCTCCCCCAAAAAACGCCCCCCCCCAGCTTTAATATGCGGATCGAGGTGTACATATTAGCTAATTTCGACCATTGGAAAGTCAATTTCAATCTTATGGGACAACGAAAATGTAGAATTTCCATTGCAAATCTCAGAGATACATTCCTAGGGTTGTCTTAGAACTTTAACCCCCCCCCAAAAAAAAAAGGAAGAAAGAAACAAACACACAAAAACACAATCGTGAGAGAAACTTACTAAACTGAAGTACAAAAAATGTAAAAAAACTTTTTAAGGTCCTATCTATTGGTCAAATAATCTGTTTAAAATATTCGTACCCAATAGAAATTCTTGATATCATAGAACTGTAAAGGAAAGTCCTCTTGACTTAATGGCTAACGTGTTGGACACAAAGACTAAACCAAACCATATAACTGTAAGTTGTTTAGTATTTTATTGTATTTCCTTCATTTATTTTTGAAGACTATTGCAATGCAAAAGTAAGTGTCCAAACTCTTATTAATTTCGAAGTATCTTCATCTTCAGAAACGTTTTCAATATGAACTCGGTGCTGTGTGTTTATAATTCTGGACGTTATAAACACGGCGTCACGTGGGGTGTTTGAGCGCCACGCCGAAGTTATTTGTATTAAGAATAGTTACTAGAAACTACAATTGTTTACTAAGGATTATTATTAGTTAATTGAAACCATATAACTGTGTGCAAATAAATTACTATCATTAAGTCGATATATTTTACTTGAAAACATAATTATTAGTATTAGATAGGAATACTTGAAACCATACAAATGTGTACAAAAAACTTTTTAGAAACAACTACACAAAAATGTGAATATAAATATTCAATGAACGCAATTCCCTAACCTTTAGGTATAAGATAACCCTAGTGTTGTTGACCTGCTATTAAAATCAATCAATCGATCAGTCCTAGAGAGGTCGTTGATTGTGGTTCGAATCTCACAAAAGGCATCAATCAATCACATAGTTTTTTTTAAGGTCAAGGCCCCTTGGGTCATTAATATCAGTTGTATGAATGAATTAAAGAAAAATATATTTGAGCTTCTCAATAGAGAAAAGGACATTTTTTTATCAGCGGTCAAAATAACTTATGAATTAAAAACAAAACAACCTTGAAGTATGTAAGTTAATATTTTACTTCGACTTAAAATAACCAGCTAACTATTATTTCCTTTGTCATAAATGGTTCCGCATGACAAGAGCTGTAAAACGCAAAATTTAGACTATACGCCATTATCAAGACTTCTGAAAAGTTTCAGTCAAGTCTGTTTGTTTGTTTTGTTTTACGGCTTATCAACCTCGGTGGGTCATTTAATGCCGACTATGTTTTGGATTCGTAGCGATAGCTTGGTAGAAAACAAATGTATATATGTATATATTTTAACAAGTGTTCAATTACTCATATTATTTTTAGTGCAATCGCACTTCTTTTTGGAAATGAAAAATACTGGCTGGTCTTATTTTCGTGAAAAGTTCTTTCAAATTACTTTCTTGGTAGTATTTTGTTCGCACTAGACCAAAGTATACACACTCTAGCAGTATATGTTTTCCAGTAAATCTCTCTTGGCATGTAGTGCATATTGGGAATTCTATGCCTTCTAGTAAATGATGATGGGTGATGTAGGTGTGGTCTATATGAAGGCGGTTCAGCACAACCTGTTCTCTTCTATTTTTGTTGTATTTTAAGTTCCATTCCCCAATGGTAGGTTTAATGTTTTGAAATTTGTAATTCATTAATGATAATTTTTTTCATAACTGTTTTATAATCAGTATATAGTATTTTTGTTATTTTTAGAGCAACGATGAAGCTGTTTAATACTTAATTGGGTGACCAATTAAGCAAGTGAATTTAGTTGGTTGATGGCTGGTTGGTTGTATTTTACCGGCATCTTAAACCGTTTAGGGTTATTTCATGCCTAGAAGTTAGAAAACAATATATGTTGTATATCTATATTTACACTTTTGTAGTTAACGATTTGAAAAAAAATAAAAAAATACCATCATTTTCAAAAAAAAAAATTCATTTAACTAGAAATGCCATAACAAGACGACTTCAGTTCCAGAGATCTTCTGAAAAAGAGATTTTATCTCGAAAATTCAAGAATAAAATACAGGTTAACTCACAACACCATTGTTACCTTATTCTTTACACCCGCATTGTGATATCCTTCAAAATCAACCTCCAAACCAATATATACACAATGCTTCAAGCAAATTATAAAACTCTCTTATTTATATTTACGTTTTTTGTGTATTTGTTGGAAGTTTTATTTTTACACATAATTATATGATATCAAGTATCTATATACGAATACTCTTATATATATAAAAATGAGATTATCCAAATTGTCCAAAACGAAATGCAAAAATGCAAATCCGATTATCTGGTGTTCCTTATCCGCCGAATTCATATTACTTATGAGTGTTGTCACATCAACTAAATAAGGGACCATTCTGTTTTATTTCAGACGAAGAAAGCTAAGAAAAATGTCATGCTACACAGAAAAAATAAGAAAGAAAGAAAGAAAGAAAGAAAGAGAGTAGGGGAAAGATAGAGAATGGAGGCGATAACGCTAATATGTTTCAATCGAACATAATGAGAAGATGAAAAGAATGAAAGAAAGAGTGAGCTTCGCACTTTAACGCACAGATCAGATTAACAAGGCTGTGCTGCTCATGCGCTGAGTTGGTGGGGACCGGAATCGAACCAAGAACCTTGCGATTCCTGTGTGCTCTATTGACCGAGCTAAACCGACCCCTTTAATGAAATGAAATAAAATGAAGATAACAAGAATAAGAAAATGATGAAAAGTACATTGAAGGGCCGGGTTAGCTCAGTCAGTAGAGCTGCAAGGCTCCTAGTTCGATACCGGCCCTCGCCAACTCAGCGTATGAGTAACACAGGGATCTGTGTGGTAAAGTAAGGAGCTGGCGGTAGGTGTGGCGCTCCACCTCAGATACGCAAAAACAATCTCCTTGGTCTAGCGCTAGTGAAAAGGGGATAGACACCCTCGCTGATTGGCTGATACCGACCTTAGGCCACCCCGTCGTCTTTACTTTACTTACATTGAAGGACAATTTAGGGTCATGTCACGCCGAAAACGACTCCCCTGTTCAATATTTAAATGTATAGCCACTTAAGACGAGTAAATACAGTCAATAACCTTAGGTTTGTGTGCCAGACTAAACAAAGCTTAGTAGCTATTCACTAAGCTTTGCTTAGTTGTGGCACATACGCCGTAAGCGAAGCTTAGTAAATACTGATAACTGCACTGAGGGATTATTTCTCCGGGAAATAAAGCCTTCTAAAATCACAAACATTGTAGTTATTGTTGTTGTTATTGTTGCTGCTGTTGTGTAACTTATTTTATGTCCATTACTCAATAAAAATGGTGTTTATTCATCTATTATACTAATAATGGAGATTCGGTCTCTCTCTCCACCTCTCTCTCTCTCTCTCTCTCTCTCTCTCTCTCTCTCTCTATATATATATATATATATATATATATATATATATATGCTTAATTGGAGTCGTACCTAATTTTGAAAATTAATTAATTAATAATGAATTAGGCGGGAATACCTATTAAATGTAATCGGTTTCAAATCACGCACAGGGCGGTCTTCCGATCTATAGCTCTGCTGATGAGGCCTAATAGGCCGAAATGTACACACAGAGATTGATTTTTCTCGATTTGTTTAGCCATACATTTAATAGGTATTCCCGCCTAATTCATTATTAATTAATTAATTTTCAAAATTAGGTACGACTCCAATTAAGCACTTATTCTCCCAAAAATTATCGGCAAAAAGCCATTCAAAACAAACCGTGTTTACATATATATATATATTATAAGCCTCACCTATCCACCTGTCGAGACTCTGTCTCAATGCCTTCGTGTCTTTTCTCTAACCCTTATCCAGTGATCTCTATATATGACGTTCAGCTTCCGGGGAGGGATCTATTTATTGTTGGTGTTTTTCAATGGGACTTGCACTTCTCTTACTCTATACCTAACGATACTGGGGTCATTTCCATGTCCCCACACCACATCATATTGTTGGAATATTTTGTGATATAAGATGTGCTTTAATTCCCCACGTAGCCGAGGTCACGTGGTTTATTCCTTCGCCAATCCCCAGCCATACTGCGTGGCTGATACACTGCTTAAACACTGATACTGGCCATAGTTCTACTTGTAATCATTGAGAAGGGACTTACAATACTGAGGATTTTTTTTACCAGAGGATTACCAAAGATCAGGATTCTTTACCGGAGGATTACCAAGTATCCAATTCCACTGAACAAGCGCTCTTGCTGAAAGCCTACAGGATGGCCCATAAGATTGTAACACATATCATCAGATTATTTTACGTAATGCCATCCAGGCAAAACAACATGGCTGTCATCCGTTACATAAATAAGTTTCATACACAGTTATATTCACACAGTCAATGGAGTATAATGGTTTATTTGACAGATTTGCAGATTTGTCGCTATTATATTAAAACTAGCAGGACCTGTGGATATACCAGAGTATGGTAATCTAATTATTACATAGTTTGATATGTTTACTTAAGAGCTATTGCTATTTATTTCCATATGTAAAATGTATAATTATACTGTTTTGGGGGGGGCTAATAGCCTTGGGAAAAGTATGAACCTCTCTAATCCCTCCAGCTGTGCAGGGTTGAATAGCACCACTACTGTTCTTCTACAAGAATGGCTCTGGCATTAAATAACCTTCGAAGGTTGTTATGCCATTAAACAAAGAAACCAAACCAAACCAAACATAATACTAATGCATTGGACGCTGTGCAATCATGTATTTCATTTTTTAGGAAGACCTGTGGATATACCACATTATGATAATTTAATTATTACATCGTTTGCTATGTTTACTTAAGAGCTATTGCCAAACAGTTCAATATGTAAAATGTATAATAATACATATGTAATAATACATATAATAATATGTAAGATGTATAATAATACTGATTTAATTCTCTCTCACTCTTTCTTAAAAGGTGGGTTGTAAATTATTTACATTGATTTACCGATAAAAATAAGTGGGGAGGCGTTTAAAATATCTACATTAATTTGCCAACAAAAAACTGACAAAAACACGACTCAGAAAATATCTAAGTTGGGCCGGAAATTCACCTGAAGCTGGCTCGTTAAAAAATAGCGTAAATTAGGGTAGATGGCCTGAGCGACATGAGATCAAAATTACCAAAATATCTTCCGTAATTCACAATTTCAATATTAAAAATAAAACAAACATGTAACTTCTTTTTTTAATTTAAAAAAAAAAACTCATTTTAATCTTATGTTTGACATTTAAGCGACGCAAGACCATTTTGGAATGTTTCATTTTCAAAATTGAGTGAAATAAATGGGACAAATAATAAATCTGCGATTAAGCGACACCAGATAATGTGTATTCAATTTTTGCATTTAATCTTGGACGATTTGGATGGTCTCATTTTTAACCAGAGGGTGTTTCAGGATAATAACGGACGGAAGATTTAGGAAAACGAGTATTAATATATAGATAATATTATATTTTGAAGCCAAAAAATGTTAGTCGTAGTCGAGCAAATAATGTCTACCGGTTTGAGCTTTTCCTTTTTACCTGACCGGTGCCATTTAACGACTTAATTAAACGGTTTCATATTATTTCAGTATAAAAGTACAGAGTGTCAGAATTACCCCCCCCCCACACACACACCTGCAACGAATTTATTTTTCCAATCTTACCTTGGAATTTAATTATTAGGTGAGGGTTGGCTCCTTTGATGTCTAATCGGGAAAAACCCAGAGTTAAATGGTATAGGTGTCACAAGAATCAACAACGGTTTGATTTGTTATGGCAGAACCAGCGGAGGTTTGACATGAGGATTAAGGAGAGTACATGGAAATTTGTACACACGCACACACACTTTCTCCCTCTTTCCCCGTCACACATACACCTCCCTTATATATATATATATATATATATATATATATATATATATATATATATATGTTGTTGTAGTTGTTCAGTCCACATATGCTTCTTTGATGGTATATCTGTGAGTCTACATAACATCCAACTCAGTTTTTCATTTATTTACACTTTACCCATGCTTCACACTAAATCTAAAAAAATATATTTATTATATATATATATATATATATATATATATATATTGATATACATTGAAAATTAGACCCTACCATATATATATATATATATATATAAGATTATATAGAAGCAAGTTGAATAAATTATTATTTATATTTCTGCTTGAAGGCAATTATAAATGCATGTATCGAATAAGATTCATAATTATATAAACTTGATTTATTACATTTTTTTATTAAGTCTCTTCAGCGATGTATACTATTTATAGTCATATCTAGCGAAGTCACTTTATGCCATAGCAGGCAAGTTTATTTCTCTTCGGCGAACACTGCTTGAAGGCCACGAATTTCGATGAGCTATGCAGAACACCGTACAACTTTATTAAGTCTCTTCAGCGATGTATACTATTGGCATAGTTGCCTTCAAGCATATAATAATAATTTATTCAACTTGCTTCTACAAAGCCGAAGAGCTTTAAATAAACGTCTACTTGCCTGGTAACATTGACAAGGTTAATTTCGCTTGTTCGCTATGTAAACGGAGCCTGTGACGAAGGGGAGTCCATCGCTGATTAATAAAGTCGAAACAACGGTGTTCTGCATTCCTTTGCGGATTCTATCGAATCTTATTCGAGGCCTTTAGCATTTCATAAGTACATCATACAACATTAAATAACCCACAAAGGTTGATATACCATTAAACAAGCTGAAACTAATCATTCAAGCCCCACCAAAATAAAATTCCATTTTATAAGGTTTAAGCATAAAGAAAAGTACCCGGAGCTCAATACCTGGCTTTAAAAATTGATTTTGTGGTCCTAAATTCACCTCTCAAGTATGTTCAAAAAGTACTGACGCTCATTTACAAAGATAGAAATGAACAATAAATGAAGTATTCATTTTCTTCAAAATAGTCTCCTTCTCATTCATTAGGTTCTCCATTTGTCAATACATAAACGGAACTATTTTTGATATCATGTGAAGCTTAGTTAGGACTAATAACCTAGACACAGAGCAATAATTCTTCAACAAAGATGGTTTTGGCATTAAATAACCCACAAAGGTTGATATACTATTTAAAAAAGAAACCAAATAAAATGACGCCACATGAAAAACAAAACGCAAAAATAAGCAAAAATACCCCAACCCCTACAGAAACTAAACAAACAAACAAAAACATTAGTAAGATCGGCTCTATACAATCTTCCAATCTGCGGTTTTTCATTGCAACTGTATTTGTATGAAACTAACCTAAGTAAATTATTACGTAAGAATTTTAAAACAAGGGAATGACACAAATGGAATAGCCAGAAAAAAAATTTGAGAGAGAGAGAGAGAGAGAGAGAGAGAGAGAGAGAGAGAGAGAGAGAGAGAGAGAGAGAGAGAGAGAGAGAGAGAGAATCATGAATTAAAAGACAAAAAATAAAAATAACAATGGAAATAAAGACAATGTCCATTGAACCAAAATAAAATAAAAATCAAACAAAAATAACGTGGAACAAATAAAAATCAGATGCAGAAACGAGGCTGCAAATTATAAAAAAAAATGGCGTCAAGCTGCAACAAGAAATCAAGAAGAAAAGAATAGAATGAAAATAAAAATAATCTCAATGAAAAGAATGAAAAGAATGAAAAGAAAAGAAAAAGACAACAGTGTGCGAATGAGATCCACCAAAAAGCAATAAGTAAAGAAAAATATATAAATAGGCCGATTTTTATAGTGGGAAATCTGGAGAAGAATTGTTTAGAAAGAAGAAAAGTATTTTTTACAGATAGAAAAAAAAAAAAAAAACAAAACAAAAACAAACAAGAAATAAAACACAATAAAAATAAATTTGTACAGTTGCGGGATTTGGGGTAGCTGAAAAGATGAAAAAAAAAATGAAAGAAGGTTGGTTGGTTGGCTTTTACAACCTGTCAACCCAGGGAAAATTATGTAAGTAATGGATGCAATATCTAAACTATAAAATACTGTTATATCTGAGTACAGTGTTATCATATGACTAATATTGTAGCACAAAATTTAATGTGCATAAATATTACAATCTAATTCTCAGATTAGTTGGTTCATTGGGTTTTACGGCATGTTAACCCTTGGGCTATTTTTATGTCGACGATGTTTTGTTTTATTAATTCATGTAGGGTATTCATTTTTTTAATCTCATTTTTTAAACAGTTTTGTAAACTGATTTTTTTATCTATTTAACTCATAGATGGGACCCTAATAGGCACTACCACTCCGGGTCAAGGTGGACCTGGGAGTGATGTCAATGAAGGAATACTCCACACTCCCCAAAGCTCCAAATTGGAACCTCACCATTAGATGCAGATTCAACGTCATACCCACGACACTAAGAATCTCAGCCACTCCTTTCTCACATATATGATAAAAGAGATTGGGGGTTTGCCATTAGGGCAAGCATATAGGTGCTAGGGTTTGATTGACCGGAAGGGACCACTCGACTGCCCGTCTAGCCTAAGTATGGGTCAAAGTGGAGTGTTATATGTCTTGGACTACTCAGCTACCAGGATTCCGTCCTTAAGCATCACAGGTCGCCACCCACGGTAAACGTTGGTCCCATTGGAGGGTTGAAGGAATTATGTCATTAAGTACTCATTGTGTACTCATTAAATACTCATAGAGTATTATTCACCATAATACTGTTTATCATGCCTGATTTGTTAAACACACTCCTTTTACCTTAGATTTTGTAACATCCAACTATATTTTATACAGACATACAAACTAATATTTAAATCCACATACAATAATGAAGTTATCCTTGATGAGGTTCTGTCAGGGTGCATTGTGGGTGTCATGAGCAGGTGAAGATAGCGGTCAATGGCTTGCTTTGTCGCCTCTGTGACGGACAGGCCATGAGACTGTTTTTTTTTACTACGCCCTCGACCCGGCGCCTGTTAGATCGTCCTCTTGCACGGACGTCTGATAACTTATGGGATTGTTGGCTCTGAGCGCTGATTGGTCGTTTATCATTCTTGTCACGTGTCCAAACTATCTAATTCTCTGATTTGGGATGTATTTGCCAACTGGCATTTTTATTGGCAAACTAAGGGCCAAAGTAGAGTGTTGCATGTCATGGACTGCTCAGTTACTAGGATTCCTTCCTTAAGCATCAGAGGTCACCACTCAAGGCCAACATGTGGCCCCAATGTGTGTGGGGAGGGGTCTTCCCCCTCAACAGAGGTGCAGTCGGTGTATTCTAAAGCCCCAGACGCCAGGGCGGTCTACTAACTGTAATCTGCTTATTGGTTGTTCCAATAAGAAATAGTTGCCGATTTAGCTCAGCCAAGGTTCCTGGTTCGATAACGGTCCTCGTCAACTCAGTGTATGAGTAGCACAGGGATCTGTGCGGTAAAGTGCAGAGCTGATGGTAGATGTGGCGCTCCACCTCAGTCGCTAAAAAACAATCTCCTTGGTCTAGTGCTAGTGAAAAGGGGATAGACTTCTTCGCTGTTTAGTTGATACCAACTTTAGGGCACTCCAACGACTTTACTTTTTTTTTACTTATAAATATTACAGGTTGAATTACGTTCAATTGTGATTTATAATATTTTACTAAGCTTAGTTTAGATGTGACATGGAGCACCCAGTGAGAATCGAATTCATTAACAATGGTATGCGAATTTAGCTAGCTCAGTCGGTAGAGCGTTTGGCTAGGAACCACAAGACTCCTGGTTCGATACCGGCCCTCGCCAACTCAGCGTGTGAGTAGCACAAGGATCTGTGTGGTAAAATGAGGAGCTGATGGTAGGTGTGGCGCTCCGCGTCTAGCGCTAGTAAAAAGGGATAGACTCCCTCGCTGTATGGCTGATACCGACATTAGGCCGCCCCGATGACTTTACTTTTTTTACTTTTACACGAGGTGCCCAATTGTGATTTATAAGTGCTGTACCAGATAAGCTTATAAGTAAAAATGTGGATCAGATCAAAATAAAATATTATCGATCCTAAAAGTAATTTTCAGCGAATGACGCAATAAGGTTTTCTTTTTTTGCCACTCGATACATGTGAATTATCTTCAAGTGCTTTTGTGATTTGTATCTTGAATGTCTTGAACGTCTCTTCCTTTGCCAGTCGAGAAATACAAATATTGACCAGATAATTATGGCCGATTTTTCAGGCGACTCCTTTTGGTTTTGCTGTATAAACAGAAGGTCTCCTCGGCGAGAAAGATTAAGCTTCATGTTGTTGATGTTGGTTGGGTTTTACGGCATGTAAACCGATTGGGTTATTTTATGCCGAAGACACTTTTGTTTTATTCATTCTTGATGGGTACTAAATCTTTAAAAAAATTTCTTTAAAAAATACATTAATTAAACTATTTTTTTTATCAAACCCATAGATGAGACGCTAACAGGTACTACCACTTCGGGTCAGAGTGGACCTGGGAATAATGGAGATGAAGGGGTACTCCACATTCCCAAGAGCTTTTCCAAGTTTTCCTTCTCATTGACCGGTTAATATACCAAAGTTAAACAACACAGTCTGCCTTAATATTTACCCATTAAAATCAAATATTTAATATCAATATGCAAATCAGCCTTCCCGTTCAAACTGTAAACCGCTATTTTGTTGTATATATGAATACAATTGCATGTTATAAGTAAGTAGACATGGTCAACAGTATAAATAATATAAAACAGTTTTATTAATAATTGACATTTAAATAAAAATAACATCATGGAGAATTTGACGTAAATAACTAAGGAACTGTGACTTTAGTAGTGATATAGTTTCGGTTACAGACAGACAAACACACAATATCCATTATAATAAGAAGATATGTATTCAGTCATCTCCCGAAGTGTACTGCACACAGTAGCAGCAAAGTTCATATTACATTATGCGCGGTTGAAATTTTTGACAGGTAGGAATTTCAAATCTGAAGACATGAATTTTAGCCAGGGAAATTTTTCAGCATTAAATCAAATGAAAGTTTTATGATCCACTGAAAAAGGTGTTTTTTTTTCTCTTCACGGAAATTAATAAAGTAATTTCTTTTCAGAAATCGTTTCAATAATTGTCGCTGTAAAAATAAAATGGTGAAAAATTACGAGATGATAATTTTAAATTGGAGGCGGGTAAATAAAGTGGGAAAATCCGGGTTAGCAGGTGTGTGAGGGGGATATGACACGGATAACCAACGACACACAGACACATAGACACACGGACTCACATATACGAGATGTGATCAAAAGTAGCGATACTGAAGCTTAAATTTAAAATAACATTAAAATGGGTACAAATGTAAAATAACGTGCAAGAGAAAATACATGTAGAATCTTAGTATTATCTGTGTTATTCGGACTATTGTCCTCATTTTATTGTTATCTGTACAACGTTTCGGCCGATATGCCCTCCGGCCTTCTTCAGGTTTTTCTTGTCGGACTCGGGAACCTTCTTGGTCTCGGGAACCTTCTTTTCGGACTCGGGAACTTTCCTGCCGTAATCAGGAACCTTCTTGTCGTAATCGGGAGCCATCACAGAACTTTGAACCTAACCTTTTATTCACTCCACGAGGGTATCCTGTTCTCATTCCGCTAACCATAGCTGAGGTAGAGGCGTTAAGCTGTGTTAATTATTATTCTATGTTACTGCTGCCCTTGATCAGGATTGAACCTGCAATCTAGAGATAACTGTCACTTAGAACTGTCTTAATCTAACTCCTTTATCCACTAGCCCATGTGTCCAATTGGCCGGCGGGCATATCGGCCGAAACATTGTACAGATAACAATGAAAATGAGGACAATAGTCCGAATAACACAGATAATACTAATCATCAAGTCTCATCTCAAACATCTAGAATTTTATTTTACGTTTAGATAGTATTAGATTACGAAAACTCCCAAAGTAGCCTAACCCTGACCTTAACACTAACACTAACCCTTATGCTAACTCTAACACAAACTCAAACTCTAGCGTCTCAAAGCTTTCGGGTATTTTTTAAAAATACTTAATCTAAAGATATCTCTTGCGCGCTATTCTGCATTAGTACTTTAAAATGATCACGTTGTTATAAACGACAAGACTAGATTGCCAAGTCAGAAATGAACACCAAGCCAAAATGAAGCAACATATATATATATATAAAATGAGTTATAAGTGATTTAAGAATTATACGAGTTCCAAATCAAGGGAGGTAATAATTTTTACTAACAGGACCTGAGGATAAACCACAGTATGATAATTTAATTATTACAACGTTTCATATGTTTACTTAAGAGCTATTACAAAATAGTTTAATAAGAAAAAAGTATAATAATCTTGATTTAACTCTCTTTCCCACTTTTTTCTTTCTTTCCTTCTTTTCATCTTTTCATAATGTTTGATTGAAACAGATTAGTATTATCGCTTTCCCACGCTTACTCTATCTTTCCCTGACCCTCTTCCCTCTTTCTTTCTTTCTTTCTTTCTTTCTTATTATATTTTTCTGTGTAGCATGTTCTTTTTCTTCCCTTTCTTTATAATGAAAACGGAATGGTTCATTATTTAGCTGAGGTGACGACACTCATAGAAAATAAGAATTCGGCGGATATACAACACCAGATAATCAGGGTTTGCATTTTTGCATTTCATCTTGGACGGTTTGGACTGTGGGTAATTCCATGTCAAATCATCCAGAAAAAAAAAAGTAAAATTGTCACTCACCCCTTCAATTTATCTGAAATGTTGTCCAGTGGGTGGGTGACATTGCCTGGATGATTTGACATGAAATTACCACGGTCTCATTTTTAACCAGGGTGTGGTGCACGATGATTACGGCCATACAATTGGGGAACACAAATATTACTATATAGATACCCAACAAGAATGAATAAATAACCCAAGGGTTGTTATGTTGTAAAAGCCAACCAACCAACCAACGAACCAATCAAGATTTCCATATGGTCATTAACCTGTCAATAATAGTCATTGTGATTGTCCACGTTACCGGATATCGTTGACAATCCTATTCTAATTAAGATATAAAGGAACATTCATGAAATTGATCGAAAATCGGTGTAACCTTTTTACTTCTACACAAATAAGGTTAATGCGTAAAACAAATCTCACCTTAAGGTCCTCTCTCTCTCTCTCTCTCTCTCTCTCTCTCTCTCTCTCTCTCTCTTGTGACTGAATTAATGTGGTCTGATTTCAATCCTTTTCCGATTATTTTTTTTTTCATACGGGGCATTTGC
>CM042146.1:108468867-108483867 GCA_023376005.1 Doryteuthis pealeii
AAACGCCTACCAAATGAAACCTTAATGTACAGTGCAGAATGTTGATATGCCGTTAAACAAAACTGAAACTGAAAATCAGATCAATAGTATATTTATTGGATAACGAATAAAGTACATCAGCAATTTCAATCACATTAGTAAATTCTTCTTACTATATATATATATATATATATATATATATATATATATAATAATATAAATATATATATATATTTACTATCGCAACCAGATGCACAGGAATTACAAACTTGATGAAATAGCACTAAAAAACATAATTCGGAATAATATTACTGCAACCACGCCTGATAATAAGGTAAAATTGATTATTTATTATACAAAATTTAAAACAACTAACCTCGTTGTCCGCAACAATTCCTCTCCCCAGACAAGTCAGCTTAATGAGACTAATGTAGTATACAGATTTAAATGTCCCCTAGGAGATTGCAGTCTCCTAGAAAATGAAAATACATACATCGGCTTCACCTCAACCACATTGTCACGGCCTCTAACCCTCCATTTAACAGATAATAGCTCCATTTCACAATACCTAAAATTACATTCATGCCCCCACTCTAATTACCGAAATATTCTAACGGAAAATACACACATTCTTCACAAAGAAAGAAATGAACAAAAACTCCAAATATTATAAGCTCTATACATAAAACGATACAAACCATCCTTAAACAAAATTAATTTCCAATGCAGTACATAGTGAACAATTTGAAATAAAATGAGTGATATTTATTCAGCCAACGCTGCAGTGTTTCAATATGTTTAGTAGATCTTCTATCACAGTCTCCTTACTATTCTGTAATAAATTTTCCTTTTCCTTATATCAACAAAAGCCCCGAAGAAGATCTACTAAACAGATTGAAACACTGCAGCGTTGGCTGAATAAATATCACTCATTTTATTTGAACCTGTGTTTTCTCAAATTTTTTCCTATATTACATACTGTCGGATTCACTTCCATTTTTCTCTTCACACACACACACACACACACACACACACACACACACACACACACACACACACACATATATATATATATATATATATATATATATATATATATATAGCTGTATGTGTATATTATACAAAAATCCTGCACGAAATGAAACTTAATGCAGCTCTCATAAAAATAGTTTTTTTTGGAAAACTACACAAATTGATTCTCTAGCAGAAGCCTTTACGAAATCCAACCTAGAGAAGGCATTTACAACCTGTCCCTTCATGATAATTCTAAGATTCTCATCAGGGTCACGATCATTTTCATTAACTGACCATCTACCAAATCCGTCTTTTCAATATCTGTTCAACTCCAAATATGATACACACAATTCGGATCTGTGTCAATCAGTCAATCATCAAAACTCAATAATAACAACGAATGTTTGTGCACAGCTCGTATGATGTGCACACTCATGTCGAATAGTCCAATAAGAACATGTGTAATTCCATCAATATCACTATGTTGTCGTCAAGATCTAGCACCTATATGATATAATCTATCTATATATTCTATACATATATAAAGGGCAGTTGTGTTTATGTGTATGTCCGAAGGAAACTTTGAAAATAAAACAATTAACGACAATGTAAATATATATACACATTAAATATCATCAGGGCTTGGTTTTTGAGCAAAAATAATGAAGATTTGATTTATATTAGTGAAGAAAATTAAAAAATAAAATTCAAATGGTAGCAGCATAGTTTTTTTTTGCATTTAATATTTTAAATAGGAGACATTAATTTATCTTTTCAGATTGGCTGGATCAATGCAAGGTCTTTTTTAAGTAGGGATTTTAATAGGGCATGAAACGAGGATCCAACTCGCGATTCAATAATAATGGATCTGCAAGACTGACTTAAAAAAAAAAACCCTTTACTCAGACGACGCCGGGTAGCCGCTTCTAGTATATATATAAAGGGCAGTTGGTGTGTATGTATGTCCGAAGGAAACTATGAAAATAAAACAATTAACGACAAAGTAAATATACATACACATTCACTATCACCAGATCTTCCTTTTTGAGCAAAAATAATGAATGTTTGATTTATATGAGTGAAGATAATCGAAAAATAAAATTTAAATGATAACAGCATGGATTTTTTTGCATTTAATATTTTAAATAGTAGACATTCATTTTTCCTTTCAGATTGACTGGATCAATGCAAGGTCTTTTTTTACATAAGGATTTTAATGGGGCATACTACGAGGATACAGCTATTTAATAATAATGCATCTGGGGGACTAACTTTTTTTTTACCTCCCCCACTACCCAGGCAACGCCGGGTATCCACTTCTAGTATATATATAAAAGGCAGTTGGTGTGTATATCCGGAGGAAACTATGAAAATAAAACAATTGATATATATATATATATATATATATATATATATATATATATATATATATATATATATATATGTGTGTGTTTCTGTGCATTTTTTCTGACGCCCCACCAGGCCAAACCAACGGAAGGACTTTTTGCGTAGGGATTTTAATCGGGTATTCTGCGAGGATCCAACTCACGATATCGTAATAATGGATCTACGTGACGAACTTTTTGCTCCCCTGTACCCAGGCGACGCTGGGTAGCCCCTTCTAGTCAACAATATAGCGAAAAAATAAATGTTTATAAATTCGCTTCGCAAGCTATTGATAGTAATCTCACTCTTCACTGGTTGTTTGATTATATCATGCAAGCGCCATAAAAGCTTGACATCTGGTAAATAATAAGAATGTGCTCGTGGTGTAATGGTTATGGTCGTAGGAAATTGATTCGGCGAATCTGCCGCCCTGTCGACT
Organism: Doryteuthis pealeii; assembly: GCA_023376005.1. Lineage (NCBI taxonomy): Eukaryota > Metazoa > Mollusca > Cephalopoda > Myopsida > Loliginidae > Doryteuthis > Doryteuthis pealeii. The sequence goes on from CM042146.1 coordinate 108,471,686, forward strand.
GTGGTGTTAGAATGCACCAACTGCACCTCTGCAGAGGGATAAGACTCCCCTAATGGGGATACCTGTTGGCCGTGGGTGGCGACCCGTGATGCTTAAGGATAGAACCCAGGTGGCTGAGCTGTCCAATACTTGCAATATTCCACTTTAGGCTTTTCTTAGGCTAGACGGGCGGTCGAAGAGGCCCCCTCCGATCAATCGGCCACGTCAAGCCTTAGCACCTATATGATTTTCCCAACCCTATTGCCCTTATGGCAAGCCCCAATTCTTCTTATCATATTTATTGTCTTATTTTCGTAGTTTCCTCCAGACATACATACAACTGCTCTTTATATATGTATAGATTAGTACTGTACAAGTTTATATATATTTACCAACCCTTCCACCACAGGCAAGATGCGACACAAGGTCACTTATATGGTTTCAAGTAACTAATTATAATTCTTAAAATAAAATTATAGCTTTAAGTAACAAATATTAATAAAACATATATTAATAGCAAATATATGCACCCTCCGGGTGCAAGTGTTTAAGTTTTAATGTAATAAAATATTATATTAAATTAGAAAGGCTAATGAAACTAAATAAGAATGTAGATATAAATATTTGAACCAGAGGTGGGTATAATCGAAAAATAGTATAATTGAAACTTACTCTTCTATCACTCTCGTCTTTAATTGCTAAATTTTCCTAATTCAACTATTTAGTTATATTAGAAAGTCAAAAATAAAATTAGAGTTATTTTTTCTTGTTAATGGGTTTATTTTAAGATTTATCCTCAAGATTATGGCTCATATTCATTAAGATAAAACCAAACAATTAGAAATCAATAATACTAAGCATATGTTTATTGAAATCAAATTTTTAATATCAATATACAAATTAGCCTTCTTGTTCACACTGTAAACTGCTATTTTGTTGATATATATAAATACAATTGCATGTTATTAGTTAAAACGAGGCCTTGTTCCCAGCCCATACAAGTGGGGTATGAGGCAAATACCTGAAGATATGGGCAACAGTGTTAATAATGTAAAACAATTTTAGTAATAATTGAGGTTTAAATAAAAATAAAAGCATGGTGAATGTGGCGTAAATAACTAAGGGAATTGTGACTTGAGTAGTGATATACTTTCGGTTACAGACAGACAAACTCACAATCTCCATTATAATAAGATTTACACGAGAAAAGAATCAGTAAATTACAAATACGAACACACCTTTAATTCTTGAACTCTTTTTTAATTGTCAGGATAGGTTTGGTGGGCCCTCGAGTAGATTGCAAATATTAGGTTTCGGGTTTGTGAGTTTGTGCCCCAAATTACCACGCCTTATGTTTAAAGTCTTTATCTATTTGCTTAGTGAATAATGCACATAGCTAAACCTAGATTCCACCATATATAAAGTTGGATAATCTGTGACAGTATTTAGTTCATCCAATAATTCCTTTTACACAGACTTCGCTTCAAGATCGAAGGTCGTTTCAATAAATTCTTCTTTAAGAAAAGTATGAATGACACCGTAAATAATAAATGAACACACACGGTTAGGCTTAAGAAAGCTTTATTCTACAATTTTGATTTAACTCTCTTCCTCCCACTCTTTCTTAAGGGGGGAGGTGTAAAATATTTACATTGATTTGTTGATAAAAATCTGTGGAGAGGAGCTTAAAATATCTACATTAATTTGCCCACAAAAATATCTAAGTTGGGCCGGAAATTCGCCTGACACTAGCTCGCTAAAACAGCGTAAATTAAGGCAGGAAGCTGGAACGACATAAGATCAGAATTACCAAAATATATTTCATAATTCACAATTTCAATATTACAAATAAGACGAACATGTAACCAGATAGTCTAGATTTACATTTTTGCATTGCATCTTGAACAATTTGGACGGTCACATTTTTAAACAGAGCGTGTTGCAAGATGATAATGGACGGAAGATTTAGGAACACCAGATATATATATATATATATATATATATATATATATATATATATATATATATATATATATATATATATATATATATATATATATATATAAGTCGTCGGGGCGGCCTAATGTCGGTATGAGCCATGCAGCGAGGGAGTCTATCCCTTTTCACTAGCGCTAGACCAAGAAGATTATCTTAGCGTCTGAGGTGGAGCGCCACACCTACCATCAACTCCTTACTTTACCGCACAGATCCCTTTGCTACTCATACGCTGAGTCGGCAAGAACCGGTATCGAACTAGGAACCTTGTGGTTTCTAGCCGAACGCTCTACCGACTGAGCTAACAGATATATAGATATATAGATAGATAGGCGATACTGTACATATGAGTTTATTTCAGTGGATGTTCATAAATTTAATAAACCATGTATGCATAATCATCCACATGCTTATAAACAGTCTCCCCTAATATTCAATGAGCTTTGTAAAATGTGGGTTCTTCCAAGCTGTAGCCGTGTCTGTACTATTATATGGCTGCACCACTTGGTCTCTAACGAAATGCTTGGAGAAAAAGCTAGATGAAAACTACACAAAGAAGTGCTGTTTTGAACAAATTCTGGAAACAGCAGCTGTACGGCCACTTACCTACCATCTCACAAAACATACAAATAAGACATGCTAAATATTGCTGGAGAAGTTTTTGGTTGGTTAGTTGGATTTTACGGCATGTCAACCCTTGTTGGGTTATTTTATGCCGAAAATGTTTTGTTTTATTCATTCTTGATGGGTACTAATTTTTTTTTCAAACTCAAGTTTTTTAAAACACATTTTAATACTCATTTTTTTAAATCTATTTAACCCATAGATGGGAACCTAACAGGTACTACCAGTCCGGGTCAGGGTGTCCCTCAGAGTAATGGTGATAAAGGGGTACTAAACATTCTTCAAAGTTCCAGAATTGGAACTTCACCCCTAGATTCAGTTTAACGCCATACTCAGGACATTACGAACCTCAAACACCGCCTTATAGCACATATATGATAAATATGACGAAACTATTTGCATTTCACATCGCGCTAATACCCTTGGGAAAGGTATGAATCCGAATACACTCCCTTCAGCTACGGGTATATAGTAGGGCGGACTGGGCTCTTCGGCCTTGGTAAGGCAACCTGCCCAGGAGAAGGAAAACTCTGAATTCAAACCTGTTCAATATGTCGAAACTGTTTGCATTTCTCAAAAGAGGAATACCGATGGGATTCACGCAATTTTTAACACTGGCCACGTATGAGCTTTGGTTTGTGCGTGATCATTGTGTTCGATTGACATGATGAGCTATCAGTAAATAATTACTAGTTTCTACTGTGTTCATCGAAGTAGTCTCATGTAAACAGACCTCCGTGGGAAATAAGTAGCTATTTTCAGGCAGTAGACAAAGCTAATTCCTTTTCTTGTTAGCATTCGGTGGTCTTTATCTTATTTGTTTAAAAAGGGACAATAGACCTCTCATAAAAAGATTGATCTCTTTAGTGAATAGTAAGCGAGATCAATATATAATCACCGCTTTTTTTATTATCTTTATCTCACCTTTTAACCCCACTGGGTACAACTACTGAACGCTGTCGGTTGGTCATATCTTTGTTATTCGTTAGTGAACCTTTTCTGTTTGTCTTGTTGCACAATATTCCACGACCGATCCCACCAGATGTCTGGGTAAACAACTCCAAGTGTCGTTTTACAAATTAAAATAAAATGTTTAAGAAAAGACATGGACAATTTTTCAATCATCAAAATGTTTTCCCCCTCTGTCTCTGTCTCTGTCTGTCTCTGTTTCTCCCCCTCTCTCTCTGTCTCTGTCTCTCCCCCCTCTTTCTCTCTCTTTCTCTTTTCGTTTCCATTTACGTGGTCATTTCTTTTGTAAAAGCTACGCCCAACTGAATAAATATCAAGCTACACTTTTAAATCAAAGACAAAATTGACACATAAACCTAATTTGATTTAATCTAAGGGATTCTTCTTTTTTTTCTTGCTTTGAAATTTTTTTTCTATTGAATAATTCGAATCAATATAAACATTTATAGTTAAACATAAATACATACAGTATCACCCAATAAGTACGAGGTTCTTTCAAAAAGTTATACAAGTCTTGGTTACAGATGCAGAATAGCGCAAGAGAGATAATATCATCAGAATCGCATTTTAGGTATAAATAGCATTAGGATAATTCCATGTTAAATCATCCAGAAAAAAGTAAAATTTTAAAGTTATTTTTCGCCATTTTTCGCGACCCTCCACCCAAATTTGCAAAGCTAGAAATCGACATAACTCCGTTAATTTTTGGAATTGGAAGCTCTGATTTTGGGTATTACCTAACTTTAACATAGTTCACGCCTGGGCAAAATTTCAGAAAGATTGATTATTAACAAATTTTTGCAAAATGTTGTAGCTTCAGTTCTGAGCAAATATCAAACTATCTTTTTGGTACAAATAATGTTCAATATATGTGAAATAATCATAGAAAAGTTTTTGTCATAGATGCAGGAGTACATCAGGATATTGATCTTGCTGGGAAAAAATCAGAAATCATCAATAACTTAAAATTGGTTTGCATTCCTTGGTCAAAATTGCTTTTATAAACCAATTTTCAGGAGTTGAGAAGCTCTAGAACTCATTTTACAGACAAAAATATATTACAAAAAGTCGCCATTTTTCGCGACCCCCTTCAAATTTGAACAGCTAAAAATAGACATAACTTCGCAATTTTTGGAATTGGAAGCTCAAATTTTGGGGAATTTCTAACTTTAACATAGTCACCTGAACAAAATTTCAGAAAGATTGAAGGGAATAGGTGACATGACCTGGATGATTTGACATGGAATTACCCATTAGATTACGGAAAACACCCAAAGTAGCCTAACCCTGACCCTAAAACTAACCCTAACCCTTACCCTCAACCGAGCGTCTCAAAGGTTTCGGGTATTTTCGTGAAATATAATGCTTTTTATACGTAATCTAATTATATTATAAAGACATCACCATAAAATCCTTGGATTTAAATTGATGAATTGAAACTCCACCATCAGATAGAGTTTAACGTCATACCCAGAACATTAAGACCTTCAGCCACCGGCCTCTAGCAAATATATGATAAAAAGAGTTGGAACTTGCGATAAGGAATAATCGTATAGGCGCTAGGGCTTGACATGATCAGCCGATTGATCAGAGGGGGCATCTCCGGCCACCCGTCTAGTGCCAAAGAGTGCTACATGTCATGGACTGCTCACTCACCAGAATTCTATTATTAATTATCACATTCGGGGATTTACCCCTCTGCAGAGGTGCAGTCGGTGTATTCTACAGCCCAAGCTGACAGGGTGCTTCCTTCTTGGATGAACCGAGAACTTTTCAGTACTCTTTTAGTTTTACTTATATACTTATGTAATCTATCTATCTATCTATCTATCTATCTATCTATCTATCAGGGACAGTTCTGTGTATGTATGTATGTCCGGAGGAAACTATGAAAATAAAACAATCAATGACAAAGTAAGGCTAAACTTGCAAATCGGTCGGAAAATTAGGTGACCTACAAATTTTGTAATAAAACTGTTAATTTTAACTAGGGGGGTTTAGGGTTAGGGTTAGTGGTTAGGGTTAGGGTTGGGTTTTAGGGTTAGTTTAATGGGAAAATAAATAAATAATTTGGGTTCTGTTTTTTTCTGGGTCACCCTGTAATATGTTTTAATTTTCCGACCGATTTGCAAGTTTAGCCCAAAGTAAATATATATACACATTCACTATCACCAGTGCTTGCTTTTTGTGCAAAAATAATGAACATTTTATTTATATTTGGGAAGATATTTAAAAATTAAAATTTGTATAATAACAGAAGGGAAAATCATTTGCGTGTATTTAAAAAAAAATTCTTTTAATTTTCTTTTTGCCATGTTTTTTTTTTTGCTTTGAAATATGATACTGATTGATTGAATTAATTGACACATTTATATATTTTTTTTTTAATTGCAAATTATTGAATTAAATTTCTTACGATATTTATTTTTATATGTAATGTCATTCCCTTTAGCCAGGCGAAACAATTCCTGACATCTCGCCAGGTCTTTTCATACGTGGGGATTTTTATGGGGCATCCAGCGAGAATCAAACTCACGATAAGTAATAATGGATCTGCGAGACTACCTTTTTTTTTATCCCTCTCTACCCAGGCGACGCCGGGCTAGCGGCTTCTAGTCGCAAAATAAAATTCATTTTATTTCTAAAGAGAAATAACGCTTATTCACATAAGTAGTTAAATGTAATTGAAACAAGAAAAAAAAATGTACAAACATTATTCGTTGAATAACAGCAACACAGAAAATACATCAACGGTGCATGCGTGAACTGACGTCTTGGTTAAAATTAAAGAAGAATAAATACGCGTTACCCGTTAGTGTACGCATATAGGTAAACACTGAGGTTTATTTTGTCCACATAAATTTTTTGTGGAATTTATTTAACGAAAGGCCAGAAACAGGTCATTACTTCTTTTTAGAATTGTTTTTTTTTCTTTTTTAACACACACACACACACACAACACACATCCGCCCTGTCGTCTGGGCCTGTAGAATACGTCGACTGCAACTCGGCAGAGGGCTAAAGTGCCCCCCCCCACACACCATACACACACACACACACCAGCGAGGCCACCTATCGGCCGTTGGTGGCGACCCGTGATGCTTATAGATGGAACCCTAGTGGCTGAGCAATACTTCACTTTGGCCTTACTTAGGCTAGACTGGCGGTCGGTGAGTCCCCCTCCGATCAATTGGCTGCTCACCTCCCTAGCACGTATATGATTGGCTCAACCCTATTTTCCTTATGGCAATCCCCATATATATATATATATATATATATATATATATATATATATATATATACCAACCCCTCTTCACGACCAGGATGCGACACAAGGTCAATTTCTTAAGCGGGGTTGAACATGTTTGAATTCAGAATTTTCCTTCTCCTAGGCAGGTTTCCTTACCAAGGGCGAAGAGCCCAATCCGCCCTACTACTTACCCATAGCTGGAGGGAGTGTAGTTGGATTCATACCTTTCTCAAGGGTATTAGCGCGATGTGAAATGCAAACAGTTTCGTCATATTTATCATATATGTGCTAGAAGGCGGTGGTTGAGGTTCGTAATGTCCTGAGTATGACGTTAAACTGAATCTAGGGGTGAAGTTCCAATTCTGGAACTTTGAAGAATGTTGAGTACCCCTTTATCACCATTACTCTGAGGGACACCCTGACCCGGACTGGTAGTACCTGTTAGGGTCCCATCTATGGGTTAAATAGATTTAAAAAATGAGTATTAAAATGTGTTTAAAAAAGGAATTGAGTTTGAAAAAAAAAATTACCCAACAAGAATTAATAAAACAAAAACATTTTCGGCATAAAATAATCCAACAAGGGTTGACCTGCTGTAAAATCTAACCAACCATATATATCCAAACGGGAATATATCATGCTACACACAGGCTTATGCTACGAAGTGTCCGGGATTGTTTCATCTCAATTAAAAATCTCTTTTTCGTTCCGTTGTCTGCACCACTTAAACCCTAGCGAGGCGCCTGCAGAGTAAACTAAATGGGAGTTGCAAAGAATGCTGCATGGGGTCTTAAACAAATCGTGGAAACAACAACCCACAAGAAAGCAGCTGTACGGCCACTTGCCCCCTATCACACATATTCAACTAAGACGAATAAGACATACTGGACATTGTCGGAGAAGTAAGGACGAACTCTTGAGTGATGTTCACCTATTGAAACCAGAACATGGGTACGCCAGTGTGGGCCGTCCAACAAGAACTTACATCGATCAGCTCTGTGCATATTCCGGATGCTGCACGGAGGACCTCCCCGTATCGATGACCGACAGGTACGGTTGGTGAGAGAATGTCGTGGACATCCGTGCTGCCAGTGCGACCTGATGATGATGATGATGATGATGATGATTTTCCTAAATGCCTTTCCTAATAATCACCCACAAGCAAGAGCTGTGAATATATCACAATATGATAATTTAATTATTACAACGTTTGATGTGTTTACTTAAGAGCTATTACAAATAGTTCAATAAGTAAAAAGTATAATAATCTTGATCCAACTCTCTCTCCCATTTTTTTCTTTCTTTCCTTCTTTTCATCTTTATTATGTTTGATTGAAACAGATTAACATTATTGTTTCAGCGCTCTCACTTCCTCTCTTTATCTTTCACCTACTCTCTTTCTAATATTCTTTCTGTGTAGCATGTCTTTTTTTCCCTTTCTTTTTTTCTAATAAAAATTGAATGGTCCATTATTTAGCTGAGGTGACGACACTCGTGAGAAATAAGAATTCGGTGGATAAGCAACACCAGATAATCAGGATTTACATATTTGCATTTCATCTTAGACGATTTGTTGGATTATTTGTAGTATATTAGCCGTGCTGCAATCTACTACTCAAATTTATAGACTAAGCGAAATCACTTGGTTTAAACCTCAGCCAATCAACTATCTGAATACGTGGTTGGTTAACTACTTAATCGGCTGATACTGACAGACGTCCATTTGCAATCATTGACGAAGGACCTGCAAGACTGAGGAGCACCAAGGAACAACCAAAGGATCTTCACTAAGGGTCGCGCTCTGCTTAACACAAAGGATCTCCGCTGGACAGCGCTCTTGCTTGAAGCCTAAAGTTTAGCCACAAAAATCGTAACACGATTTGGAAGGTCTCATTTTTAACTAGAGGGTGTTGTAAGGTGATAACGATCGTACTTTTAAGGAACATGAGTATTGATATATAGATTATATAATTTTTCAGTGAACTTTTTTTCTGAAGTTTGTTATTTCTGTTTTTCTTTCCAGACGATGAAGTTGAGTTGACAATTTTTGAAGTTTTATCAAGCGAATTTAATATCGTTTTATTGAAATAAATTTACTGGAGATCAAACGAAACGGAAACATGTTCTCACGATTTCTCTATCTGGGCATGCGCATACAAATACACACATGTACACATACAGACACACGCATACACACACATACAGCCACCCATACACATACATGTAGACAAACTCTCTGACAGACAGACGCATATATACATACACATGCACATGCACACACAGACACACACAGACTTACAGACACACGAGATAGAGAGCCGATTTTACTTACACACACACACACACATATATATATATATATGTGTGTGTGTGTGTGTATTGTTGTTGTGGAGTCCAAGTATGATTCTTTGTTGGTATATCTAAAGAGTCTAATTTTCACTGTATATTATATCTGTATATATATGTGTTATACATATATATCTTATTATAATGGAGATTGTGGGTTTGTCTGTCTGTAACCGAAACTATATTACTATACAAGTCACAACTCCTTTAGTTATTTACATCATATTCTCCATGATTTTATTTTTATTTAAACCTCAATTATTAATAAAATTGTTTTACGTTACTTACACTGTTGACCATATCTACATACTAATAACATGCAATTATATTTATATATACAACAAAATAGCGGTTTACAGTGTGAATAGGAAGGCTAATTTGCATATTGATCTTAAAAAATTGGATTTTAATAAATATGTGCTTGGTATTATTGATTTCTAATTGTTTGGTTTTGTCTTATTGAATATGAGCAAAAATCTCTTCAATAAATCTTAAAAGAAATCCCTTAACAAGAAGAAATAACTGTAATATTATTCTTTACTTCCTATTTTAACTAAACAGTTTAATTAGGAAAATTTACCAATGAAAGAGGGGAGTAACGGAAAATGATGGAAGAGTTAGTTTCAAAGTTGTTCTATTTTTCAATCATACCCCCTCTGTTCAAAATCTTTTTATCTACATTCTTATTCAGTTTCATTAGCCTTTCTAATTTAATATGATATTTTATTATAAAATTTAACTAGAATACTTGCACCCGGAGGGTGCATATATTTGCTAGTGTCTATAATATATATTTTTGGGATTTAATGTGAAGCATGAGTGATGAGTAAAATAAATGAGAAACTGAGTTGGATATTCTGTACTGAGTTCCATTTTATTCCTTTCCAATATTTCGGAAGAATTACCTCTTTCTTTTACAAGGATTTTTGTTAGATTAACTGGCTACAGTAGTCACTAACACATATACATATAACATGCATGTTATATACAGATATAGTATATACACTGAAAATTAGACTCATCATCATATATATATATGTATATACATTTAAAAATCTCACACACATACTGCACGAAGAAAGAAATTTACAAAAACTCAAAATTCTCGAAGTTCTATGCATTAAACAAAAACAAACCAAAAAAATACACTTTAAATAAGATTAATTTTGATTATCGCATTCACTTCCGCAAATGTTCATTACTCTTTTCCCGCCAATTCCTCCCATTCCCCATAGACTTTCATATAATTCCTGTGTTTCTACTTACTCCTAGCGCTACTCGGTTGTTTAAAAAAACAGGAACCAACTTGATTATACATACGAGATGTCCGTCGTGTTTAGCACAACACACATAAAGGAAAAAATGCGGGCAATATATATATATATATATATTGTGCAGACAGATCAGACCTAGGCACTCGCTTATTTTATTGGGCGAGTGTCTGGGGCCTGGTGTCACTTAATGGGGACTTAAAAGAAGAAAGTAAAATTTTTTTTTTCTTCTTTTCCCTAAAAACCCCCCTCATATATATACCCATATGTATTTACAATTTGACTTTTAGTCGTCTCCGACTGTATAAACCTTGATGAGCAACCGGACGAAAGGGCCCTTGTTTTTATCAAATAAAACAATTTTTTTTTTCACGCTTTTCCTTCGTATCCACCTATATAGGTGATCATAATGATTACCCTTAAAGTATTATTTAAATTTGCTTGTACCAGAAATTTATATATATATATATATATATATATATATATATATATATATATATATATATTACAATGACTACAATAATTTATTTCAGCCGCATTACTGCGGCATCTTCAGGTATGTGCAAAATCATGGATATTACTGAAAAACTTCCATAGAAACAATGGTTTAAATTTATCAATTTTTTGGGGGGTGGGGGGTTATTTTGGGAGGATAGGAGTTGGCGGGGCTAGGAAATTTGAATATGAGTTGGTTATTTTGTTTAGTGTCTATTCTAAGCGAATAGTTTGTAGGTAAATATTTTGGTTTGATTTGCTTCAGTTTTGTAGAAATAATTTTCATTTACTTGCAAACAGATGAATTTGATCCATATATGGCAGCTTAACAGGTGCTTTAATCCAGTGGTCATCAACAGGGGTTTAAATGGCCCCTAGGGACCTGATGACAGTTTTGGCATACAGTCAAGCCAAAAATATTTAATTATAAAAGTAAAATAGGACTTTTAAACATCAAATGGCCTAGGGAGGGGAGGGCGTCCACCAGAGTAAAATAGGAATCAAAGGGGTCCATAGGTAAAAAAAGGTTGAGAATCACTGAATCCCTATGATGCATTTTTATCACAAATGCAAACAGTTTCTGACTGATTTTGAACTCGGCATGCTATTATCATTTTTAATTCCGATAACCATTATACCAGATGTACTCAAAAAAAAAAAAAGAAAAAGAAAAAAAGAAAGAACAATGTAAAGCCACACAGAAGGAAATATTGGTAGAAAGGGTAATTTTCACTTTTAGTTGTCAAAATTCCTAGCATAAAATTGTGCGTGCGTATTATCTGAAATGAACTTAATTGTTATTAAGAACACATTTTATGATATTTTTGTATTAAAGCATGCAGTTGTATTGTTTTCGAAAAGTTTCTAAGATTTGTGTATTTCGCACGATAACTTCCAAAATGGCTACCGGCTTGTTTCAAAGTGAAAGTCAGTTGGCTAAATTCCTAGCATAAAATTATCTGAAATGAACTTAATTGTTATTAAGAATGCATTTTATGATGAGATTGTTTCAAAGTGAAAGTCAAGGGAGGTTACTCTAATTGCCTTATTTGCTAGGAATTTAGCCAACTAAAGGTGAAAATTACCGTAGAAAGATGGTGTTGCAACAATACTGGAAGAAGTGTAAAAAATGAATAAAAATAGGAATAAAAATAGAAATATTAAAAATATTAAAAAAATAAATGAATATTAAAAAATAAATAAATATTAAGAAATAAATAGAAATATCAAAAATAGAAATATCAAAAATATTA
>CM042146.1:108491367-108503109 GCA_023376005.1 Doryteuthis pealeii
CTTGTAGAGTGTTGTGTCTACGATTTGCACGCGGCATTCATGTGCAGCTCCCATTTAGCTTATTCTCCAGACGCTTTGTTGGTTTTCAACTGGTGCAACCATACAGTAGCACTGATACAACTACGACTTGGAAGAATTGTCGCTTTAACTTGTCATCGAAATCCGATTTCCATACGACTGATAATCTGTTTATGACAGACCATACCTCCCCTATGCGTGCATTAATATCGTTTTCTGTCGATGAGATATTACAACCTAGGTATGTGAATTTTTCCACAGACTTGAAAAGTTTACCGTCGAGTGGGGAAATACCTCCCTCATTTTTAAAACAAATGAACTCAGTTTTATCGGAGTTCACGTAGAGGTCGATGTTCCGCGCTGCATTCTCAAGGTTATGTAAGCTGCTTAAATTTCGGAGCGAGCGAAACCGAGCCCCCCCCCGTTTTGTGGGTAGGATTCAAATTATGGAACAATAGGATCTTTCTTTCATCAAATCAAATGCCACTTCACGTCTTCTATGTTTTGAGACCGGTCTCACATAAATAAAGGGAGTGATATTTTTATGTGGACACGTGTCTGACTTTTCCTTTGCAATGTACTCGTTACCATCTCTTCATCTGATCTTTGTCTCCGGTAAATTTCGTTGATATACAACAGTAGAGGTGATGTAGAACGACATTTTGATTTTTGGCGGCAGAATGTAGATATTATACTGTACTAGCAAATATATGCACCCTCCGGGTGCAAGTATTAATGTCATAAAATATTATATTAAATTAGAAAGTCTAAAGAAACTAAATAAGAATGCAGATAAAATGATTTGAAACAGAGTGTGGGGGGTGTAATCGAGAAATATAACAGCTGAAGCTTCCTCTTCCATCACCCCCGTCTTTCCTTGCTAAACTTTTCTAATTTAACTATTTAGTTAAAATAGGAAGTAAAGAATAAAATTACAGTTATTTCTTTTGATTAATTGATTTCTTTTAAGATTTATCTCCGAGATTTGTGCTCATATTCATTAAGATAAAATCAAATAATTAGAAATCAACAATACCAAGCAGATATTTATTAAAATCAAATTTCAAATATCAATATGTAAATTAGGCTTGCCGTTCACACTGTAAACCGCTATTCGTTGTACATATAAATACAATTGCATATTATTAGTACGTAGATATGGCTATCAGTATTAACAATTAAAACAATTTTATTAATAATTGAGGCTTAAGTAAAAATGATTCATGGAGAATGTGATGTATAATAACTAAATGGATAGTGACATGAGTAGTGATATAGTTTCGGTTACAGAGAAACAAACACATAATCTCCATTATAATAATAAGATGTTATATTATGTACGTATATTATGTATAGATATTATGTATGGATATTTTGTGGGGCCTCACATCAGTGAGGGGTTCAATGTGCAAATAAAACCGCTGAGTAAATAATGGATTAATAACGTTAAAAGAAAGAAAGAAAGAAAGAAAATATGAGTGATTTCATCAGAAAAAAGACAGAAGGAAAGTTGGTTGGTTGTTTTTGTTTTTCGACATATCAACCTTTTTGGGTGATTTTATGCCTAATCAAATCATTTTGATATTCGTTTTACTTACAGAACCTGCTGTTGCTTAAATGGTCACCCATCAAAGTATTGAACAGGTTCTTAACTTCGATGTTCAAGCGAGAACCGGTGCTTTCAACGGGACGACCGTAAGCACAAAAGGAAAGAAAGAAAAAAGAGATTAACAATGTCAAATGAAAGAAAGAAAGAAAGAAAGGAAATCAATTACATCAATCAAAAGAAAGAAAGAAAGAAAGAAAGAAAGAAAGAAAACAAAAGACTAACAACATCAAAAGGAAACAAGAAAGAAATAAATAAAGAAAGGAGGAACGAAAAAATCAATGAAGAAAGAAAGGAAGACGTAAAAAATAATGTACGAAAGACGTGGTCCGTTTCTTATAGACATCAAAAGTAAAATTGCAAATGGCTACCTCTGTCTGCATATTTATAGCGGACAAGGGCAGGTCACCCTGTTCAGCCTAGACATAGGGGCAGATCAATCTATTCTACTTATACAAGAGAGATGTCTCGTAACGATGCAAATTCTCTCCTGATGACCCCAAAACCAAAAAACATAACACAAAAAAAAAAAAAAACCAAAAGAAATCAATCAAGAAGTTGAAATGCTTGGTGGATTTGAGAATTGCTTTACAGTCCGCTTTCTTTCTGGTGAGTTTCTATTACTTGTCAAGTAACTTTCTTAATATTATAGAGAATCGTATAGATAGATATTTATCGACCCCTCCGCATGAGTAGGATGTGACACAAGGTCAATTTCTTAAGTGGAGTTTAACAGGTTTGAATTCAGAGTTTTCCTTCTCCTAGACTGGTTACCTAGCCATGGCCAAAGAGCCCAGCCTGTCCTGCTATTTACCCATAACTGGAGAGAGAATTGGATTCATACCTTTCCCAAGGGTATTAGCGCCATGTGAAATGCAAACAGTTTCGTCCAGGAATTGAACTCGGGTCGACGAGTCCATTTCTTACGACTCTAACCATTAGACCACGCGTCTCATAGAGAAACATATATTCATAGTCAATAACCGAAAGATGACAAAGAACGACTTAAGCTTCGGGGGGTGGGTGGGATGGGATACGAATTAGCATTTACTTCATCAACTGAAAAATACCATTTCACATCTTCCTAAATAGAGACCGCCCTGTCGTCTGGGGCTGTAGAATACCTCGACTGCACCTCTACAGAGGGGTAAGACCCCTCCCAATGAGGCCACCTGTTGGCCGTGGCTGGCAACTCATGATGAGCAGTCCATGACATGCAACACTCTACTTTAGCCCTTACTTAGGCTAGACGTCGGTCGGAGAGGCCCCTTCCAATTAATCGACTAATTGCATCAAGCCATAGCACTCATATGATTTTCCCGACCCTATGCTCTCATGGCAAGCCCCAACCATTTTTATCACATATGTGCAAGAAGCCGATGGCTAAGGGTCTAATAAAAAAAGAAGAAAAAAAGCGAGTAGGGAAAAGATACAGAGAGGGTATAAATGTGCGATGATGCTAATCAGTTTCAATCGAACATAATGAAAAGATGAAAAGAAGGAAAGAAAAAGTGAGATAGAGTCAAATCAAGATTATTATACTTTTTACATATTGAACTATTTTGCAATAGCTCTTAAGTAAACATATCAAACGTTGTAATAATTAAATTATCATACTGTGGTATATCCACAGGCCCTGCTAGTTAAATAATAAAAGTGAAAAAACTTAAACGTAAAAAATCTTCTCTTCTCATGTCGTAAATTGTACTCAGCAAAGACATACAAAAGTAACTACCAAGACAAATGATTGAGTCATGCAAATTGTCGTAATTATCTCTGAACATAAGCATATTATTCTCGTAAATATTTCTACAAATTTATCGGTCCTTTAAACCTTACATTGTTCATTTGCAATTTCAGACATCTCTGCCAGTATCCTATAATTATCGGCACTTCTTCATAGGCTTGCAAAATCTGCAGGGCTTGTGTCTATAAACACCATTAAAAGATGTTGAATAGCGTAGGCAGGAAAAACAAACAAACAAAAAAGCAACAAAAAACAAAAGCAAAAAACAAAAACAACAAAAAGATGTTGACAGCCGAATGAATGTTTTATGTAAATTGGGATTGTAGCTGTTGTCAGCAGTCGTCTGACTTTTTTTTGTTCGGGCGCCGCCATGACAGTCTTTGCGTTCAAATGTCATTTCAACGTTGGCGGTTTTCAGACTGACCTTCCCATCAACATGACCGTACCCGGTAATTAAAAACCAGAAAAGTGGGGTAGGAAATATGGCGATCTGTGACTGCCCCTTTTCTTTGAACTTTTTTGAATTTGCCGCTTCGACATTGTTAACGCATTGACGAGTCGTTGTAAATTGACAATCACGCTGTGAATTTATGAAGCCTAAAATAAAGAAATGAAGGAAAGAACAGAGGACGCAGTGATTCATGGGTTTCATATGAGTCTTCACTTGAATTGTGTTCGGATCATATCCAAGGATAAGTTTGAAACAAGACTACATGTAAATGACATCCATATTTTAGAATTACCTTTGATTTGAATAAAGATAACAAGAAACACCATTGAAAACTAAGCTAATAAGATAAATAAAACATACATTCATTGTTCTTTTGTTTTATTTATATTTTTATCCTTTTATCTTTATTTTATTTTTATATCCGACAAATCTAGCCCAACCTACATTAATCTATGTAGCTATGTAGGTATGCATTAATGTAGCTACCTCTGTTCTATTCTGATCTATCTATCTATCTATCTATCTATCTATCTATCTATCTCAGTCTTTTCGCGTCTTTCTTTCTTTCCTTCTTAGTCTGTCCAAACCTATCTATCTATCTATCTATTTATCTATCTATTTGGCTGAATGTTTTTTAGATGAGGCTTGATCTGTATTGTAGTATGTAAAAACGCAACAGCGACCGAAACATTGTTTTTACATACCACAATAAAGATGAGGACAATAGTCCGAAAAATCAAAATTACACCATCGATCTTTTTTATTCTTATATACGACAATTCTAGCCTAGCCTGCTTTAATCTATCTATCTATCTATCTATCTATCTATCTGAGTCTGTTCATATCTATCAATCTATCTATCAATCTATTTCAGTTTGTCCACATCTATCTATCTATCTATCTATCTATCTATCTATCTTATTTAAGTCTGTTCAGATCCAGCAATCTATCTAACAATGTATTTCAGTTTGTCCATATCTATCTATCTATCTATCTATCTATCTGAGTCTGTTCAGATCTAGCAATCAATCAATCACGGCGAATAGGTAGAATCACAAATTACTTTTGCCGGTGAACATATTGTAAACTGATCATTAATTTCAAAGGAAAAAGCTTTAGTTTTAGAAACAAAAGTTAAAAAAAAACTTAAACTAGGCGAGTATATATAATATTAGCTACCTAAATTTATTTAGTTCCCCTGAGGAAGGTGTACCTTGAACACCAAAACCATGGTAGAGAGAAAAACTTATATATATATATATATAATTGGAACGAAAGTCCTGTCCGATATTTTTGTCGATTTAGAAGCATGAAAAAATGAAGATCAGAAACAAAATGATGAATAATGTGTTCTTAATCTTTTTTATTTACCAATATTTCGAGTTTCAACCCTCTTTCTGAAAGTTTTAAAATATAACACACACACACACACACACACATATATATATATATAGAGATAGATAGATAGATAGATATACACATTAGATATACCGACAAAGAAGCATGCGTGGGCCTCATAACAACAATATCATATATCTATCTATCTATCTATCTCTATATATATTAAGTTAAACAGATTTGAATTCAGAATTCTCCTTCTCTTAGACTGCTTGTCATACCAAGATCAAAGAGCACAATACATCATACTATTTACCCATATCTGGAAGAATAGTTGAATTAGTTATATTAGCTCTATGTAAAATGTAGCCAGTCTAGTCCAGGATTTGAACTCTTGTCGCCGTGACCATTTTCTACGACCATAACCACTACACCACGGATCTAATATGCGACAATGAATGTCATTGTAAGATCAATAAGTCTAATCATTTTGGCTATTTAAGTTATTTATTTTGTTTGATATTAAGTAGCGAGATGTACGATATAATTAGCATTAATAATTAATCAATTAACTAATTAGCTATTAATATTCAATCATTATCCCCTCCTTTACCTCTAAAGACCGATGACAGATTTTGAATGGGAAAATGAAATCCGGGATAGAGAAAATCCCGGGAGGAAGAAGTCATGGTGGCTTGGATATACAAGACTTACATACTCTTTTATGCTCGAGCAGGAGGACCAACCACAGTGCGCGACATGCCAAACACCCTACACTGTCAAACATTTCCTCATGGAGTGTGAAGTTTTCGCTCCAATTAGAAAGAAATATTTCAATGCAAATAATATGATGGATCTGTTTGAGAATATGAACTTGGATGACATTTCATCCTTCTTGATAAAAATAAAAGTATATCGAAAATTATGAATCAGATATAAAATACATCCATGAAATACATCTACAAAAATACACCTAAGTGAGAAACTTGAGTACCAAATTTTATCTCACAATCTAACAGTTTTTGGCATTAAATAACCCACTGGTTTATCATATCATTAAACAAACGAAACCGAACCAAGCCAAACCAAATGAAATTAATGAAAATTATTTATACCAATTTGAAGATATTAAGATCTTGAAATATAGAAACGTTTATACAAATTATATTTTCAGGTATAAAAAATTATTTTAGTTACATTTCCAGCATTGTTCAGGACCTAAACTTATTGGTACAACCTCTTACATATCAACGCCGGGTACCTTAGCTCGTATTATTATATGTAGGAGGTGCTTACTGTGTAACAGTTATCGTCTTAGGAATATCATTTCGGCTACACAGTAGAGCAGGCTGGTGTCCTTAATCTTAGTATGGTAACCAGTCTAGGAGAAGGAAGACTCAAGCCAGTTGTTGACCTGGGGGATTGACTTCCTACCAAACACACATTACATGAGTAGTGTCCCCACGACCAAACCACTAAGGTTTAGATACCTGTGAAGAGGAGAATTCACAAAATAAAAATATCTTACAAAATGAAATGTTGGGTGGAAAATATTGCGTTTTCCAATTACATTCGTCTAACGGTTCGTACTTTTTCGGATCATCAGAATCTTTGGTTTGTTTATTTTACTGCATATCAACCCCTTTTGGGTAATTCACTGCCGAAACAAGTAATTTTTATAAACGTTTCTATATTTCAAGATCTTAATATCTTCAAATTGGTATAAATAATTTTCATTAATTTCATTTGGTTTGGCTTGGTTCGGTTTCGTTTGTTTAATGATATGATAAACCAGTGGGTTATTTAATGCCAAAAACTGTTAGATTGTGAGATAAAATTTGGTACTCAAGTTTCTCACTTAGGTGTATTTTTGTAGATGTATTTCATGGATGTATTTTATATCTGATTCATAATTTTTCGATATACTTTTATTTTTATCAAGAAGGATGAAATGTCATCCAAGTTCATATTCTCAAACAGATCCATCATATTATTTGCATTGAAATATTTCTTTCTAATTGGAGTGAAAACTTCACACTCCATGAGGAAATGTTTGACAGTGTAGGGTATATATACTTAATATATATATATATAATATATATATATATATATATATATATACAGTTTTTTTAAATCATTATGCATATAAAAAAATCCAAGCGAATTCACTGAACAAATAGACTTGTCACTTTATCAGTACATTTTCCCGTACTATCTTTTGTGGCTTGTTTAAACACTTAAAGAAACTTGTTTTTAATTAATATTCTAAAAGCAATTTCTTTCAGAATAATTTTTTCTTGACGGTGACCCAAGGTCACAATTAGTTTTCGAACTCGGGAACAAGAAAGTTCGTGATTACGACAAGAAGGTTCCCGAGTCCGAAAAGAAGGTTCCCGAATCCGACAAGAAATACCTGAAAATGGCCGGAGGGCACATCGACCGAAACGTTTTACAGATAACAATGAAGATGAGGACAATAGTCCAAATAACACAGATAATACTAAAAAGTCAAAAGTTTATCTCATTTGTTCTAGCGAAACCCTTAGAGACCTTTTGAAAATCCTTAGGGTTTCCGAGAACCCTGGTTGAGAAACACTGCTCTAGACGACTAAGAATGTAAATATTACCAAATGTAATCTTTTAAAAAAAGTATTTATTTTTATTAATCATTTTAAACAGATCATACTAAGTTATAATATCGATTTTTTCTACTTTTTACTTTTGATTTTAACGGCATATCAACCTGTCTTGGGTTATTCTATGCCTAGAGGTTATGGAATTGAGTGCATTGTACATCTATATTTACATATTTAGTGTAGATGTTTCTTAAGTGATTATTGAACACATTTATATAATATCAAGTATTCTTATCTAATACAAATAATCTGTCCACAGTTGTATGGTTTCAAGTATTTCTATCTACTATTACTAATAATATGGTTTTAAGTAATTATTTCTATTTAATAATAGTCATTTGTTCGCACAGTTATATCGTTTCATGTTACTAATAATAATCCTTATTGAATGCCCTTGGGTAAACAAACGAATTCACTTTCTGCCTCCAATCCATTTATCAGAGAGATATATCTCCGGGTCATGTGATGATAAATCCTCAGTAAATAATTATAGCATCAAGTAACAATTCTTAATATAAATGATTTCCAGTTATATGGCTTCAAGTATTCATATCGAATACGAACAAATTTTAAACAGATCTATTTGACTAATTGTAGTGCTTAAGTAGTCACCCAATTAAGTGTTGAACACGCTCATAGTTGCTTAACTTTGGTGATCTAGCAGGAACCAGTTCTTTCAAAATGACTTGTTGGTTGCTTTGTTTTATGGCACATCAAACCTTTTTAGGTTATTTAATGCCGAATCGAGTTATTTTGATAAACAAAGGAATCAAGTTGCTTACAGTACCTGCTGTTGCTTAAGTAGTCACCCGGTTAAGTATTGAACAGGCTCATTGTTGCTTAACTTTGGTTTGGTTTGGTTTGTTTTGTTTTACGGCATATCAATCTCGGTGGGTCATTTAATGCCAACAAAGTTGTGAAATAAATTCATTCTTAATGCATGATACAATTTTGTTTATCAACTCATGTTTTTCTATTTAACCCATAGATGGGACTCTAAGAGGTACTACTACTCCGGGTCAGAGTGGACCAGGAAGAAATAGTGATGAAGGGGTGCTCCACATTCCCCAAACCCCCAAAACTGGACCTCAACCATCAGATAGAGTTTAACGTCATTCTCATAACATGTAGACTCTCAGCCACCACCTTCTAGCACCCATATAATAAAAAGGGATTGGGGCTTACCCTAAGAGCAATAGGGTTGGGAAAATCATATAGGTGCTAGGCTTGGCGTGACCACCCAGTCTAGCACAAGATAGGACCAAAGTGGAGTATTGCAATCATAAACTGCTCATCCACCTGGGCTCTATTTTTAAGCATCACGGGTCGCCACCACGGCCAACAGGTGACCCATTGGGGAGTTTTACCCCTGTGCAGAGGTGCGTCGGTGCCTTCTAACGCCCCCAGCCGACAGGGCGGCTTAACTTGGTGATCTAGCAGCGAACCGTTGCTTTCAGTGTGACTTGACCGTAATACAAATTATTATTATTATTATTATTAGTTAATTTAACCATATAACAGCTTACAAACTTGGAGGCGCGTGACATCATGGTTAGGTCGAAGGAAATGGACCTGTCAACCCGAGTTCCAAATTCTGGACGAGGCTGGTTTGCATTTCACATAGCGCTAATACCTAGGAAAATGTATGCATCCAACTACTCTCCCTCCAGCTATGGTAAAACAGTAGGGAAGACTGGGCTCTTTAACCTTGCTAGGTAACCAGTCTAGAAGAAGGAAAAGTCTGGAATTAAAACCTGTTAAACTCCGCTTAGGAAATTGACCTTATGTGTTGCTTTCTACTCGTACGGAGGGTTGGCGTAATATATAAAGATATTTTAACAGATTGCAAAAAATGTTAGGAGGCTGATGTTTCATTAGATAATCCACCAAGCTTTGTATGTACAGACAGTGATTAAGAATAGATAAGAATTTAGATTATTGATAGATAGATAGATAGATAGATAAGTAGATTCAGACTTGGATATGAAACAGATTTAAATAGATAAAATTTATAGATATGTACAGGACAGTGTAGATAGATAGATAGATAGATAGATTCAGACTTGAATATAAACCAGACTTAGATAGATAAATTTATAGATATGTACAGACATCATAATATATATATATATTATATATATAATATTAGAAGAGCGAGAGAGAGAGAGAGATAGATAGATAGATAGATAGATAGATAGATAGATAGATAGATTCAGACTTGATATGAACCAAACTTGATTAGATAAATTTATAGATATGTACAGACAGTGATAGATAGCATAGATAGATAGATAGAATAGATAGATAGATAGATTTCAGACTGGATATGAACAAACTTGGATAGATAAAATTTATAGTATATACAAGGTGTTAGATAATAGATAATAGATAGATAGATAGAATAGATAATAGATAGATAGATTCAGACTTGATTATAAAACAGACTTAGTAGGAAAATTATAGATATATACAGACAGTGATATATATATATATATATATTTATATATATAATATATATATAGATAGATAGATAGATAGATAGATAGAAGTATAATAATAGATAGATAGATTCAGACGTGGATATGAACGACTTAGATAAATTTATGGATATGTTACAGACTGAGATCGAGTTAATAGATAGCCATAGATAGATTAGATTCAGACTTGGTATGAACAGACTTAGATAAATTTAAGATACTGTACAGTTTAGATAGATGATAGATAGATAGATAGATAGAAATAGATTCAGACTTGGAAGTATAAAACAGACTTAGATAGGATAAATTATATAGGATATGTACAGACTAAATTGAATGATAGCATAGATAGATTCAGACTTGTACAAACAGTGAAATAGATAGATAGCATAGATGATAGATAGATTCAGACTTGACATGAAATAGACTTTAGAAAATTTATAGAGTATGTTACAGAGTGATAGATAGGAAGATAGATAGATAGATAGATAGATAGTAGATTCAGACTTGGATATGAACAAACTTGGATAGTAAATTCATAGATATGTACAGACAGTGATATATATATAGCATAAGATAGATAGATAAATTGATAGATAGATAGATAGCATAGATAAATTAGAGATATATATAATATTATTATATATATAATATAATATATATATATTATATATATATATAGATAGATTAGATAGATAGATAGAAGATTCAGACTTGCGATAGAACAGACTTAATAAATTTATGCGATAGTACAGACTGAGATCGATTAGATACATAGATAGATAGATAGATAGATAGATAGATAGATAGATAGATAGTTCAGACTTGGATATGAACAAACTTGGATGTATGAACCATGTAAACACTACGTAACTAATCATAACAGCAACACGCATAGCAACCAGATATGATAACTAGAACTCAAGAATCATCGAAAGCAGTACAATATCCTGATAAGGCAAGTTACTGTACAAATATAATAGTCTGAATTCGATTATGATGAAGCCGAACTAAGGTGGAAGGCCTTGTCATTGCAAGATGAAAAATACATCGTTATGATATATAAACTATATATACATATATATATATATACTATTACTATATATATGGTGTGTACGTGTATGTGTGTGTTGTTACGCATTTCGTCGAAATCGCCGCATTTGGTGCGACCACCACACTTTTTTCCCCGCAACTCAGTGGGAGCACCCCTGCCGACAAGAAGGAAAAAAAACCTTGTTCGTGCACACACGCAAACACTTTCAGATCGGCCGTGTGCGCTCTCAAACCAACAACACCCTCCTCCCAACCCCCTACCCCCTCTCCTCTCCTCTCTCTCTCTCTCTCTCTCTTTTTCTCTCTCGCTTTATCGTACCCGACACCACGGGAATAAATGATCGTTTCGTAACCTTCTTCTCT
This sequence comes from Doryteuthis pealeii, assembly GCA_023376005.1. Taxonomy (NCBI): domain Eukaryota; kingdom Metazoa; phylum Mollusca; class Cephalopoda; order Myopsida; family Loliginidae; genus Doryteuthis; species Doryteuthis pealeii. The sequence continues at coordinate 108,503,057 of CM042146.1, forward strand.
CTCTCTCTCTCTCTCTCGTACTTTCTCTCTCTCTCTGTGTATCTCTCTCTTGT
>CM042146.1:108503209-108525709 GCA_023376005.1 Doryteuthis pealeii
TAATGTGGTCTGATTTTCAATCCTTTTCCGATTTATTTTTTTTTTCATACGGGCATTTGCCGGTGTCTTTTTATTTTTTTAATTTTTTTTTCTTTATCGAACTAATTTTATCGGTAGCTTGAACTACTTTGATTAAGCCGGTAATTAAAGGTTTTACCCTGTTTCCAAAAAAGGTGTTTATATCTCAACACGAATAAAAGGATATTAAATGCACATATTTCCATCTTTCTCTCTTAATGTGTATGCTTGATGTATTCAAGGACACTTATCTGCTTTGCATGTACGGCCTGTTCTGCTGTTCAGGCAGCTCTGTCTCTGTCCGCTGTCCCTGTCTCAGTCTGTGTCGTCTGTCTGTCGCTCTCTCTCTTCTCTCTCTCTCTCTCTCTCTCTCTCTCTATATATATATATATATATATATTATATATATAATATATGTGTGTGTGTGTGGTGTGTGTGTGGTATAAAGGTGAGCAAAAAATGATAAGACAAACAGGAATTTTTTTTTATTGTTATTTTCTTTTTTTGATTTTGTTAACTAATTTCAACCTTAGGTCGTGGTCAGGAGAACATTTATTGTGAAAGAAATTGTGGCAAAAAAATGTATTAGAAGTGTGTGAGTACATCTGTTCAGTGAATATATATTACAGGGTGTTCGGGATAAATTTTGACAGTTTCATAAGGAAAAAGAAAAAGTGCTTGTAACTACCAAATTTAATGGATTGAAGAAATTCAACAAGAACGGAAATACCACATTAGCTCGATCACAGCCTCAATCTGCTCGGAACCTGGAGCAAGCTGATGTTACAGTTTCCTTGGGAAGAGTCTCAAAAACTACATGATTCTGTCGATTTAATGACTTTTGTTAGTACTGGCACGGCGATTGGGTCTTTCTCAACAGCGCCCAACATAATAATGAATGGGTGTTCGGTGGCCAAACATTGGGGACGTGGTGTAGTCGTAAAAATTCGCCAACAACCATTTTTAACTTTTTACAGAGGTGTGGCAGAGGGCTGGAGCCTGCTGCCATACATATAACCGCCATTGGCTAGCCTTGTTATCCAGAGATTGACTACAGCGTTTAGCAACTCCACGTAGCATCTGATTCAACCTGATACCCTCTCTGAAAAAATGCGGGGGCATCGCCATCCACCTTCAGAGGACACACATCCGAAAACTATCACAGTTTGGGGAAACTTAGTCTGCATGACACGAGGAGTGCCCTTTGGACTGTTAGCAAAACATCTATTATTCTGCGCTGTTGTGCTTTTGATACTGACAAAAGTTTTTCTTATCAGAAAAGAACCAGATTGTTTGGGTTCAGCAGGATGTTTCACTTTGCTCAAAGTTTCTTCGCTTTTGTCAAGATGATTTTCACAGGCCTTTTCTGTGAGGCAGTTGACCTCTGCGACGCTGTGAGTAGTAGCGAAGTCTTTCACTGAGTTGCAAGCTTCATGGTAGAGGCTGAAACATTCAATTCATGTGACAAAGCCCGAATTTCAATGCCAGGGTCCCCCAACACTTTTTCTACAGATTTTCGAGGAATTCTGCTGTATGAACGCAACCAGATCGTCTGTTATGTTGTTTTCTTCTAGTCACCAGCTCGTATATCCATTGCAATTTCTCCAGTTCATGCCTAATTGTTTTTACAGAATTCAGGGATCATTGAGCAGCAACCATAATCTCCTTATTTGATGGCCGGTGCAGATCATCAAGTTATTCTCTTTTCAGATACAAGTTATTCTCTTCCATTGATTCAGGTGGGTTCCAGTCATCCTTCTATCTGTCATCACGTATATTTCATACAGTCGGATTCCATGATGCACAGTGTGCGTCAATACCTCCAAACTACGGAGAAAAATACCAATATAAGTATGTCAAATTTATCCCGAACACCCTATATATATATATATATATATATATAATATATATATATATATATGTGTGTGTGTGTGTGTGTGTGTGTGTGTATAGCATTTTTCTTTAAACATACGGTATTAAAGTTAGAATGCTGTATATGAATTTCCCGCCGAAATATTATAATATATTTCATCTATTCAAATATATTCATATTTTTCAAATTTAATCTTCTCAACATATTTCCATCTTCTTTACACACACACACACACACACACACACACACACACACACACACACACACATATATGTTATATATATATATATATATATGAGTGTGTATGTGTATGTATGTTTAGTCAATTGTCTGTCCGTCTGCCCGTCTGTCTCCCACTTTATATATATACAAACGGATCACCTAATCCTGACCAGAAGACCAGACCTAGCGTCAATTAACAAGAAAAAGAACTTTTCATTCTTAGATTTTGCGCGTTCCTGTGGACACAGATTAAAAAATGAAAAAAGATTGACAAATACTCGGACCCTTGTCGGAGGAACATGAGGGTCAAGATTATACCAGGGGCTTCGAGGATCCAGGGGATTAGAGGAACTGGAAATCAGAGGAAGAAGTGAGACCATCCAGACAACGGCATAATTAGATCGTTTAGAATACTCACAGAAGAGTCCTGGACACCTTGGGAGACTTGCTGGTGAAACACCACTAGCACATGGTTATTACCATGTATGCTCAGTCTGATACTGCTGCACATGTGCAGTTGAAATAAAATTATTACAATGAAGCAAATTTAAAGTTTTTTAATTAATCAATTCACTATATATATATATATAATATATATATATATATATATATTATATATATATATATAAGTGTTGTTATGGGTGCAACGGGAGAAAAAATAAATATTTTATAAAAAAGAAGGTTTGCAAAAAGGATTTATGTTTTTTCAAAAAAAAAAAAAATTCATTAACTTACATATGAATGCGACACATGTTTTCTGATCTGTTGTCTTCTTCAGGCATTGAATTATTATTTGGCAAAATATGTCCGATATTTGATTAGGTTGTGTGTGTTTTTTGTAACTTTTTTTATTAAATGGTTGTGTATTAACGGTTAAACGCTACTTTTTTTCAATCCTTTGCTATATATATTATATATATATATATATATATATATATGTGTGTGTGTGTGTGTGGTGTGTGTGTGTGTGGTGTATGTGTGTGTGTGTACATGCGCACAAATTAATATAAACTATGTTACCATGATCGGTGCTGATTTGTTTTTTGTTTTTTTAGTTGTATAAGAGTTTACGCGGTTCCTCTGTCTAATTAAAAATGAAATAAAACGGACCTACTTATCATTATGCCTGATGATGATTTTTACAATTAGCTTTGTCTAAGCTCCCTGAAATAGACTATAATGCTAAATCTCTAAGTCTTTTGTTATTTCTTTACTTATATATTTTCTCTGTGACTCTAACATTAAGAGCACACATTGAGCTCGCAAACTGCGACAGGTTTTTTAAATAAAACTCTTGTGTCGTAAGGAGGATTTCTTCTCTGGATTTTTGGATTATATATATTATATATATATATATATATATATATATAATATATATAGCAATCAACCGGTGTTTCTTACAACAATCTCATTACGTAATGGGCAATAAGGACGATCTCACAGGCGCCGGTTAGAAGGCGTGGTTAAAAAAAAACACTCAAGTCTCATGGCCTGTCCGTCACAGAGGCGACCGAGCAAGTCATTGACCGATGTCTTCACTGCCCCGTGACACATTGCACTGCAAATGGAGGATAACAAAATCTATTTAACAAGAAGAACAAAAGAAAATATATAAAAGTATGAAAATAACGACTGGGTAATCATTATTATAATTATCTTTGTGTTAAAATACGTGTTTTTTTCTTCTTTTTAGTCTTAACCCTTTCATTGCAGTGGGGACAGCTCAGGTACCGTTTTCTAAACTAGCAAGAATATGCGACCTTCGGGTATAACTATTTAAGTTTTAATTTAGTAAAATATATGGACCATATGACCTTTAGGCACCCCTTTTGCTTTGCTGATTCATAAGTACATTTTTTCATTTACACCGTCAACATCCGGTTGTTTGTTAGGGGTTAGGGTTAGGGGTTAGCGTTTATTTTTATAATTGAAAAAAAAACCTCTAAAAATTGTCTGTTAAAAAACAACCAGATGTTGACGGTGTAAATGAAAAAAAATGTACTTATGAATCAGCAAAGCAAAAGGGGTGCCTAAAGGTCATATAATCCAAATATATTAAATCAGAAAGACTAACGAAATTAGATAAGAACGCATATAAAAAGATTACACTTATCTTAATCATATTTTAATTGGTTATATATAAAAATCGTTCATAGGATTGATTTTAATAAGTTGGAGAATAATACAATAATATTAGAGTTCAATGACACCAAGTAATTATTTATTAAACCCGATTTTGTTAAAACCAGTAGCAAATTAATCACACCATATATTATGTAAACCTTTATTTCTTTGTGATGTATAAGACACATTGCAGGATTTTAAATGCACTAATAACATGGGCTGTTTTGAGGTAAATCTAACTCAGATTTTCATAGAGACATTAATAAATAAGATTTATTCTATGTATTAATGATTTTGACAATTTAAATACCCTTTGGTAATCTTACACCATTCCTTTGAGTATTGTGACGTAAGCAGTGACGTAATCTTAGTTACAGACAGACAGACGCCGAATCTCCATTATAATATGATGAAGCAGTAACTTAAGCCAAAACGCTTATGCATCCTGGTTCTCAAATCAATATTTAAGAAGACAAAAATTAGCACTACAGTACTATATCAAACTCATCTCCTGCCCCCTCCCCCCAAAAATCCTGCTTATGATTACTCACCCAAAACAAAATACAAAAACTTGTATCAAAATAACTAAAAAAAAAAAAAAATCAGACCTTTTAACTTAAGAATAAATAACCTCCTCAACAAAATCAAAATTAACACCAAAATAGTACACCATACCATACTCTCCAAAACGGCACCATGGACCATAAAGCAACCAACTATAATCTTAGAACTGACTACATTACCTAAAACAAAAACACACCCTATCACTTACCAAGAGAAATTCATTAAAATACAAAATAACTTCCCAGATCATTATCACATCTTTACAGATGGATCCAAACAAGGGAAAAAAAGTTCATTGTGTTTCTATTTCTCAAAAAAAAAAAAAAGAAAGAAAAAGAATCTTTAAAACGCCTACCATATGAAACCTTAATCTACAGCGCAAAAACCACAGCCATTGACCTAGCTATGAATATCATAGCAAATCACAAAGCTTCCAAATGTATTATATACACAGACTCTAAATCAGTTTTGCTAGCACTACAGAACAAAGACACGTCATCTCCTCTGATTACCAACCTCCTAAATAAAATAAACACTCTCTCCAAAAATAATAGCATTGTATTTACCTGGATACCAAGTCACATCGGTATCCAAGGAAACGAAAGAGCAGACAAAGCTAAAAAAAAGCACTCCTGACAAACATGACTAACACAAAAATCCCATATACAGATCTAAAAACAGCCATCAGCAAATTCATATCTGGCAAAAATCATGGGATAATCAGACACAAAATAAACCCCATGAGATACAAAAAGTTATTGGTGAGTGACTGGCAGGCCATAGAAAAAAGAAGAATACTCGCCAGACTGCGTATTGGGCACATCGAAATCACCCATTCTCACCTTTTAAAAAGGGAGGACGCCCGAGTATGCCTAATTTGCAAAGTACAGCTCACAATCAAACACATCCTCCTAAATTGTAACAGCCTTAGACAAACCCGCACCAAATATTATCAAACAAAAAACCTAAAAGACCTCTTTAAAATACAAACTGAGAAGACATTCTAAATTTTCTAAAAAAAAAAGCAACATTTTCAATAAGATCTAACAAAACATAACCAAATGCCTCCATACAACCACAACTTTAAAGACTGAAATCCATAATAACCTTTTCTGTCATTAAATGACCCACAGAAGTTGATATGCCGTTAAACAAAACTGAAACTGAAACTCAGATCAATAGTATATTTATTGGATAACGAATAAAGTACATCAATTTCGATCACATTAGTAAATTCTTCTTTACTATATATATATATATATATATATATATATATATATATATATATATATATAAACACATTTTGCTCTGAGTAGATAGTAGGACAGGCATGGTGAATCCCCAACTCTTTTTTATCATATATGTATTAGAAGGGGAGTTTTATTGTCCTGGGTATGACGTTAAAAACTTCATCTAATGGTGAAGTTTCAATTATGGAGCTCTGGGGAGCGTGGAGTACCCCTACGTAACAACAAGTACACGTGAGGGTTGACCTCATTACACTGGCCAGATTAGATTTGTAACACTCACCATGAACATACTCTCCATTGATATTCATTATTTATTTATGACTAGAAGCGGCTACCCACGTCACCTGGATAGAGGGGGAAAATTTAGTCTCGCAGATCCATTATTTCTGAATCGCTAGTTGGATCCTCGCACAATGCCCCATTAAAATCCCTACGTAAAAAAAAAGACCTTCGTTGATCCGACCTGGTGGGGCGTCAGAAAAATGTGCATAGACACTGAAAAGAAAAATTAGTGTCTTCTATTTAAGATATTAAATGAAAAAACAATCCATGGGGTTACTGTTAAAATTTTATTCTTTAATTACCTTCACGAACATAAATCAAATCTTTGCTCAAAAAGCAAGATCTGGTGGTAGTAAATATGTATAAATATTTACTTTAATACTTTTATTGTCTTATTTTCATAGTTTCCTCCGGACATACATACAACTGCTCTTTATATATGTATAGATTAGTACTGTACAAGATTATATATATTTACCAACCCTTCCACCACAGGCAAGATGCGACACAAGGTCAGTTATATGGTTTCAAGTAACTAATTATAATTCTTAAAACAAAATTATAGCTTTAAGTAACAAATATTAATAAAACTAGCAAATATATGCATCTATGCATCCTCCGGGTGCAAGTGTTTAAATTTTAATGTAATAAAATATTATATTAAATTAGAAAGGCTAATGAAACTAAATAAGAATGCAGATATAAATATTTGAAACAGAGGGGGGTATAATCGAAAAATAGTACAACTGAAACTTTCTCTTCCATCACTCTCGTCTTTCATTGCTAAATTTTCCTAATTTAACTATTTAGTTATATTAGGAAGTCAAAAATAAAATTAGAGTTATTTTTTCTTGTTAATGGGTTTCTTTTAAGATTTATCCCCAAGATTATGGCTCATATTCATGAAGATAAAACCAAACAATTATAAATCAATAATACTAAGAAGATATTTATTAAAATCAAATTTCTAATATCAATATACAAATTAGCCTTTTCGTTCACACTGTTAACCGCTATTTTGTTGATATATATAAATACAATTGCATGTTATTAGTATGTAGATATGGTCAACAGTATTAATAATGTAAAACAATTTTAGTAATAATTGAGGTTTAAATAAAAATAAAGGCATGGTGAATGTGGCCTAAATAACTAAGGGAATTGTGACTTGAGTAGTGATATAGTTTTGGTTACAGACAGATAAACTCACATATAATAAGATTTACACGAGAAAAGAATCCGTAAATTACAAATACGAACACACCTTTAATTCTTGAACTATTTTTTAATTGTCAGGATAGATTTGGTGGGCCCTCGAGTAGATTGCAAATATTAGGTTTCGGGTTTGTGAGTTTGTGCCCCAAATTACCACGCCTTATGTTTAAAGTCTTTATCTGTTTGCTTAGTGAATAATGCACATAGCTAAACCCAGATTCCACCATATATAAAGCTGGAAAATCTGTGACAGTATTTAGTTCATCCAATAATTCCTTTTACATAGACTTCGCTTCAAGATCAAAGGTCGTTTCAATAAATTCTTCTTTAAGAAAAGTATGACTCACACTGTAAATAATAAACGAACACTCACGGTTAGGCTTTAAAAAGCTTTATTCTACTTAGAATACTGATACAGTTTACTAAGAGTTTATATACTCTCAGCAACGTCAAAGAGTTCCCCAAAGGGAGGTAATAATAAAACAGGGGAAATAACTCTTAATTACTTATTACAGACACGTCACTTAGGCATTCTGCAAGGTTTACGATATCTGGCATATAGTCTACATGATCCAGCGATTTTTGTTCTCCTGTTATAAAAGAGATATCATATAAACTATTAAATTCACCTCTGTGGACCCCTGTATTTGTATTTTCCTTACCGAAATTTCGTAATACGAATTCGTAATATATCTAATTTGCACACAATTACATGGTTTCAAGTAACCAATAATAATCCCTATTAAACAATTATAGCTTCAAAGCCCTGTCGGCTGGGGCTTTAGAATACAAAACTGCACCTCTGCAGAGGGGTAAGATCCCCCTAATAGGGCCACCTGTTGGCCGTGGGTGGCGACCCGTAATGCTTAAGGATGGAATCCTGGTGGATGAACAGTCCATGACATTACTTACTTAGGCTAGACGGGCGGTTGGAGAGGCCCCCACCGATCAATCGGCTGGTCATGTCAAGCCCTAGCACCTATATGATTGCCCCAACCCTATTGCCCTTATGGCAAGGCCCAATCCTTTTTATCATATGGGTGCTAGAAGGCAGTTGCTGAGGGTCTTCATGCCCTGGGAATGACTCTATCTGATGGTGAGGTTTGGAGAATATGGAACACCCTTTCATCACCATTGCGTCCTATTCTACTTCACAGGATATGGACCATCTTGAGAAGCCCTGTTTTAGAAGAACAAACTTTTCTTAAAATATTGTTTGAGGTATGATTAAGTACGAACAGGACCTGTGGATATACCACAGTATGACAATTATTACAACGTTTGATATGTTTACATAAGAGCTATTGCGAAATAGTTCAATATGTAAAAAATATAACAATTTTGATTTAACTCTCTTCCTCTCACTCTTTCTTAAGGGTGGGGGGTGTAAAATATTTATATTGATTTGTTGATAAAAATCTGTGGGAGGCGCTTAAAATATCTACATTAATTTGCCCACAAAAATATCTAAGTTGGGCCGGAAATTCGCCTGACGCTGGCTCGCTAAAACAGCGTAAATTAAGGCAGGAAGCTGGGACGACATAAGATCAGAATTACCAAAAATATATTTCATAATTCACAATTTCAATATTACAAATAAAACAAACATGTAACTTTAAAAAAAAAATTAATTTTAATTTTACGTTGGGCATTTAAGCGACGCAAGAGCATTTGGAAAATTTTATTTTAAAAATTGGGTGAAACAGAATGGGACAAATAAGAAATCTGCGATTAAGTGACACCAGATAATCTAGATTTACATTTTTGCATTGCATCTTGAACAATTTGGACGGTCACACTTTTAGACAGAGCGTGTTGCAAGATGATAATGGACGGAAGATTTAGGAACACCAGTATTAATATATATATTTTTTTTTGGAGGGGGGGGGGAGAATATGTGCTTAATTGAAGTCGTACCTAATTTTGAAAGTTAATTAATTAATAATTAATTAATTAATTAGGCGGGCATACCTATTTAAATGTAAGGCTAAACAAATCGAGAAAACCGATCTAGACTTACATTTAAATAGGTATGCCCACCTAATTAATTAATTAATTATTAATTAATTAACTTTCAAAATTAGGTACGACTTCAATTAAGTACATATTCTCCCAAAAAAAGCCATATCAAAAACACATCGCTTGTGTATTTACTTCTCATATATATATATATATATATATATATATATATATATATATATAGATTGATAGATAGATTGATAGATAGATAGATAGGCGATACTGTACATATGAGTTTATTTCAGTGGATGTTCATAAATTTAATAAACTATGCATGCATAATCATCCACATGCTTATAAACAGTTTTCCCCAAATATTCAGTGAGCTTTGTAAAATGCGGGTCCTTCCAAGCTGTAGCCGTGTCTGTACTATTATATGGCTGTACCACTTGGTCTCTAACGAAATGCTTGGAGAAAAAGCTAGAAGAGAACTACACAAAGATGATAAGTGCTGTTTTGAACAAATTCCGAAAACAGCAGCTGTACGGCCACTTACCTACCATCTCACAAAACATACAAATAAGACATGCTAAATAGTGCTGGAGAAGTTTTTGGTTGGTTAGTTGGATTTTACAGCAGGTCAACCCTTGTTGGGTTATTTTATGCCGAAAATGTTTTGTTTTATTCATTCTTGATGGGTACTAATTTTTTTTTCAAACTCAATTTTTTTCAAACACATTTTAATACTCAATCTATTTAACCCATAGATGGGACCCTAACAGGTACTACCAGTCCGGGTCAGGGTGTTCCTCGGGGTAATGGTGATAAAGGGGTACTCAACATTCTTCAAAGTTCCAGAATTGGAACTTCACCCCTAGATTGAGTTTAACGTCATACTCAGGACATTACGAACCTCAGCCACCGCCTTCTAGCACATTAATGATAAATATGACGAAACTGTTTGCATTTCACATCGCGCTAATACCCTTGGGAAAGGTACGAATCCGAATACACTCCCTCCAGCTATGGGTAAACTGTAGGGCGGATTGGGCTCTTCGACCTTGGTAAGGCAACCTGCCAAGGAGAAGGAAAACTCTGAATTCAAACCTGTTCAATATGTCGAAACTGTTTGCATTTCTCAAAAGAGGAATACCGATGGGATTCACGCAAGTTTTAACACTGGCCACGTATGAGCTTCGGTTTGTGCGTGATCATTGTGTTCGATTGACATGATGAGCTATCAGTAAATAATTACTAGTTTTTACTGTGTTCATCGAAGTAGTCTAATGTAAACAGACCTCCGTGGGAAATAAGTAGCTATTTTCAGGCAGTAGACAAAGCTAATTCTTTTCCTCTTTTAGTATTCGGTGGTCTTTATCTTATTTGTTTAAAAAGGGACAATAGACCCCTCATAAAAAGATTGATCTCTTTAGTGAATAGTAAGCGAGATCAATATACAAATAATCACCGCTTTTTTTATTATCTTATCTCACCTTTTAACCCCACTGGGTACAACTACTGAACGCTGTCGGTTGGTCATATCTTTGTTATTCGTTAGTGAACCTTTTCTGTTTGTCTTGTTGCACAATATTCCACGACCGATCCCACCAGATGTCTGGGTAAACAACACCAAGTGTCGTTTTACAAATTAAAATAAAATGTTTAAGAAAAGACATGGACAATTTTTCAATCATCAAAATGTTTTCCCCCTCTGTCTCTGTCTCTATCTGTCTCTATCTCTCCCCCTCTCTCTCTGTCTCTGTCTCTCCCCCCTCTCTGTCTCTTTCTCTTTTCGTTTCAATTTACGTGGTCATTTCTTTTGTAAAAGCTACGCCCAACTGAATAAATATCAAGCTACACTTTTAAACCAAAGACAAAATTGACACAGAAACCTAATTTGATTTAATCCAAGGGATTCTTCTTTTTTTTTCTTGCTTTGAAATTTTTTTTCTATTGAATAATTCGAATCAATATAAACATTTATAGTTAAACATAAATACATACAGTATCACCCAATAAGTACGCGGTTCTTTCAAAAAGTTATACAAGTCTTGGTTACAAATGCAGAATAGCGCAAAAGAGATAATATCAGAATCTCATTTTAGGTACAAATAGCATTAGGATAATTCCATGTTAAATCATCCAGAAAAAAGTAAAATTTTAAAGTTATTTTTCGCCATTTTTCGCGACCCTCCACCCAAATTTGCAAAGCTAGAAATCGACATAACTCCGTTAATTTTTGGAATTGGAAGCTCTGATTTTGGGGATTATCTAACTTTAACATAGTTCACGCCTGGGCAAAATTTCAGAAAGATCGTTTATTAACAAATTTTTGCAAAATGTTGTAGCTTCAGTTCTGAGCAAATATCAAACTATCTTTTTGGTACAAATAATGCTCAATATATGTGAAATAATCATAGAAAAGTTTTTGTCATAGATGCAGGAGTACATCAGGATATTGATCTTGCTGAGAAAAAATCAGAAATCATCAATAACTTAAAATTGGTTTGCATTCCTTGGTCAAAAATGCTTTTATAAACCAATTTTCAGGAGTTGGGAAGCTCGAACTCATTTTACAGACAAAAATATATTACAAAAAGTCGCCATTTTTCGCGACCCCCTTCAAATTTGAACAGCTAAAAATAGACATAAATTCGCAATTTTTGGAATTGGAAGCTCAAATTTTGGGGAATTTCTAACTTTAACATAGTCACCTGGACACAATTTCAGAAAGATTGAAGGGAATGGGTGACATGACCTGGATGATTTGACATGGAATTACCCATTAGATTACGGAAAACACCCAAAGTAGCCTAACCCTAACCCTAACCCTTACCCTCAACCGAGCGTCTCAAAGGTTTCGGGTATTTTCGTGAAATATAATGCTTTTTATACGTAATCTAATTATATTATAAAGACATCACCATAAAATCCTTGGATTTAAATTGATGAATTGAAACTTTACCATCAGATAGAGTTTAACGTCATACCCAGAACATTAAGACCTTCAGCCACCGGCCTCTAGCAAATATATGATAAAAAGAGTTGGAACTTGCGATAAGGAATAATCGTATAGGCGCTAGGGCTTGACATGATCAGCCGATTGATCAGAGGGGGCATCTCCGGCCACCCGTCTAGTGCCAAAGAGTGCTACATGTCATGGACTGCTCACTCACCAGAATTCTATTATTAATTATCACATTCGGGGATTTACCCCTCTGCAGAGGTGCAGTCGGTGTATTCTACAGCCCAAGCTGACAGGGTGCTTCCTTCTTGGATGAACCGAGAACTTTTCAGCACTCTTTTAGTTTTACTTATATACTTATGTAATCTATCTATCTATCTATCTATCTATAAGGGACGGTTCTGTGTATGTATGCATGTCCGGAGGAAAGTACGAAAATAAAACAATCAATGACAAAGTAAGGCTAAACTTGTAAATCGGTCGGAAAATTAGGTGACCCACAAATTTTGTAATAAAACTGTTAATTTTAACTAGGGTGGGGGTAGGGTTAGGGTTAGTGGTTAGGGTTAGGGTTGGGGTTTAGGGTTAGTTTAATGGGAAAATAAATAAATAATTTGGGTTCTGTTTTTTTCTGAGTCACCCTGAAATATGTTTTAATTTTCCGACCGATTTGCAAGTTCAGCCCAAAGTAAATATATATACACATTCACTATCACCAGAGCTTGCTTTTTGTTAAAAAATAATGAACATTTTATTTATATTTGGGAAGATATTTAAAAATTAAAATTTGTATAATAACAGAAGGGAAAATCATTAGCGTGTATTTTAAAAAAAATTCTTTTAATTTTCTTTTTGCCATGTTTTTTTTTTTCGCTTTGAAATATGATACTGATTGATTGAATTAATTGACACATTTATATCTTTTTTTTTAATTGCAAATTATTGAATTAAAATTTCTTACGATATTTTTTTAATATGTAATGTCATTCCCTTTAGCCAGGCGAAACAATTCCTGACATCTCGCCAGGTCTTTTCATACGTGGGGATTTTTATGGGGCATCCAGCGAGAATCAAACTCACGATAAGTAATAATGGATCTGCGAGACTACCTTTTTTTATCCCTCTCTACCCAGGCGACGCCGGGCTAGCCGCTTCTAGTCGCAAAATAAAATTCATTTTATTTCTAAAGAGAAATAACGCTTATTCACATAAGTAGTTAAATGTAATTGAAACAAGAAAAAAAAGTTTACAAACATTATTCGTTGAATAACAGAAAATACATCAACGGCGCATGCGTGAACTGACGTCTTGGTTAAAATTAAAGAATAATAAATACGCGTTGCCCGTTAGTGTACGCATATAGGTAAACACTGAGGTTTATTTTGTCCACATAAAGTTTTTGTGGAATTTATTTAACGAAAGGCCAGAAACAGGTCATTACTTTTTCTGTTTAGAATTGTTTTTTTTTTTTTTTTAACACACACACACACACACACACACACACACACACACACACACATCCGCCCTGTCGTCTGGGCCTGTAGAATACGTCGACTGCAACTCGGCAGAGGGCTAAAGTGCCCCCCCACACACACAATACACACACACACACACACCAGCGAGGCCACCTATCGGCCGTAGGTGGCGACCCGTGATGCTTATAGATGGAACCCTAGTGGCTGAGCAATACTTCACTTTGGCCTTACTTAGGCTAGACTGGCGGTCGGTGAGTCCCCCTCCGATCAATTGGCTGCTCACCTCCCTAGCACGTATATGATTGGCTCAACCCTATTTTCCTTATGGCAATCCCCATATATATATATATATATATATATATATATATATATATATATATACCAACCCCTCTCCACGACCAGGATGCGACACAAGGTCAATTTCTTAAGCGGGGTTGAACATGTTTGAATTCAGAGTTTTCCTTCTCCTAGGCAGGTTTCCTTACCAAGGGCGAAGAGCCCAATCCGCCCTACTATTTACCTATAGCTGGAGGGAGTCTAGTTGGATTCATACCTTTCCCAAGGGTATTAGCGCGATGTGAAATGCAAACAGTTTCGTCATATTTATCATATATGTGCTAGAAGGCGGTGGTTGAGGTTCGTAATGTCCTGAGTATGGCGTTAAACTGGATCTAGGAGTGAAGTTCCAATTCTGGAACTTTGAAGAATGTTGAGTACCCCTTTATCACCATTACTCCGAGGGACACCCTGACCTGGAGTGGTAGTATCTGTTAGGGTCCCATCTATGGGTTAAATAGATTAAAAAAATGAGTATTAAAATGTGTTTAAAAAAGGAATTGAGTTTGAAAAAAAAAATTACCCAACAAGAATTAATAAAACAAAACATTTTCGGCATAAAATAATCCAACAAGGGTTGACATGCCGTAAAATCTAACCAACCATATACATCCAAACGGGAATATATCATGCTACACACAGGCTTATGCTACAAAGTGTCCGGGATTGTTTCATCTCAATTAAAAATCTCTTTTTCGTTCCGTTGTCTGCACCACTTAAACCCTAGCGAGGCGCCTGCAGAGTAAACTAAATGGGAGTTGCAAAGAATGCTGCATGGGGTCTTAAACAAATCGTGGAAACAACAACCCACAAGAAAGCAGCTGTACGGCCACTTGCCCCCTATCACACATATTCAACTAAGACGAATAAGACATACTGGACATTGTCGGAGAAGTAAGGACGAACTCTTGAGTGATGTTCACCTATTGAAACCAGAACATGGGTACGCCAGTGTGGGCCGTCCAACAAGAACTTACATCGATCAGCTCTGTGCATATTCCGGATGCTGCACGGAGGACCTCCCCGTATCGATGACCAACAGGTACGGTTGGTGAGAGAATGTCGTGGACATCCGTGTTGCCAGTGCGACCTGATGATGATGATGATGATGATGATGATGATGATTTTCCTAAATGCCTTTCCTAATAATCACCCACAAGCAAGAGCTGTGAATATATCACAATATGATAATTTAATTATTACAACGTTTGATGTGTTTACTTAAGAGCTATTACAAATAGTTCAATAAGTAAAAAGTATAATAATCTTAATCCAACTCTCTCTCCCATTTTTTTCTTTCTTTCCTTCTTTTCATCTTTATTATGTTTGATTGAAACAGATTAGCATTATTGTTTCAGCGCTCTCACTTCCTCTCTTTATCTTTCACCTACTCTCTTTCTAATATTCTTTCTGTGCAGCATCTCTTTTTCTTCCCTTTCTTTCTTTCTAATAAAAATTGAATGGTCCATTATTTAGCTGAGGTGACGACACTCGTGAGAAATAAGAATTCGGTGGATAAGCAACACCAGATAATCAGGATTTACATATTTGCATTTCATCTTAGACGATTTGTTGGATTATTTGTAGTATATTAGCCGTGCTGCAATCTACTACTCAAATTTATAGACTAAGCGAAGTCACTTGGTTTAAACCTCAGCCAATCAACTATCCGAATACGTGGTTGGTTAACTACTTAATCGGCTGATACTGACAGACGTCCATTTGCAATCATTGACGAAGGACCTGCAAGACTGAGGAGCACCAAGGAACAACCAAAGGATCTTCACTAAGGATCGCGCTCTGCTTAACACAAAGGATCTCCGCTGGACAGCGCTCTTGCTTGAAGCCTAAAGTTTAGCCACAAAAATCGTAACACGATTTGGAAGGTCTCATTTTTAACTAGAGGGTGTTGTAAGGTGATAACGATCGTACTTTTAAGGAACATGAGTATTGATATATAGATTATATAATTTTTCAGTGAACTTTTTTCTGAAGTTTGTATTTCTGTTTTTCTTTCCAGACGATGAAGTTGAGTTGACAATTTTTGAAGTTTTATCAAGCGAATTTAATATCGTTTTATTGAAATAAATTTACTGGAGATCAAACGAAACGGAAACATGTTCTCACGATTTCTCTATCTGGGCATGCGCATACAAATACACACATGTACACATACAGACACACGCATACACACACATACAGCCACCCATACACATACATGTAGACAAACTCTCTGACAGACAGACGCATATATACATACACATGCACATGCACACACATACACACACAGACTGACAGACACACGAGATAGAGAGCCGATTTTACTTACACACACACACACACACACCACACACACACACACATATTATATATATATATATATATATATATATATATGTGGTGTGTGTGTGTGTGTGTGTGTGTGTGTGTGTGTGTGTATGTGTATTGTTGTTGTGGAGTCCAAGTATGATTCTCTGTTGGTATATCTGAAGAGTATAATTTTCACTGTATATCATATCTATATATATATGTGTTATACATATATATGTCTATAATATATATTTTTTGGATTTAATGTGAAGCATGAGTGATGAGTAAAATAAATGAGAAACTGAGTTGGATATTCTGTACTGAGTTCCATTTTATTCCTTTCCAATATTTCGGAAGAATTACCTCTTTCTTTTACAAGGATTTTTGTTAGATTAACTGGCTACAGTAGTCACTAACACATATACATATAACATGCATATTATATACAGATATAGTATATACACTGAAAATTAGACTCATCATCATATATATATATATATATGTATATATATTTAAAAACCCACACACATACTGCACAAAGAAAGAAATTTACAAAAACTCAAAATTCTCGAAGTTCTATACATTAAACAAAAACAAACCAAAAAAAAAAACACTTTAAATAAGATTAATTTTGATTATCGCATTCACTTCCGCAAATGTTCATTACTCTTTTCCCGCCAATTCCTCCCATTCCCCATAAACTTTCATATAATTCCTGTGTTTCTACTTACTCCTAGCGCTACTCGGTTGTTTAAAATAAAAGGGACCAACTTGATTATAGATACGAGATGTCCGTCGTGTTTAGCACAACACACATAAAGGAAAAAATGCGGGCAATATATATATATATATATATATATATATATATTACAATGACTACAATAATTTATTTCAGCCGCATTACTGCGTCATCTTCAGGTATGTGCAAAATCATGGATATTACTGAAAAACTTCCATAGAAACAATGGTTTACATTTATCAATTTTTTTTGGGGGGGAGGGGGTGTTTTATTTTGGGAGGATAGGAGTTGGCGGGGCTAGGAAATTTGAATATGAGTTGGTTATTTTGTTTAGTGTCTATTCTAAGCGAATAGTCTGTAGGTAAATATTTTAGTTTGATTTGCTTCAATTTTGTAGAAATAATTTTCATTTACTTGCAAACAGATGAATTTGATCCATAGAAGGCAGCTTAACAGGTACTTTAATCCAGTGGTCATCAACAGGGGTTTAAATGGCCCCTAGGGACCTGATGACAGTTTTGGCATACAGTCAAGCCAAAAATATTTAATTATAAAAGTAAAATAGGACTTTTAAACATCAAATGGCCTAGGGAGGGGAGGGCGTCCATAGGTAAAAAAGGTTGAGAATCACTGAATCCCTATGATGCATTTTTATCCCAAATGCAAACAGTTTCTGACTGATTTTGAACTCGGCATGCTGTTATCATTTTTTATTCCGATAACCAGATGCACTCAAAAATAAAAAAAAAAAAAAAAAAAAAAAAAAAAAGAAAAAGAAAAAAGAAAGAACAATGTAAAGCCACACAGAAGGAAATATTGGTAGAAAGGGTAATTTTCACTTTTAGTTGTCAAAATTCCTAGCATAAAATTGTGCGTGCGTATTATCTGAAATGAACTTAATTGTTATTAAGAACACATTTTATGATATTTTTGTATTAAAACATGCAGTTGTATTGTTTTCGAAAAGTTTCTAAGATTTGTGTATTTCGCACGAAGACTTTCAAAATGCCTACCGGCTTGTTTCAAAGTGAAAGTCAGTTGGCTAAATTCCTAGCATAAGATTATCTGAAATGAACTTAATTGTTATTAAGAACACATTTTATGATATTGCTTCAAAGTGAAAGTCAAGGGAGGTTACTCTAATTGCCTTATTTGCTGGGAATTTTGACAACTAAAGGTGAAAATTACCGTAGAAAGATGGTGTTGCTACAATGCTGGAAGAAGTGTAAAAAATAAATAAAAGTAGAAATATCAAAAATATTAAAAAATAAATAAATATTAAGAAATAAATAAAAAAAACAAATAAAAATAGAAAGCTAAAAAATATCTAAAATTAAAAAAATAATAATAAAAACAAAACAAAAAACAAAACAAAAAACAATGTAGAGCCACACAGAAGGAAATATTGGTAGAAAAAATGGTGTTGAAATGTTGTAAGTAATGAGAACCTGCTTGCCACGAAAATCAGGATTTAAGAATTAGGGTTATATCCTGAGTTGAACCTGGGTCAGCAGTTAGGAAAAACAAAGTATTTCCAAGTTTTAGCTTTGAGTCAAGCAGTGCATTCATTTATATATTATCAATTCGTTCTATATTTTTCAATTGAAAAATGTTACGTCAAACATTTTTTTCTCTCATTAAAATTGTAAAAATATTCTTGAACTACAAAAGGAATCACAGCGACGTACATAACAGCGATAACGGCACATTCATAATCAATAATATTTTTCGTAGCGGTTTCAGCTTGGATCTTTTTTGTGTTGACATAATTTCATTCGTGGGTAAAAGAACTGATAACTCATATAACAGGTTTCGTCAGGTCATTATTTGCATATATAAAAAAATATGTGTGCATTCTGTTACGCATATCTTGCTCTCGTCCTCTCTCTCTCTTTATATATATATATATATATATATATATATATATATATATATAATATATATATATATATATTGATAAATAGATAGTCCATGAATAAGTACACCTCTACCAAGTGATATTATACAATAAGAAATCTGACTAAGCGTCGGTTGATTGGTTGGAATGATTTTACGGCGTGTCAACCTTTGTAGGGTTATTTTATGCCGAAGACGTTTTGTTTTATCCATTCTTGATGGGCATTGAAAATTCTTTTTTAAACTAAATTAAAAAAAACACACACATAGTTTAAAACTCACTTTCTTCTATTTAAGCCATAGATGGGACCCTAACAGGTACTACCACTCCAAGTCACAGTGGGTCAGGGAGCAATGGTGATAAAGTGGTATTTAACATTTCCCAGAGCTCCAGAATTGGAACTTCACCATCAGAGTGAGTTTAACGTCATATCCAAGACATTAAGAACCCCAGACATATATAATAAAAAAGTGTTGAGGTTTGCCATAAAGGTAATAGGACTGGGATTATATATATTGTGACACACTACTGGTACATCAACTAGTGTACATATACTAAAATCATAAGACAATTTTGTCGGAAGGAAAAGAGATTCCAAAAGGGTGCGTAACAGAATTGGGGGCTCGTCCGTGATTATTTTCATTCAGCGTTGTTGCTTTTCTTTCGGTTTTCTCCCCGTCCTTTCACGGGAGCAAAGAGAAGTGTCTGAAATTCCCATCCCTTTTGTATTATATTCTTTTTATTTTTACATCTGGGACCTTTCTCGCATTTAAAAAAAAATATTTCTTGCTGCGTGCGCACACTGGTCGACCCTAACGAGTGTGGGTGCGTAACTATATATATATATATAAAGCAATCTACAGACGCGCGTTTCGGGATTTCACCCCTCATCAGTGCAGCTATACTTATTTTTCAGCAGCTACCTCTGGTCGGGTTTGAGACCCGAACGAACTTTCGCTCGTCATATATATATATACTCTGAGGCTGCTGGGAACAAGGGCACACATCCATCAGGACAAGCGGTACGTTACCATCGTCACCTTATACAAGAACAAAGGAGATCGGAGCGACTGCAACAATTACCGGGGCATTTCCCTCTTCAGCATAGTTTAAAAGTCTTGCGCGTGTACACTGGTGTGTCTGCAGACTCTTGCGTCTCGCATCTTTCCAGAATCACAGAGTGGCTTCCGAGCAAACCGGGCAACCGTGGACATGCTCTTCTCACTACACCGCATTCATAGACCTAACGAAGGCATTCGACCTGTCTAGCCGAAGTGTTCGCAGTTACTGCACCAGAGATTGCCATTCCGGAATTGGGCTGTTCAGCACTCACGCAGTTGCAGATAAAAGGGAAAAAAAAAGGAAAAGTGGACACTACGCCATCGTCTTTAGTAGACAGAAGGATGCCAACAATATATATATATATATATATATATATATATATATATAATCCAAAAGTCCAGAGAAGAAATCTTCCTTACGACAAAAGAGTTTTATTTAAAAAACCGGTCGCAGTTTGAGAGCTCAATGTGTGCTCTTAATGTTAGAGTCACGGAGCAAATATATAAGTAAAGAAATAACAAAAGACTTAGAGATTTTGAATTATAGTCTATCTCAGGGAGCTAATATATATATTAATATAATATAATATATATATATATATATATATATATATATATATATATATATATATATATATATATAACCCATGAATAAGTACATACCTACCAAGTGATATTATACAATAAGAAATCTGACTAAATATCGGAGTAGAACTCTCATATGTATCTGAATAATAATACTTACCCATCTTATTCCTTTTTTTTACTATTCACAAAAATGAGTTCAAGGATACAGTATTTCCCACAAATAAGTACAGCCTAACAATTTATTAAAAAAAAGTCAATATATATATATATATATATTATATATATATATATATATATATAAATAAAAAAATATATATAATATCAGGATATTATTATTTATAATGCAACATTATGTAATCGAAACGGATATTGTTAAGTATTATTTATTACCAAAGTTTACAGCATTGAAATTCTGGAACTAAAACAATATTGAAAAAGGGTTACATCGAACTTAACGGACCTAAATTCCACCATCGTATGTCACCTCGCCGAAAAAAAGAAAATACCAAAAATCAGGGAATTAACCGAATTTAATGAAATTTTCAGTGTTGATATATTAATGAATAAAATATATAATGCACCAGTTATTTTATTTAAATGCTTTTACATTTTTTTCAGGTCAGTTAACTTTGAACTACGTATCTTTGAGGCGTAACACAGATTTTCAAAGATACGTGGTTCAAAGTTAACTGACCTTAAAAAATTTAAACTGTAGACTGGATTATGATGATGATGATGATGATGTCAAGGTAGCACTGTATTTTCAATAAAGGAAATAAACTTGTTCGGCGACAAGTGAGTGCTGAAATTCATACGCAAGTGTCAAGACGTAGGTATAAAGTCTCATGTCACAAACATGCAAAAATACCTATGTACATAAAAAAAAGTTCAAATGAGATTTATTATAGGTGTAGAAAAAGTAATAATATTCTTGTTTGTCAGTCAGTCAATCTGACCTACCGTATATACTCGTGTATAAGACGATCAATGTTTTATGATGACGAAGCCACTGATTTATGGAATATCATTTCTGAAGCCATGGGGTTGCTCATTGTTTTGCCAATTATGCTTCAATACCGCCCACACTCGTGTATAAGTCGATCTCGTGTATAAATATTTACCCAACCGCTCCGCATGAGCAGAATGTAACACAAGGTCAATTTCTTAAGCGGAGTTTAACAGGTTTTAATTCAGAGTTTTCCTTCTAGTCGAGTTGTCGATAGCTGCTATTAAGGAACGGGGTTTTAACTGATAAATATATACATCGGTGTATATATTTTACCATTGACTGAGAGTTAAAATCTGTAAACAACAAACGATCATTGCTCTATTACGCTGGCGGTGAAAGTCAATTAAAATCACTCCTAGAGAGCTCTACCGGCTTTTGGTAGCCTATAATATATATATTAATATATATATATATATATATATATGTGTGTGTGTGTAATTAATCGGTAAAAAATGCATAACCGATGCTGGTGGCTTTGCGAAAAAAACAAACCCTGTGTTCTGTAAATGAACACTTGCACTTGTACTTAACAATACGCTTGTTCCTAAATCTTCCGTCCGTTATCACCCTACAAATCCCTTTGGTTAAAAATAACACCGTCCAAATTGTCCAA